>CM049383.1:5736226-6093726 GCA_026937815.1 Etheostoma perlongum | reverse complement strand
TTGAATTAAAATGTTTGAACTACAACATGTGTATATAGCTTGTATCTATAAACAAGGTTTAGGATTGTCAGACAGACAGGTTGCAAGTCCAACCACAGTGACTGTGTGTCAAATCTCTTATGATGGAGTCTCACAACACTGAAAGCTGATAACAAGAAAATATATCAAGGATTTCAGATTAAAAACATTAATGTGCTGATTTAAATTTCTGAATGTTTCTGACAGGTATGTCAAGAGTTCAACACAACCTGGGCATGGGAACTCGAACAAAAAGGATACAAGGAGCTGCCGACGGAGTGCAAGACGGGGATACTTAAAGTAAGCACGTTGGGTTTTTTTAGTGGGGGGGGTTGCCACTTTGGTTATCGCACAAATTTGTAATTGTTGAGATATATATATATATATATATATATATATATATATATATATATATATATATATATATATATACACACATATACACACACTGTATATAGTTATTATTATTAGGGTTGGGCGGTAATACGGTGACCTGGTCTCAAAGAAGAACACAACGAGGTGTTTCAGTATTAGTGTTTGGTATTCAGTTTCTGAACGGTGTGAATTAACGGAATAACGGAAATTAAGGTTTGAATTAGTCACGGTAATACCGTATACCGCAGTAAAATAGGGAGGAGGAGGTTTGACGGTATTAAAATTTGGGGAGGAGGAGGTTTGTGTGTGTATTAAAATTTGTGTGTGTGTGTGTGTGTGTGTGTGTGTGTGTGTGTGTGTGTGTGTGTGTGTGTGTGTGTGTGTGTGTGTGTGTGTGTGTGTGTGTGTGTGTGTGTGTGTGTGTGTGTGTGTGTGTGTGTGTGTGTGTGTGTGTGTGTGTGTGTGTGTGTGTGTGTGTGTGTGTGTGTGTGTGTGTGTGTGTGTGTGTGTGTGTGTGTGTGTGTGTGTGTGTGTGTGTGTGTGTGTGTGTGTGTGTGTGTGTGTGTGTGTGTGTGTGTGTGTGTGTGTGTGTGTGTGTACGTACATACTACTTGTTAAAATAATGAGCTTTTTCTTCTGGACTGTTAATTTATATTCTTGACCGTAACATTGACGCCCCAGCTAACTAACTATGCATCCTCAGATTCATTTTCAACAACATTATTTATTTTCTAAAAAAGTTACATTTAACTTAAAATTAGATATAAAGTTTTAGTAATAGATGTTTTTTGTAATTTTGAAACATACTGTGCCTTTCTCCTATTTTTCTCCAGTATTTGTGTGAGTGTCAGTTTGATGAAAATGTGAAGTTCAAAACTGCCATTAATGAGGAGGACCCAGATAAGATGCGGCTGCAGCCGATCGGCCGGGACAAAGACGGTCAGATGTATTGGTTTCAACTGGACCAAGACGACAATGTGCGTGTTTATTTGGAGGAACAGGACGACTTAGATGGGTCGTCGTGGAAGTGCATCGTCAAGTAAGCAGACAAAAGTGATTTTTGATGGAACAAATATGCTTTAAGCACAATTAAGTATAAATGCTAATGCTCTCTATTAAACCGTGCACTGTGTGTGTGTGTTAGTGTGTTATTTACGCTGGAAAATAAGTGATTTATACTGATCCATTTTTTTCTACCTGTAGAGATAGAAATGACCTGGCTGAGGTTGTGGCTCTGCTGAAGACACAAATTGACCCTGCACTGTTAAAAAAAGATCAAGAAACCAAACCTGACGGTGAAGAGGGTAAAGTTTTTGATTTTTAAGTGACTAGTTTACAGATTGCAATTAATGTCCGTTTCTATTTTTCAAGGAACTTTGAAATTTTCCATTTTTAATTAGGTTGAGGCCAACCGTAAACATCATGTTATTAGCATGTTCTAGACAAAGAAACATACTTCAAAAATAAGTCTTTTCTTGGTGTTGGGGAAAAATAACAATACACATAAGGTTATCTTCTATGATTCTAAAGTGATTCCAGATATAGATTTTACGGCAATACTATTAATTTAGCGCAAACGAAAAGGTGGAACAAGCCTTATCCACTTCAATCCATGTGACGGGAATGTTGTCATCAAACAAATTAACCATCACACACTTTACCACTGTACAAAGCTTAACTGCCAGAATAGTGCAGGCCAGTGCACTGTGTGCACCATTCACTCTTATTGTTTGTCCATTAGTACCATTTGAGACATAACTGGCAGCTAGGCTACCCATCCTATTTTACAGTTAAGTGGCACCAAAACATTGAATCTGAACTAAAGATTCCTTGTCTATTATTTACGAGAAGTAATTTGATCTTTTGTTCCATATTTATATTACAGGTGAAGTTAAAAAGATTGAGGACTCATCGGATGAAGACAACAAAGACTCCAACAAGGATGTTGGTCCACTCTCACCAAAGACAGAGAATAAGGAAAAAGTAACACAGAAAGAAAACATGAAATCAGAAACGTCAGAGGCCACATCATCACTAAATGGCACTATTGAAGGCAAAACTGAAGCAGAGCTCAACTCAGAAAAGCCTACGGATTGCAGCATCAATTCAACAGCCCAGAACATCAAAGAAGAGCCAATGGAGGTGTCAAACACTAAAACAAGCATAACAAATAGTGAACCCTCCTCTGAGATGTCAAGTATATCAGTAAAGGCAGAAAAAGGAGAGGAGGCCAGGAAGAACAGTGCAGAGGAGATTCAGCAAGCTCTGAAGAACGACCAACAGGCAAAAATCCCTTTGAAAAAAAGAGGAATGAAGTTTAGTGAAGACTTTGAAAAACATAGTGGCATTATAGTACCAAATCCCTCAAAAGTCAAAGAAGCGCCTAAAGCTGACTCTGCTCCTGAACAGACCAAGAAAGCGCAGAGTGTAAATGATCACGTTAATGGTGAAGTTCAGCCTTCATCAGAGAAAGGCTTCCAGATTAATTTGTGCAAGTCACCAAAAGATGCCCCTGTCCACAAAGAGCAGACGGTTGAAGTTGCAGATAAATCTGTAGAAAAGAGAGAAAATGACTCTCCATCAGACAAGGATGATATGCAAGAAAAAAAGGATAAAGCTTGCAGGGCAGAGAAGGTCACAGAGGGAGTTGCATCAAACCAAGCAAACTCTGGTGAGAAAAACATAAATGTGCAGGTAGAAAAGGAAAGCACTGCATCAAAAGAAAAGAAAGAAGCACACAAGTCTCCGCCGCCTTTACCTAAAGACACAAATGATGAACCCGAGAAGTCGTCTAATCATGAAGAGCATGAAAAAATACGAGGATTTAAACCAGCGGCTTCAAAAGAGTCTTGTCCAGTAGACAAGACATTAAAAGAAAGCGATAAAACATTTACGGCTGGTGAGTCAGAGAAAGTTGCATCCAAAGAAGTTGAATCAAAAGATTCAGAGGAAAAACCAGCCAGTGTAGACACATTAGAGTCAAATCAGACCAAGAAGTCTGAAAATGTAACAAACATGAAGCAAGCAGAAAGGGGCGATGCTAACAAAACAGAAACATCTGAGTCTAAATTGGATAAATCAACGGCAAAAGGAAAGCCCGAAGTCATCAAAACAGCAGAAAAATATCCTGCAAATAAATCTGCTGACTCTGTATCACCACCTGTCATTAAAAAAACAGAAATACTAAAAGATAGTGATAATACAGAGACCCAAGAAGCCACACAAAGTCCTAAGGTCATTGAAAAGGCAGACAAACCAGTAGTAAGTGAGAAAATACAAGGAACATCCAACACTGAAGAGAGTGCAGAGTCGTCTGTTATTAAAAAGCTGGACAAATCATGTAGACCTGTAGAGAAGCACGGTAACGTCAAAGATGCAGAGATGACCCCAGAGCAAGCCAGTGTAGCCTCCGAGACTAACACAGAGAAAACAAAGAAGACAGATAAGCCTGAAGACATAAAGAAAACCGTCAACTGTGAAGACGATACGATACATTCTGTTTCCAAGATAAGCAACTCTACGCCCAGGGCTACGGAGGTAGGCGCCGTGGTCATTAAACCCGATCTGACAAAGCCACAAGAGGATGACAAAACTGAGATTAACCCAGTTGCATGTATGATGACAGAGGAAGCCTCTGAAGGGAAAGATAAACCATCCAGCGCTGTTAAAACGACAAACGTCTTCAAAGAAACCGATAAAAAACCTGAAAGACCAGACGCAGAGCAGGAAAAGCTGTCTGAAGAACAGCCTAAAAAATTGGAGTGTCTGTCACCAGAAAATATAAAGGATGCCCAGAAGGAAAACAAAAAGGACACAGACAATGAAAATAAAAAAGACACAGACAAGGAAAATAAAAAAGACACAGAAAATGAAAATAAAAAGGACACAGACAATGAAAATAAAAAAGACACAGACAAGGAAAATAAAAAAGACACAGGTAATGAAAATAAAAAGACACAGACAATGAAAATAAAAAAGACACAGACAAGGAAAATAAAAAAGACACAGAAAATGAAAATAAAAAGGACACAGGTAATGAAAATAAAAAAGACACAGAAAATGAAAATAAAAAGGACACAGACAATGAAAATAAAAAAGACACAGACAATGAAAATAAAAAAGACACAGACAAGGAAAATAAAAAGGACACAGGTAATGAAAATAAAAAAGACAAAGACAACGAAAATAAAAAGGACACAGTCAAGGAAAACAAAAAGGACACAGTCAAGGAAAATAAAAAAGACACAGTCAAGGAAAACAAAAAAGACACAGTCAAGGAAAAACTTGAAAATGACAGTGAGAAACCCCAGTGTCAAGACAAAGAAAAAAAAGAGGATTCCACAACTGCTACACTTCCAAAAGCGGATGAATCGAAGGAGGAGAAACCTACTAATAAAGAGAGTAAAACCTCGACCAAAATTAAGGAATCTGGTCACCAAAAGGTGAGCAAAGAACCCGACAGCAAATCCTCAAGTGAAACAGAGAAAGCCCGCCCCCCAAGCGAAGAACTGGATACCAAAAAGCCGGCTGACGAGGAAAGTAAAAGCAGAAGTGAAGACGAGGACTCTGCAGCAAAAAAGGGGGTGGCTAATGGTGAGGAAGCCCCATCCGAGCTTTACCGTCGGAAAATCAAGCCCCGAGCCCACCGAAGGAAAGCTGAACTTCAGAGAGAGGAGAGACAAGCGGACTCTGAGTCCGATACGAACACCGGGAGATCTCTTCGGAGATCACCCAGAATCTCCAGACCAACACCGAAGGTTGTAGAGATCCACGACAGGAAGCTGGAGAAATCTCAGGCTGCTCCACCGGCTGAGAAGTGTGAAGACAACGAGGGTGAGAACAAAAAAGATGAGGAGGGGGAGGAAGAGGAGGAGGAGGTGAAGGCTGTTCAAAAGAAACCAAGAGAGAAAAAGACTGATCAGGAGGGTCAGCCCAAACCAAAGGTAAGAGTGCTCACCAGTGTGCTCTATTTATATCTTTTTCAAAGGATCTTTTATAAAATGTTATCAAATACAAGGACCATACCATTAGTGTTTGCATGTTTTAAGCAACGGCAAAAACTTTTTTAGACTGTCAATTTTGATTCATTACAGTTAGAATATCACTTTTTTCCATTGTCAAATTAAAGTTTAAATAAAAAGTTCCCAAAACATGCAGCCATTTTTTAGCATTTTGACTTAAAACCAATGGGCCACTGCAAGGTTAAAAAAAGAAAAGCATTTAAAAAGTACAAGGCCATTTGCATGAATTTGGGAAATGGTTGTTAGATAAAAAAATAAATAATGAAAAGCAACTTATCTGCTCTGTTGAAAGTCAACATGTTGTGCTGGTTTAAGGGGAGAAAGAGACGGAAGGTTCGGTGGTCCAACACACGGACACGGCGTAAAAAGAAAGGCTCCGAAGACGACAACGACAGCGATGAGGAGTCCAGTGAGGAGGATGAGGAGGAGAGTGAGGAGGACGACGACAGCGACGAAGACTACAAGGTTGAGCGAGGCAGAAAGAGGCGCAATCGTAACCGAGAAAGACGAAGCTCGGACTCCTCGACCTCCTCAGACGACGACCTACCTCCTAATGACGACCCCTGCAAACATTGCGGTCTTCCAAATCACCCTGAGCTGGTGGGTACTCACAACATCTCCTAATTTTGCAACCTATATTTCAGTTTTTTAATCAATTACAATATTCCCCAATTTACAGTTTAACAAAAAACTAAATGCTGAGGGAACATTACTATGTTTTTGCATGTTGGTTTTGAGCGGTAGGCCAACGCACCAACACCAAGCTGGAAAAAGTTTTAAACAGTAAGTGAATACAGCGTGTCGGGGGAATACGTCTACTACAGCGGGGAGGCAGAGGGACTGCAGGGTTAGCTAATGTTAACTTTTCCCAGGCAACGGAGTTGGATTTTCCTTTTTTGCTCACTAAACACTGCTGTGGCTGCCCTCCTTCTGCCATCTTTACTCATGCTCAGTTTTTAAATTCCAGTGGAAGCACACGACTTGACCCCCTGACTGCTTAGATATTTTATGGCTTTGGAAAGGGCAGGTGTGCGTGTGCGGATGTGCGCATGTCATTAAGAACAAGACAAAATAATATTTTTCTCAATTATCCTATTTTGGTGATTGTTAGCCCTAAAGTAATTCTACATTATTTTTGTTTTTAAGATTTTTGGCAAGTGGGCTAGTTAAACTTCAATGCATTAAGATATCTGTAATTATAAGTGAGGAGCCATATAAGTGTTGTTGTCCAGTCAAGCTGCTAATGTCTTGTTTTGTTCGACCAATGGCCCAAATCCTAAAGACCTCCATAGCGCTGCGGACGATGGTCTGGCTAGTCCACACAGCATTCCGAGATGGGAGAACAAAAACGTGCTCTGGGTTATTGGCATTTCTTTAAACCAATCACAATTGTCATGGGTGGTGCTAAGCTCCACGCGGAGCCGCTGCAAAATCAGTAAGGAACTTGTTTTGGTGGAACATGGACGTTCAAAGGTTGTTTTAGTCATGCAAGAGGAAACTCCAATTGGACAGATAGTCTAGCTAGCTGTCTGGATTTACCCTGCAGAGATCTGAGGAGAAGTTAACCATAGTCCTCAGAAATCCACCGGAGTTTAAAGGTCCAACACAAAGAAAACGGAAGGAAACACACATTGTTGAAAACACATGCATCCGGCAGAATTTCCTGCGGCACCGGAGAGCAATCCTGATGTGGAACGTCGTGGATATAGACTAGTAAAAATGGGACCAAGGAAAAAGTTTGGTATCTTGGCTTGAAAATGATGCAAACGATTAATTTGTCAGCATCTCTTTTCCAGATCTTGCTGTGTGATTCGTGTGACAGCGGGTACCACACAGCCTGTCTGAGGCCTCCCCTCATGATCATCCCCGACGGAGAATGGTTCTGCCCACCCTGTCAACATGTACGTACCAGTCAGAGCACCGAGTATTAAAGAAAAAATAAAAATATGAAATATGCTTTAATATTTTTCCTCGTTAATCCCCTCTGCAGAAGCTGCTCTGTGACAAATTAGATGAGCAGCTCCAAAACCTCGACGCTGCTTTGAAAAAGAAGGAACGGGCTGAGAGAAGGTGAGACCTTTTTGTGCCTCAACTGTCATTGTGCCCAAATTGTTACAGGGATAGCCAGCGATGGTGTCTATAATGTGAATTCCTAGATATTATATGCTCATCTGTAGTGGTATCAGGAATATTTGTTTGTTGTGTACTATGTCACATGACATAGTAAAGATAGCCTGGAAAGCCAGACCCAAATCCAAAAGATTAAGGATCTGGCATTGAGTAATAAAAGTCCCCAAATCTCACTGCACGCAATTGGATAACATTACGACCAATCACAGTAACACACAGGGTGACGTATCCAGAGTATAATTACGCAATGAATCCTACAATGTAATCATAATCATCATTCTATTTTCAACAAGTTATTGTTCTGGATTTCTTTTCTGAAGTGTTATTGTGGATTAATGTTACCTTGTTAACCAGACCAGATCTGTAGGTTGCAAATCATGACAATTATGAACCACAACCTTAAACGTTGGTCTTGAGGGCTAGTAGCATTTATTCCTACACTGTACATTTACTACCACCTGATAACTTTACAGTTCATTTGTTCTCTGCTCTCTTCAGCGCTGCATCAATGTTAAAATGTCGGCCGGAAAATTATATTGAATTTGTTACCATGCGCTAGTTTGAGATGGTTCTATTTTAAAAATGATTTTTCCTTTTTTCATAATGTGTACTTTTTACTGTTATTTGAGTAGTTATTCTAATCTAAGTTTTAACCCAACACATACACACAGACACACTGTGCATTAAAACGGTGGAAGCAGAACCAACAACCACCCATCAAATATTGAGGAAATTAATCCATTGATTGATTAGCAACAGCGGAGGTTACCAGCTGACCGCTACTGCGGCAATTCATTTTGAAACGGCCAATGGGACGCTCCAATTCCACCGACGCCATCTCTCACTCGATCCATGGTGTAAATTCATCACTCAGCGACGGACTCCGACAGAGTGACAAACTGTCGCGGGTATAGGGCTGGCCTTCCTTTCGGTCCAGCAAAATTGTGCACATACTGGAACAGCTGCCTTGACACCCAAGCAATCCCAGCATGGGTGTCAAATTAAAATAACCAGGAACCAGTGTTTAAGGTTTTGATTTAGATGGTGTCGTTCTGGATTTCTTTATATTAACTCTAATCACAACTTTTACTGTGAAATGTCAGCACCTTCACAGTAAAAGCTTTGCAGTGCTGCTAACATTTGAACACGACTGAGAAGTGAAGAGTTATTACATTATTTTAACAAATAGGCAAGAGTATATTGGTTTTGTATCAGTATTATTTATATTGTACTTTAGCACCTAATTGACATTGAAAGGCTTCCTTAATGTGTAATATCTCTTCCAGGAAAGAGCGTCTCATTTATGTTGGAATCAGTCTTGAAAACATCATCACGCCCTCAGTAAGTACATGATGTGAGATTGTACATTTTTGCCAGATAAATACTGTACATATTTACCTGTTGATGTTTCTGACATAAATTACCGACTCTCCCTCCTTACAGGTGGAGGAGGAAGAAAAGCCAGAGATCATCATCAAAGAGAAGAAAGAAACAAAACGCAGTAAGAGCTGGGGCCGAAGGTCTACAAGGACAAAGAAATCCATCAGCTACAGGTCTGTGCACCAATATTTTATAAGTAAATTACTCTTTTTAGGGGGTTTTATATGCTGATTTATATTTTATTTAAAATAAAGTTGCAACAAACAATGTGTATACTTATTAATTGGTTTATAAAGCATCGCGTAACATTAATTTGCCCCCATTAAATGTTTTTGGGGGATTATTTGTGCACTGGTAATAGCTACCTAAATACTGTTTATAGATGCTTTACCAAGAATTTATTAACCATTAACAAGGTATTATAACATCAGTTTCTAAACTTTATAATAGCCATCTTAATAATGTTAATTGATAGATTACAATTTATTTTTATTTTAAAGATTATTTTTAGGCCTTTTATTTGTAAAGGACAGCTGAAGACATGAAAGGGGCGAGAGGGGGATTGACATGCAGAAAAGGGCCGCAGGTCGGAGTCGAACCCCGGGCCCGCTGCGTCGATGAGTAAACCTCTGTATATGGGCACCCGCTCTACCAACTGAGCTATCTGGGCACCCTTCAAACAATTTCTTAAAGGTTTACAAATCACTTGACAATTATTCACAAATACGTAATATGATATATAAAATACAATGATGTGTGAAAAATAAACTGTTGATAAAACATAAATGATAGCACTAGTAAACGTTATAAATGATCATTTCATTGCTTGTTAACAGTAATTTAATTTAACTTAATTTACCATTTATTCGTGACAGTTATCATTATTATCATGATGGTGTTTATATTATGTAGTAATAATACAATACTAAAATACTGTATACTAGAAATGGTAAAGAATACCATGTTATAGTATATAATATAAAAACAACAGTGTAGTAGTAGTAGTACAATATGATTTATATAGTGATGCAAGTAGTGTATGTCTAATGCATCTTGTGTCCGATGCTAATTTAATATTCAAAGTTTTCTTTTTTCCTAGCACCAGGAGTCCCAGGAGTGATTCATATGGTCTCTCTTTGCTGTATAAAAAAACCCTGACCTGACCATTTACCATGTACTGATACAATTCTTGTCTATATCGATCTTCATTTCACAGATTTGATGAATTTGATGAGGCGATCGAGGAGGCAATTGAGGAAGACCTTAAAGAAGCAGAGGGCGGAGGTACAAGGACATTAGTTCTTACTCTTTAGAAAATCATTTTTAAGTAGTAGTACTAAGAACATGCTCATGGCTGGGCTAAGAGTACCTGAGCATTAGCCAATTTGCCCTCTTTGGAGGAAAGCTTTTTTATTTTTATTTTCTGCATCTGCAGATCTACCCGGGTGAAATAGGGTGGCAGCCCAGTTTTGGAAAATCTAATTAAAGAAAAATATATATGAAAAGTTGAAACTCTAATGTCCAAGTGCATGTGAATTCAGCGAGAGGTGACGTTCCCACAAGCTACTTAATTAAGTTGTGACGATGGGAGGGAGGCCGCTGGACAAATCTGTTTAGGGCTCTTTGATGTGAAAATGTTAGAAAGCCACTCTAGTAACAAACCAGTTTCACTCATGCATCGGGCTTCAGCAACATTTTCCCTGGGCCGCACACAGCTAAATGTAGAGAGAAGGTTTGCCAACTTCCACTAGTTCCACTAATGTGCCGGACGATTTCTTGTTGGGTTTTTTTCACTCATAAAACCATAATATGAGATAAAGTGTAAATTGGTGAGCTTTAGAAGTTGTTGTTTTTTACCTTTAGCCAGAGCGAGGCTAGCTGTTTACCCCCAATGTCCAGTCTGTATGCTAAGCTATGCTGTTGGCTTTATATTTAGAGTACAGACATGGTAATTCAATTTTATTATATAGCCCAAAATCACAAATTTGCATGAAGTGGCTTTACAATCTGTACAGCATACACCACTGTCCTTAGACACACAGGATAAACTCCCCAAAAACCTTTTTTAACATGGAAAAAAGGACGCCAACAGAAGAGACATGAATGACGAGCGTATATCTCAAAATGTCACTATGTCACAATGGGGGATTTTTTTTTTTTTTTTTTTTTACAGGAGCTGGTCGAGGCAAAGACATGGCCAACATCACAGGGCACAGAGGGAAGGATATGTCCGTCATCCTTCAAGCAGATGAGGGTAAAGAGAACGGCCGCCCGCCACGACCCTCCACCGGTCAGCGCAGGAAAAAACGCAGGCGACTGAATGACCTGGACAGCGACAGCACCGTGGACGAGGAGGAAAGTGAGGACGAGTTTCGCATCAGTGAAAGGTACCAAACCACACTGACTTTTTGGCCCATTTGACATTTTTTTGGCACACTAATGAAAAGGGTATTATAAATCAAGTATTTCCAAATTTGTTTGATGCAGCTCAGAGGAAGAGTTTGTCGTGTCAGAAAATGACACGGACGGTGAGTTTGAGGTGGACTACAATGACAGTGACTTTGGCAGCAACAGCAGCAGGCATCGTACTTCTTCGCGGCCCAGAAAGGCACCAAAACAACGACGAAGCTCCAGAAAACGGCGGAGACCGCGAGGTTACTCGGATGATGAAGAGGAGGAGACAGATGAGGAAGATGAAGATGAAATAGGTATATACATTGCTAGTTAGTGTTCTAATATAGTTGGTACACATTTAGAAAAAACATGCCTTTACACTCTTTCTTAACTCTTCCCTCTCTGTTACTGATCATTTTTATGAGTGTGCAGGTTATTTTAAGTCGCGGGTTTCTAGATTTGCTAGATATTTTGGTTAGATGCTCTATATCTAGAGCCAGCCTGGCACGATAGTCCTGTAAACTGTTGCATATAGTGGAGCAGTTCAGTTGTGACTCAAGATCCCTAATATAGCCAGCTATCGTCTACATTATTCTGGACTGAAAATAAGTTTTTTTTTTTGCATGTTGTTGCCAGGGAATACTCTAAACCTGTAAAATAAATGGCACTTGATATAACATTGCAGTCATTTTTTGGACAAAAATAACAATTTGAAGACACCACCTTGGCACAGGGAACTTATAATGGACCATTTTCAAACTTAGTACACTTAGTATCTCATATACATTTTCTTCTAATGCTTTATATTTATGGGAGGAGATTTTATTCACATACATTCGTAACCCATTATTATTATTATTATTATTATTATTATTATTATTATTTTGTGTGTGTTCAGTGACTGAAGGCTCCAGCGAGTACAGCGACAGTGATCTGGACGTAAGTCGACGGCGGTCTCGGCGGAGTTTGAAGAAGCAGGTGAACTACTGCGAGACGTCCGAGTCCGAAGGCTCTCAGGCAGAAACCAACCGGGCCAAAATGAAACCCAGACACCGCCAGGATAGCTCCGACAGCGAGGGTCAGTCAGAAACACACAGTTCACAGTAGATTTTGACCTTTGACCAATACTAGTAATAATATTAATGCCTTTTTCTAATCTGTCGTCTAATTATTTTACAAAATGACACTGTATTTTTGCGATTAGAAGATGTCTGGTCCAAACTAATATAGCATCCTTCTTAAAACCGTGTAAAAATGTATGAACCTGTTCAGCTCTCTGGACAGTGACCTTCAGGTACCAAAGACACTTGATATGAAAAATCTGAACAGAATGAATGGCAGAGTCGCTACTGTTTTAGCTGGACATACCATATCTTGTTTTTCTTGGGTTGTTGTTGTTGGGCTACACAAAAATGTAAATTTGGCATGCGACTACAGTTTTTATTATTCTTTATTTTTACCCATTTTATGCCATTTGCACAAGTTTGTCTGTCAAAAAGTATTTATAGAATTCATTTTCTATTTTACTTTAAAATAAAGCCTAGATTCAAATAGCGTCACACATTAAAGTTGTATAAGTTACTTATGGCTAAAAATACCAATGATTTGATGCAAACTATACTATATATCATTTCAGTTTTATCATAATAAATCTTGCATCTCTTGTTTTCTTTCCTCAGCGAGTTACTCCAGAGACTCTGAAGAGTCGAGGGATCGGAGGGTGAAGAGGAAAGCTGACTCCTCAGAGGAAGATTCCCGGCAGCGGCGCAGACGTCTTGCACTAAAACGCAGGAGAGCTTCTGAAGACGACGACTCGGACGACGACTCGGACGAATCGTCGGAGGAGGATCGTCCTGTCCGTAAACGTGTGAACCGCATAGACTCGGATGATGACGACGAGGAGGAGGAACAGGAGAAGAAAGCAGATAAAAAAGAAGACGAGGAGTCAAAGGGAACAACCCCAGTGGACTGCAATGCCGTGGAGCTGCCCCCCACTAACAGACAGAGCCCGATTAAGAGCCTTGAGGGCCTCGTTAGCAAGCCTGCTGCCGCCACTCCAGGCCTCACCCCACATCTGGAGCCCCCCAAAAACATCAGCGCTACACCAGCCGCTGCCATAGCACCAAACGGTCTGGTTGGCCAGGAGATGGCGGCGCAGGAGGAAGACGAAGACGACCTGTTAGGAGTCACAGACCTAGTGGACTACGTCTGCAATAACGAAGATTTGTAAAAAAAAAAAAAAAAACAAATAGTGTATTGTTTCATTTTATGTGGTATTGTATTTTTATATTGCTTAACTTTATTATTCCCTCCCCCACGAACATTTCCTTGTCGTCCTTTTTATTTGTGTCATCTAGACCTTGAGTCTCTGCAATCTCTGCTACATTAAGAACTGGATCCCTGTCACCAGTCCGATGCTGTCTCTGTGGGTTTGTACTACAATTAAGGGCACCAAATGATCAACACTCATTTGTTTGGTGATAATCAGTTTACCCACATCCTCCAGCTCCACTGCCAAACCACCTCATTCCTTTAGAAACAAGTTACTCATTTCTCCCCTCACATCATCCTGTTTTTATTTTTGTTACAGCCAAGATTTCTACAACTTTTATCTCCTGTACTTTTCTACATTGATGGAAAATTGGCACTGAAAATTGTTCAATGTATAGGAAATAGTTTAAGACTGCCTATTTAAATGGTTAACGACTGGGACTTTAAAGATTAAACTAAATCATTCCATAATTAATTCAAAGTTCTCTTCACTTAAATAGCTGGATCTGGTATTGTTGACAATGGAGTCAATTCAGCTCTGTTTATATACTATATACATTATATACTGATCATTAAATTAGAAAAATAAAAACAAAATCATCCAAAAAAACCAGTGATAAAATCAGCCAATCGCCGATAGATGCTATTTTCGTCCAGTCGCCCCAACCCTAGCATCTATTGTAACTCTGTCTTAATTAGCCCAAATATCAAACTTTTGCTTCAAACTATTCTGGTTTATTATTTGTAAAAGCGTTACATGAGACTATTCTTGTCAAATAACCTTCAAGACTAGTAACAAGTTGACCAACTTTCATTTGTCAGCCCTCCCCTTTAACTTTTTGTTGAATGATTAAGTAGCTTTTGTATATTAAATACATATATAATTATTTTAACTGTGCGCTGCCATCAGTATCAGTGGTGAATCCCCTGTTCTTTTTAATACTACGTTTGTTTGGGGAAACAAAATCTGAAGTAAAATTTGTATCCCTCCTAATCTTGAGCTGTAGTCTAGTTTCCTGTTATTACATTTACCTTCCCTTTTGTGATTTTTGTTTTTAATAATGTATTTTTTTGTATATCTAAACTTTTATTTGCTGTTGTCTCTTTGAGGAAAATGTAAAGTGTCTTATTTTCTTTGTACATTGTCCATCATAGAATGTTCAAACACCTGCAGACCCGTGGCTTTTTATTAACAAAATAACACTAAGCTTAAAAAAAGCCCCCCTTTTTCATTTTATTTTGTATTTTACTCCTCTTGATCTTTCTGTGTTTTACTCAGATTCTCTATTCATAATCTTGAGTTGATGTTCGAGTCCGGTTGCAGTAAACCTCTGACTTTTAAGAACTCAGATCATTTCAAGATTGTTAAAAATAAACAAGTTAGTGGAATAATTTGTTTTTGAAGCGATAGTCAGGATGCAGTTTTTGAATGGAGCAAATGGACAGGAAAAAAACACAAACCAATGACTTCACTGACCTCTGCTGGAACCAGTCTGTGTGTATATCTGTAGTTAATTGTTGTAATATATTTAGAGGCATTTTTTTAATCATGGAAAAATATATTGGGCAATTTTTGGGGAATGCATGACTTTCTAATAGTTTTCTTTTGTAGGAAAGTAATATTGGCACAACCGTTTTTGTAACAAAACCAGAAAACTTTGGCATGTTTTAAGAATCTCCTGACCTGTTGTAAAGTAGATGCTGCAGGATATCTCATTATTTTGCAGTGGAACTGCATAGGTAAGCATGCACTGACCTACTAAAGTCATGTTACAGAAGCTAGGGGGGAGAGAAAGGATAACTATAGAAAATATTGTAGGAAATCTAAATCTGATTTGACAGAGGACGTGAAGCCTGTTTGTAAAATATTTTGTAAAATAATCTCAGCATGGTCTTCACAGAGGAAAAACCACTCTATTTATCATACCGTTTTGATACCGGCGATGGCCAAACCATGACTTCCAATACAAAATCTATATCTGCTGCTTGCAGTGCACACAACTTGGGCCTCTATACACACATATTTAGCTTTTAGATTAGCTGGACAAAATATAGAAAACCCAATTCTACAAATGTAAAAGAAGTGTGTGTTCTGGTGGGTTGAGTCAGAGCAAAGGAATACGGATCTCTGTGTGTCGTATGTAACCCTGTTTAAAATTCTCCAGAGATAAGGAGAATGTATTAATATGTATCTCATGGTTATGAAATAACCTGTAGCAAGACCTGCATAGAAGAGAAAGGAGCAAAATAAATAAAAGTTGCGATGTGATTAAAGGAGGAAGTTGGTGCCAATGACTGAAGTGTTAACAGAGTTTTCCTATTTACCTCATGATGAATCTGGGAGGAAAGACACCTTGTCCACTGTGTATAGATGCTAGTAGACTGGTTGTTGGTGTTTTGTCTGCTCCTTACATTTTTGTTAACTTTACTGTTATTTCATATGAATCTGATCTTGTACATTTGTCATAATAAAATGGGTTTCAAGCCTCATGTCGTCAGTCTTCCCTGACTTGATGTGAAAATAAAATTATATGCACACAGAGTTGCTTTGAGCTAAATGTTAATCTAATCACGCTAACATGATTTCAATAGCAATGCTATGTATCACAATTTTTATGTAATCTTTTACCAAGTCAATCTAATGTTTAAACCTGCCTTAGCATTTTCTTAAGCCTCTGAGCCCTATTTCCATTTTTACAGTTCATTGTCCTTCCGTCTGGATTTATTTTATATAAAAGCCAATAAAACATCAACCCTGTTGTCTACAGTCAAGATATGAACATCATTTTTTTCAGGACAAACTGGGTTATTAGAATATTTGGGTTGCAATGAGGTCAATTGAATGTTAAAAATGGTTGTAGGACCTTAAAGACAAATAAATAAACGGAAAATTCTTCCAGATATGTATTGATATCACAGAACATGATTCTTCCAGATATGTGTGAAGAAATTGATATCAGATGACAGACACAAAGAAAGTCTTTTGCCCTCATGACATTTACTTATGCCAATAATAACATAATATTGTCATATTTATTGATATTACACCCACAGCAATGCTACACAAGCATTTGTGTGTCTAAAACAGTTCTTCTATATGCAAAAATAAACATAATAAACATTATAACTCATATAAAGCACATACTATTTACATTTCTTCAAAAAAGGCCCAAATATATAATATATAATGCAAATATATGCCAAATCTCAAACCAATGAGGCCATTTCCTCTATAAAACGGTAAATCTATCTTGTGCACTATAGCATCTTTGATTGCATACACACACATTGACAGGAAGTGTTGGGAGTGTTGGCATCTTTCAGCCTCCATACTCTTTGGCTGATGTCTCCCATATATGGGCATACTGGGGCCTGTACTTCCGTAAACAGAGAGCAGACACGGAGCAGCGGGAGCTAGCGGCATAATCGAGCGAAAACGCTATGAATTATCGACATAAAGTGGATCAATCTTGGATTTAAAGGTTTGGATTTAAAGCCCAACAACCCCGAAAGAGGCTGGAAGTTCCAGGGTCGATAGAAAATCACCTGTAGAGGCTAGAAGGACCCGGAAAAGACCGCCGTAACGGCTAATTCGTTAGCTTACAGGAACAACTTTTGGTGAGTCGCTGTGTTGTATGCTTAATAAGTTATTAAACTATGAATCAGAGGTGCTGTTTATGATCGTGGGCGAGCCTCTCGGTCTCACAGGATGCTAACATGCTCACAATGACATTGCTATTTATTGCTTTATTTTATCTTAAGAGTTCAATTTAATTTAAGTTTAGGACGTATGGTATAATTTACTTTATTTTTTATTTATTTTATATTTATGTTTTACATTTATTTTCACCATCTAAGTTTAGCTTGTTAGCATGTCAAAAATTGCCAACACCAGCATGCTAATAGCTCACAATGATGTTGCTATGTATTGCTATCTTAATATATGCGTATATACATACTGAAAGTAATATGAGTAAAAGTAATGTTCAATTTAAAACAGCAGGTAAAACAGCAGTTTAGCAGGTAGGTTACCATACCCTTTTTAACATCTTAATTTAGCATGTTAGCATGCTAAGAACTGCTAAAGGATGATGGAAGGCCTGCTTTAAGCTAAGTGCTAGGTAACGTCAGCATGCTAGCATGCTCACAATGCCAATGTTATGTATTAGTATTACATTTATTGTTTGTATCCTAGTACTAACAGTAATGTATGTAAAACGAGACGGTTTAGTATAGAGGATCTTTGGTAAAAGTAATGTTAGAACATGTTCAGCAGATATGTTCACCATTTAGTTTTGCTAAAAGAAATGGGAATGTCTGCTTTAAATTAAGTGTTTACGTCAGCATGTTTTACATAATCCTGGTGTTTGTGAGATGAGCTTGGATTGACCCGCATGGAGGCAGACAGCTCAAAGCCAAGGCAAGCCACTGTCAACACTAGCCACAATACCAAAATGCATTTACTCAAATGCTTTACTTAATTTCAAATTCAAGGTATTATACTTTACTTGAGTATTTCCATTTTATACTACTTTATACTTCAACTCCACTACATCTCACAGGTAGCCGAAATATTGTACTCTCCTCTTGGATCAGCTGGAAAATGCCTTATCAAAAGCTGAAAACAGGGCTGTTTTTCTAACACCATGAAAAGTTCACTTTTTAGAGATACATATCACAGGACAGCAACACTACAAGTGTATGACGACATAGATTCAACTTTATTGTCATTGTACAAGTACAAAGACAACGAAATGCAGTTTGCATCCAACCAGAAGTGCAAAAAGCAGAAAAGTGCAATGTGGTATTGAAGTATAGACAGATGGTGTTTAGGCAGGACAAGAAATATATTGCAGTGTTATAAGAGCAGAATAAATATGGCTATGTAATATAAACAGTGTATGAACAACATGTACAAATATGTGCATTGTAGTAGCAGTGACATTAAAAAAGTAGTAAAAATAATATAGATATATGCAGTGTATTAGCAGAATATATAAGAAGTAAAACAGAATAAATATGGATATTCTGTATGAACCATATAGACAGATATGTACAGTATGTACAGCTACGTGCAGTGTGGTAACATTATAAGAGCAGTAAGAATTAGTGTATGTATGTGCAGAATGAATAGTATGAACAGCAGTTGAATATGGCTATGTATAGGTGTAATAATATTATATATTGCTGTAGATGAATCTACCCAACAGTATATAAATTAGTTAAAATAAGCAAGGGTCTGGCAAAGCAAGACTAATATAAACACAACCTTAAACATCTACAGCAGTAAAATGCAACGTACCCATTAATGCAGCCGTAATATTAATCCAGAAACATCATAAAACACTGACAGTAAACATTTAACTGCACATTGAGTATACACTTTATATACTTTTCACAATATAACTATATTTTGCTGATACATACTTTGACTTAAGAAAGGTTTTGAATGCATGACTTTTACTTGTAGTGGAGTATTTTCACTTGTGTTTTATTAGTGCATTTACTTAAGTGAAGGATTTGACTACTTCCACCACTGCTGCCAGTGGAGGCTGTCAGCATGCATTAGCAGCCCAGTGAAGCATTGATGCAGCATGAGGCAGTTCTTTTTGATGTATTCCTGTTAACCAGCCATGTGGAGTCTGTCATGTTTGTCATATGTTGTGTATGTGTTAAACAAGACCAAGGAGCTCTTTAATTTGGTATTTTGCTGAGTCAGACATGAGCTTAAAAAAAGAAGGGGGGGAGGAGAGGGCACAACGGTCAGGTTGTGTAACAGATACCATGCAGGTCAAAGTACCAGGCGAACGCTCTGAAGGTGGACAGGATTTCATGGACTTTTTTTTTTTTTTTCATGGGATTAGTCAAACCTCCCTGAGGACCATTAATGAGATTAACTTGGTCCATGTTTTATGGTTTTGTAGATAGAATTACATAAATTGGTTTAACTGCATTACTTGTTTATACTACATCTGAGACAAATATTGTACTTTTTATACCACTACATTTATTTAACTTTAGTTACTAGTTACAGATTAAAAATACTAAAACAACAAATACATTATTATATCAATAGGACTTCATTGGTCCCCAGGGGGAAATCCACAAACTATCCAGAATACATACATATAGCCAGGATATAAAAGGAACAGCGTATATAAAATATAGGCTACATAAATATATCGAAATTGGTAATTGTCAACCAATTCAAAAAAAACATTTTAAAACACAAAAACATTTTTTGAAGCATACAAACTTTGTAAACACAAGAAATGACAATCATAAAATATGAAGCTTTTAAAATATATTTTAATTAAAAATATTTTACACAAGATATTGTAAATGCATTTAATTTGAAACACTATACAAAACCTGTTATAAAATAACTGTACATTCTGTTGACCGACATTGAGTCAAAAATGTTAGATAAATGTATGCCTATTCACATACTTAATAATACAAGAAACAAGATGCATTATTATCATCCAGACTCTAGAGGTATTAAAGTTGTAAATTATTGTGTCCCTGGTTCACAGAGAAATGGAAGTTGCTGCAGTTTTAACAGAAAAAAATAAAGTCCCAAAAACTAGATTAATAAAATGTCAACAGTATCCAACGCACATATTACACTAGTATACTTTTAACTTTACCAATATTGGAGACAGACAGTAAAATTATCAGCTTAACATTGTCAAACATGATTTATGCAGGAAAATATGAAGATTGAGTCCAAGCTTTGCTCACCTAAACATAGGGGGTGAAATCCGGTTTTCTTTTACATGTTTTAAACTGCTCTTTAATGTTGATGTAAAGCTATTTGAATTGCCTTGTTGCTAAAATGTGCTTTACTAATGAGGCTGCCTTCCCTTACTGCAAAGTTATTTTTCCACACATAACACTAAATGTCACTTTTATCAGTAAAGGTTTGGTTAGTGTATTTATGTATTTATTTAGGAATGTCACTTGGACTGTGGGAATTGAGGTCTTCTGTCCCACTGGGTGCACTTATAAAAGTTACATGCAGTGACAATAAAGGGGTGCATGCATTGAGAAAATTTGTGTGCTTTCAATATTTTCATATTTTGCAACCAAAGTACTTACAACTGTCTTTAGGTTGTTTTTCATTTGATCCTGCAGCTGCAGTTTAAAGTAAAGTAGTGATGGTAGCAGTGAATTACAGTTTCAGAACAAAATAATATTATTTTCAATAGTAGAACTTGGTTCTATAGTGTTGTGCTTTTTGACAGTCTTTATATAAAAAAACATTCAGAAAAAAAATTATGAGAATGATAGAATTGTAATTTCTTAAAAACTTAATTAAAAATGATATCTTTGGTATGATTTTTGGATCTGACTGATACTGTCAGTACTATAATGTTTTAGATTATTTTTGGGGTATTTTAGGCCTTCATTTGATACGACAGCTGATGACTGGAAAGGGGAGAGAGAGCAGGATGACATGCAGCAAAGGGCCATGGGTCGGAATCTAACATGTGGCTGCTGTGGTAAAGACTGAGTCTCTTTATGCTCAACCAGGTGGGCTAACTGGGCGCCCCAGTACAGTAAATTTCTATTGGTACAATATCTGTGTGGGTGGGCACTAAAAGGTTTGTAATATCACTTCAAACACAGCCAAATGTATTAGCTGTCCCATAGCACCATTAAAAGTATGCCCAATCTGCTATTAGCAGTTCCTATTTGCATTGTGCCCATGGATGTACAGACAGCTATCACTGGATTAGTTTGATACTGAAGAACTTAAAATACTTAAATACATGCTGATTCTAATCCAAGTTCTGTAATTCTATAGATTGCATTTTTTCTATGGTTTTTAAGCCCTTTTATGTGTAAATTTGTACATGAAGAACTGAACCCACTGTGTTGCCTGCTGTCTGTTCAATTATAGCTTTGTTGTCATTGGCCTTATTGTGCTATACTGATAATATACTGTATGTAGTAAAACTTTTGGTCTTAAAATGTATACTGGTATTATCCACCCGGACATGTGGAATAAAAAGCTTAAGACATAAACTTGGCCAGTCCTCACATGATATCACTGCTGCTAATGTGTCTTCTTCTGTTTCTGGACAGCAGGGACGTCCAGCCCAATGGTACTCTTTCCAGAGAGGAAAGGAATGACCTTCTCGAACAGCAGGATGCAGCTCGCCACGCCTGGGGACACAGGAGGTTACACTGTGGTGTACATATTGAAGCCAATCAGGCTTTTGCAAAGATATTTAAGGTATGAATCACTAAAAAAAAATAACAAAATGTAGAGGACACAACCATCATCATAAATAGCATAACACTGCTAGCCTGTGTGTTATATGTTTCAGCCAGTTAGCTTAGCTTAGCACAAAGACTAAAAACAGAGGTGAAACAGCTAGCCTGGCTTTGTCCAAAAGTCACAAAAAAAACACTTCTTCTGCTCCTTACCCAAGACTGGTCCCAGCCAGTAGACATAGCAGTACTCCAGGTAGGTGTGGCCGCTGCAGGGGAACTGGACAGAGAAGGCCAGTACAGGGTTAAAAACTGCTCCTGAAATACTGCCACCTGCACAGGAGGGAGAGAAACCACAGGGGGTCAAAATAAGCTGTGGTCTAATTATTTATATCCTGTCACTTTCAAGTAGGCCTACCCAGCACAGTAACGCTGTATTTAACTAGTTTGTAATTTCTTGATGTCCAAGAAAGGGTCCGGAAGGAATTATTGAATATTTACTTATGTATGCCTATTCATGAACATTATTCAACAGCATTGTAAATGTGCTACTGTTATTAGTTTCACTGTCTTCTATTTTGTTGGTATTGTATTTTTTTTAAACTTTTTTTTTTTAAATGTTGGATGATGGACGGAAACGGTTAGGGGTTTTCTTCTTGTATAGTTGTATAAACATTTAACTTAAACCACATTGGTTAGTTTCAGCATTGGCCGCAGGTAAACGGAGGTACAGTCTCGCTTTCCTCCTCCAAAGCGGTAATCAACACACCTGCGTAAACCAGAGCAGTGATGACAGCAGCGATGAAGTGAGCTCGAAGTTTTTGGTCCAGTTTGTGGACGTGCATGGCGGCAGCTTGGACCACGAAGGCGCAGCCCAGCTCAACGGCCGCGGCCTCCAGCAGAGTGCCACCCAGGGGGTCGAAGCATCGGAACCCGAACCTCTGGTGCCTGATGTGGATGTCGGAGAGACCCAGCGACCAAACGGAGGCTGCGAAAAACTGCGCGGCGACAGCAGCTCCGAACTGGCAGGCTATAACGGCGGCCGCCCTGGTGCTGCTAGTCCCGCGGAACATGCCCTCCAGAGCCCCACTGGGGTTGCACGTCGCTTCACGGAAAGTTAATAAATGGATAACCGTCATAGTGTATGTGAGGGTCAGGCCGACCGGCAGCTCCAGCCGGGCCGTTTCACCCAGCAGTTTGAGTTCATGAGTGCAGCAACAGAGCTGGAAGGTGGACGCCGCTTCTAGGAGGTAAACCCAGTAGCCTCCCGGGAAAAGACGCGCTGTTGTCCGCCGGATCGCCTCGCTGAGAAGCACCGCAGCTCCCAAAACCGCCAATGAAACATACAGGTCAGTCATATCTCCGGCTGTTCACGCCGACCTTCGGTACAAACTGGCCCTAGCGATGTGTAACTTTAAAGTATCGACTTTCCATCTTATTCGACGTCAAAGTTGCTGCCGCAGCTGCGTCAAACCGCGCGCTATGAAACAGGAAGCAAAGCAGTGATCCTTTCGAAATAAAAGGGCAATCATGAATCACTCGAGGCAGCAGCTCTTAGTCGATTCACCCAACTACAACCAGTGGTGGTAGTTGGCTACTTACAGTGTAGAAATTAATATACAAATTTCTTTAATATTGCAGCTGGTGAAGGTGGGATATTTTTTTGTTGCTTTAAGGTAACTATATCTAAATCTGTTAAGTAAATAATGGAGTAGCAAAAAGGGAAATAGCCTACTCAAGTAAAATACAAGTGCCTTAAATTTGTACTTAAATACAGTAGGCCTACTTGGGTAAATGTACTTAAACTTGTAAATAAGTTAGGATTCCCATTTCTTGTTTGTTAAAGAAGAATTTTTAACATTTACAAGCATTGTCCATCCTGCTGCTGCTTACAAAGTTTCATGAAATATTTTGAGATACATTAGTCTGTACCAATAAATGGCTGGTCATGAAAGGAGAGAGAGGGGGCAGCAAAGGGCTGCAGGTCGGAACCTTGTGTGTAGCATAATGTAAACCGGATATGGCTCAGTTTACATGTAGCCTACACTGGACACATTTTGCTCTTCCATGTACATGACTGTGCAAAAGTTTTAAGCAGGTGTGAAAAAATGCTGTAAACTAAGAATGTTGCCCGACTTTTTGCAAGTTTGCCTGAAAGAATTGATGCTGGTTTGGCAAAGGGTAGTAACACCATATTGATGTGATTTAGATTTTTCTTTTGTTTGCTCACTTAGCATTTTGTAAATTGATTAAAAAAAAGTAAACAATCCTTATTTATATTTTTGAAAGCATTCTTAGTTTACAGCATTTTTTCACACCTGTCTAAGACATTTAGCACAGTACTGTAATTATTTAAGTTTTCAGTGGAATTCTTGGTAGTGATGTTTTGGTAAATAAGTTATTTCTTCCATACTGGCTGCCGTTTGTGTTGGGAAACTAAAATGTTATGACCTGTAATAGAAAAACACTATTGGAATGTGTATTATTGTTGGCAAGCAGAAACTTTTACCTTTAGGTTATGTGAAATCCAACATTTTAAAAAGAGGCATACAGTGACCTAATACTTATTAAATGATGAAAGACTACATCTCTTTCATCATTTAATAAGTATACCATTTTGGACACTTTCAGAGTGTATTATTCTAAACCATTTGGTTACATATTCAAGGAAATGCAATTGCTAAATAAGCTCACTTTAGTACACACTTTAAGAGTGTATTATGAGAGGAGTAGATGTTATTACACAGCTCAAACGTTATAATAATAATAATAATAATAATAATAATAATAATTAATAATTATTATTGAAGCAAAATGCCGTCAAATAATATAAAAGAAGGGGTGATTACTTAAGGCTTCAGACAATGTTATGTGTGTAATATGACTGCATACTATTGTCAGTTATACTCACACTGCACCATCGGCTCGCTTATGGTTTAATTTTTTTCTCTATTGTTTTCAGTAGACTCTTATTTTTTTAGTAGGCTTGGTTGGGACACTGTCCTTTATTACAACTCTGAATTTTCACATTTTAATCTCCTTCAACAATAAAGTTATAAAAATCCATCTTCACTTGGATTCACCTGATGTTACAGTGTGTTTGCATCACTGTGGCAACAGGTGCTCGGTGAAACTGGAACTTGTGTGAAGCTGCACAGAATTGACAATATATTAATTTCCGCGACAATTTTCAAAATAAATATTTGTTGTTGCATTTAGTTTGAATCTTAAAGTGAAATGATGTATTATGTTGTCAAATAGTTATCATTTTAGTTAACATTTACTTTGAATATATTCATTATATCATATTTTGCCATATACCGTTCAAGTCAAATCGGGGCTGTACTTCTTGAAGACAAATCATGCAGCTCCAGGTATCCGTGTAGGTAACTGGTTAGCTTGACATCCTTATCACCCGAGGCTACCTTCTCCACACCTGGGAATCCGAGGAAGGACAGCGCATTGCGTCTTCTTTGGAGGTAGAATACCTGGAAGCAACATGTCGATATTAAAATAATATCTAGTGACACCAGAGAGAGCCTACTGAACGCGTTTTAGCATCGATGTTTATTTGGTGATGATGGTCCGCTTCATGCTTTAGCTCTAGCAGGTCCCGTTCTTTCTTTTACGCTGAGCGGACCACCAGGCTTCATTATAAAAATCGGTCAATTGTTATCATCATGCTTTCTGGCCAAGGTGGATATACTGGTTATACATCATCAACTCTTTTATAAATGATCCGGATTCAGACTTTAATTCGGCTCACATACAACACATTACTGAACGTGTTTTAGCATCCATGTTTATTTGGTGGAGATGATCCGCTTTAAGCTTTAGCCCTAGCAGGTCCCGTTCTTTCTTTTACGCTGAGCGGGCCACCAGACCTCGTTAAAAAAATTAGTGAATTATTATTATCAAAATGCGTTCTGGCCAAGGTGGATATACTGGTTATACATCATCAACTATTTTATAAATGATCCGGATTCAGACATTAATTCGGCTCACATACAACACATTACATTTTCACTGATGAATGAAGGTGCAAACCTCAAATTAGGATTGCAAAGACACGTTTGACGATCATGCATTTTTACGGAATTTATCAGCAGAACGACAGGGTGTTAGTCTTAAATTCTGTTCTGCTGATGCCGATAAGCAAGGCAACATCGTGTGTTAGGTTATTGAATAGAGTGACCGAGGAGGTCAAGGTTAAATCTGAGCCTTTTCTGGGAAGCTATGACGATATTTCAATAGTCCTATAATAACTGAGTTTTGGCTTAGCCATGTTTCAACATATGTCCTGCTCCTGCTGAGACTTGGTAATCGAGGTTGGTTATTGTAAGCAATTTGAGTTTTAAAGGTAATTTAAGATGTTATACTTCCTAATTTGTGTATATATTTGTTATTGTTTGTCACGTTTCAAGTCTACACAGAAATATAATATAAAGATGACTTAAGTAAAGACAAATAATTATTAAACTTTGTTCTGCATGAAAGTATCATAATGCCACTGTTTAGGTATTTAGTGGTGGAGGAAGTATTCAGATACATTGAAAGTAAAAAATATATAAGTATAATCAGGAAAATGTAAAAATATCCAATTCAGAAAAATGTCTACTATTATATACTATATGGTTTTAGCATCTGTAAACTATAGATTACTGTAGTTTGTACTTCTGTTGTGGTAATTTCTGTATTACCTGCCTGACGTGTTTGTACCTGTTTAAGATTATAAACTCATGTTTCACACAAACTCAAAAACAAAAGAAAAATAACCTTTTAAATTGAAAGATATTCTGTAATAAAGCAACTATAAAAGATAAGAAAAATAAATGAACATTGATATTGCACAACAGGACAGTTTGCAGTCTGAAAAAAAAAAAAAAAAAGTGTTCAGAAGCCAAAAACTATAATCTAACACACAATGTTGCCTTGATGAAATTATTATTATTCATGAATGAATGTAAAGTCAGGATTTTGCTAGTTTGTTGACGTGGAGCTCATTTTAAACTAATTATTTTTATTATGTCAATTCTGTCAACTTTACTAATTAGAATCAAATTACTCAACTACACGTTTCAGATGTACTTCTACTGTATGGTAGTTTAATTTATGACAAACCAAATTTTATAAGATCTTAAGTTTTGTGTAAAAAAGAAGAAAAAATCTTAATTTGAAATAATAAAGCTGTCAGACAAATGTAGTGAAGTAGAAAGTTTCCTTCTGAGGTTTAGTGACATAGAAAGTAGCATGAAAGCATGAGTACAGTAAATGTACTTTGTACCAAGTTACATTCTAACACTGGGAGTATTGTAGTGGTATTTTATTAGAGTTCCAGTATGACTATGTTGTGTTTCTGTGTGAGCAGGATTGATGCTGTGTCAGAGTGTGTGTGAGCCATGGCGTCTACGTTATCCCAGCAGCAGTTTGGCCAGCTGCGTGGTCTTCGAGCTAAACTGCTGCGGCGCTACGAGCACCAGCCTTTAGTGTCATGTCTGTCTGCTCTGTACGGCTGCCGGTGGAGACGCTATGAAAAGGGCTCCACTCAGCGGGAGACTGCTGCTGCAACAAGGTGAGAGAACGAGAGGTGCACCAGCCACATCTGGTCCGGCCGGTGTGATGATCTCTCATTATGATGCTGTTTTGGTTACATTTTGGTGCAGAGTTAATTAACATTTACATATTACACTGGTTGGTTTAAGGAAGAGAGTTTAAACGAGAGTTTTAGTTTCCCTTGATGGTCTAAATGTTGTTAAAAAGTCATTTACAGTCTTACCAAAACAAAAGTTTGAAGAAAGATGGAAAACTATACATTACGCCTGGTTTTAAAAATATTTAATTTAAGAAATCATGTGTGGCTTTAGCACAGAAAAGTTATACACACTTTTACTTAAGTAGTCAGTAGTACATCAACACTTAAGAAAAACTACAGAGGTATTGTCAGTAAATGTACTCGTATCAGATGTAAAGGTACTGTGACTTTTGTTATATTTTATACATGAAATTAATAATGCATAACTATCCCTTAATGTATATTATATTTATCATTTATAGTACCACTAGACATATTACTATACACTTTACTGCTTTTTTTGCACTTCTGGTTAAATGCTAAGCTGCATTTTGTTGTCTCAGTACCTGCACTCTGTGCAATGACAGTACAGTTAAATTTAATCTAATGAACACACAAAGCAGCATTTTAATATTGTAAATGGTCAAGATAGATTTAATTTAAACAGTTTTACAATTGGATAGTTTAGTATATTACAATATATCTAAATTGTTAGCATCTTTGCATATGGTTAACAAGTCACCAAGTAGAAATAGTTTTCAAACCATGCAGAACAACAATTAAATACAACTGTAAAAGCTTGTCTCTTCTGTATTGAACTGATGCTGAACTGAGCACAGGGAGACCAAAGATAAGTCGTCCATCCACATGGAAACAAGGCAATGAATAAATAAAAACACAGCAGCTTCTTATTTACGGGGGGGGGTGCATCTTCTTGTGTTTAATATGTTTGTCTCCAATGTCGACAGGTGGAAGCTGTGAGCTTTGCTCTGCTTGTGGCAGCTTTCTGCTTAACGTTGGTGTTTCTCTACTTCTGGGGACAAGCAAAGAACGACTACAATGACTTTGACTGGTGGGTTGAGTCATACTTGCAATTACATTCACAAGTGATCGATATGTGAATTGGATGTGTAACTGTTTTGTTGATTGGGGACGGCTGTATATTTGGCTGGTCTTTGAAAGGTTGTGGCCACCGGGGGGCATCGATTAGAATGCAGATGAAATGTTCCTTTAAGGCGCTTTATTGGAATAAAGGGTGTGTTTGTGTGTGTGGTTCTGAAACAGAGATACAGGGATACATCAGTAAAATGTAGATTATGTAAAGTTCAAATAATAAGTAGATGCCTAGCAGGTATAATATACAAACACAATCAAGATGTTAAATTATAATGTCATAATAAAGTGCAATAAACACAGTGCAACATTATTACGAGGTAAGAAATGAATAACAAACATCAGTATTACTTACTGGTAGTGGCAATCTAGGAACTTAAAAACAAAATTACAGCAACACTATTTTATCGATCGATATATATATATATATATATATATATATATATATATATATAAAATATACACACACACACACACACACAGCTCTGGACAAAATTAAGAGACCACTGCATTGTTATCAGTTCTGGTTTTACTATTTATAGGCATGTGTTTGATTACAATAAACATGTTTGTTTTATTCTACAAATGTTTTGACAACATTTCTTCTAAATTCCAAATAAAAATGTTGTTATTCAGATTATTTATTTTTTAAGAAAATGACAACTTGTCAAAATAACAAAAAAGATGCATTGTTTTCAGACCTCAAAAAATGCTAAGAAAACAAGATCACAAGTCTTTTGCAAACTTTAGCCTGGTCTTTGCTTCTCATTGATGAAGGGCTTTTTTCTGGCTTTGCACGACTTCAGCCCTGCTTCTAGGAGCCTGTTTAGCACAGTCCTTGCTGTGCACTTCAGCCCAGTTGCTGTTTGCCATTCTTTTTGTAAATCACTTGATGTCATCGTACGGTTTTTGAGTGACATGCGAATGAGTTGGCGGTCATCCCGGTCAGTGGACAATCGTCTTCGCCCTCTTCCAGTCTGTAGCTTTGTTGTCCCCAATGTCTGTTGCTTGACCTTGTTCTTATGAACTGCCGTCTTTGAAATGTTAAGGATGGAAGCAACCTGACGCTCACTGTACCCTTCTGCCAGTAAAGCCAGAATTGAACCCTTCTTTTCCTCACTCAAAACCTTTCTTTTTAACTCTTTTGGCATGGTCAATTGTTCCTTTTTTTGTTTAGATGACCTGTGTGGTACTAGTAGCCCTGTTTTTGCCATCCAGCAGGCCCTATTGCAAGAGGATAGTGATGACCACAGCAGTGGCTTTTATACTTTTCCTCTTTAAATAAGATTTGACTCACGTGATCACTTAATCAGCACCTTATTAAGTAGAATGAGGTGTGCCTGTGTTGGAATTTAACAGCCACTGGAGTGGAATGGCTGCCATACATGTAGAGATACTGATTTAAGACAAATAAAGGAGTGGTCTCTTAATTTTTTCCAGAGCTGTGTATATATATCAGCGCAGTCTTTCGATGCCAAATCTCTTCCGAACTTTTCCCGAAACTGAAACTTTAAGATGTCTTCTTTGGTGAGCAGCAGAGCGCAGTGCCGCTCCTGATTGGCTGATTTATCAACAGCCAGTTTTACCTGCCTGCAGAGGTCGTCCTTCGTCACAGTAACCTCTACACACAAACATTGGTAGTCATGGGCATATTAACCCTGTGTTTATCCCACTCTCTGTGCAATGGGTACAGTTTTTCTATGCTTTATACTAACTTTCTCTGGATTTGCGGTTTGGTCATTTTAATGGAACACAATTCTTAAGAATATGCAACATGCACGTAGAAGCACAAAATTGAGACAATTAAAGACTTAAAAGTACATTTTGACAGAGGGACTTTGTTAAAGAATCAAAAAGAACATATTTTCAATTATATTAGCCCAGAACACAGTAAATCTGTAGCTCTTGGGCTCCAGCTCTGCTGTTTGCCTTACTGGTAATCCAACCTCAGGTATAGCCAGAGAAGGCCTGCCGTTTGCTCCAAAAGAAATCTGATATTAGTTGTATTTGTTAAATAAATATTTGCGTCGAAAGGAGCCAGTTGAGGTGGTTCGGGCATCTGGTAAGGATGCCTCCTGGGCGCCTCCCTAGGGAGGTGTTCCAGGCGCGTCCAGCTGGGAGGAGGCCTCGGGGAAGACCCAGGACTAGGTGGAGAGATTATATCTCCAACCTGGCCTGGGAACGCCTCGGGATCCCCCAGTCGGAGCTGGTTGATGTGGCTCGGGAAAGGGAAGTTTGGGGTCCCCTGCTTGAGCTGCTGCCCCCCGCGACCCAACTCCGGATAAGCGGATGAAGATGGATGGATGGATGGATTGTTAAATAAAATCCACACCAGATGAGCCTTAGAATCATTGACCACGCTGTTGATTATGGTTTATTTAGGGCTTTAAACGGAGCATAGAAATATTGTTAAGCTCACAACCTTTGCACAATGCAGCAGTTGAGCCAGCTGTCACTCCAAGTGTCAGGTAAATCGTGTTTTTATTGAGGTGACACCTGGATAATTTTATTTATTAAACTGAGACAATCTTTGTTAAGAAAAAGATGTTAGCATCTCAAAACTGTCCTCTACATTATCTGCACTTACTTGATTTCAGACTATGCATCCACCTTGTTTATTGTTTCAACCTTTGTTTAAATCACTGTCTGTTTTTTTTTATGTGTTCTTCTCGGCTGCAGGTTTAACTTTGGGAAACTGGGCTTCTGGTTTCCTTGGTCTGTGGTGCTGCTGGTCATCGCTGCAGGCTTCTTCACCTACATCACGATTCTCATGGTGAGGCCAAACACTGAGGGTGTGGCTTGTAGTTTTGGATCTTATTTTGGCAGTGCTGTTTGTCTAAATTCATATTTACTACGCTGCTCTAGTGTGTATATAGTACTGTTTCTAGTGTGAATCCTCACATTTAAAGAAAGTTAATATCATTTTTTCCCCCCCCAAAAGTAGTTGTTTCAGTTTTACACAGCTATGCATTTGGTGTGATTGGGTAGTGTATTATCCAAGTGGTGGCTATTTTGTTTTAATAAAAACAAACATTTTACATATAAATATGTATACAGTATGCACAAAACTTCTTCCGTTGTCACAATGTATTTTATTTGACATTAAACATTCAATGTCGATTGTGATCACAGAAATATATAGAACTAAATAAAGCTTCAGGGTGTCCTACTACAAAAACAACAAACAATACTATCTAGAAAGTAAGAACTTAACATAACTAACCAACATTTGGTCAAAAGAACAAAGACTTACCTCCCTAACCTAAGAAAACAGGAGAAAAACCGAACACTTCTGGAGGTCCACCCTTACACATTGGAAACTGAAAAGTACTGAACTAACATCAACTTAACAAAGACAACGTCTTGAGAAATTAAAACACTAGCATCACCGTCTTATATCCTGTTTCCCCTAGAGGAGAAAAGGAGGATTTTAGGAAAACACGTCTAATCTTATTCAAACAATTAATCTTACCAGACAGACAAGTTGGAGCCTTTTATGTTTCTGCATCTGTCTCTTATGCCTCATCTTTTACGGTCTTTGACCTTAGCTGAACGAAAACCAAACATGTCTTTGGATGTTTTAGACAGTCTATTATTATTTAGGCCATAGTTAAAGGTGGTATTGTACTGGACTACACTAAAACAACTAAATGTATTTCTTACATTTATGTTTTTGTACAATCAAGCACAAGTTATAACTGCTGTTTCCCCTGCTTCCAGTCTGTATGCGATGATAAGCTAATAGCCTTAATACTTTGACATGATTTTCTCAGTTTAACTTTCTCGCAAGAATGCAAAAAAAGTCCAACTGCTCCTCTAAACAAGATAACAGGAATGTTTACAAGAGGCAATCCTGTATCTTGCATCTCTATGTACTGTAGTTAAAGGTCGGTCTGTGCTGTGAATACTGCTGATGTTGTGTGTGTGTGTGTGTGTGTGTGTGTGTGTGTGTGTGTGTGTGTGTGTGTGTGTGTGTGTGTGTGTGTGTGTGTGTGTGTGTGTGTGTGTGTGTGTGTGTGTGTGTGTGTGTGTGTGTGTGTGTGTGTGTGTGTGTGTGTGTGTGTGTGTGTGTGTGTGTGTGTGTGTGTGTGTGTGTGTGTGTGTGTGTGTGTGTGTGTGTGTGTGTGTGTGTGTGTTTTCTCTCTGCAGCTGCTGGCTGTGTGTTTGTTGTCGGAGGGCCAGAAGCTTTATTTACACTGGAGTCACAAGGTAACTGCTCTCTATCTCTCTCTCACACACTTTTCTTAACGACAGCTGAATCATGCTGAAGTACTTCTTTAAAGTTCAAAGTTTCACCGTCAGTTTAAGTATTGTGTTTTAAGAAATCACAGCAGCTTTTTGATGGACCATCCATGTTCAGTGACGACACCACAAATACCTACTATCTACTCAACTACATCTCAGAGGAAGATATTAATGTTTTCACTCAGCTACATTTATTTAGTCACTCTACAAATGAAGAGTTTTGCACACAGTACAAATGGTGACCGGGAGGTCGTTGGTTTAATCCTCAGACCGACGGGATAAAAAAAAAAAAATCTGGGTGGGGAGAGTCCCTCCCTCATTACCACCACTGAGGTGCATTTTGAGGGTGTCACTTTTTGATGCCATTTCTCACAATTTTCAAAATTTTTACAAACCAAATGAATCTATTAATGAAGACTCAATAATGGAAAATAATCATTAGTTAATAGTTCTAATAGTATAACAGTCACATGGGACATTTTCAATACTTTAAGTAAATATTCCTGATTATACTTATACTAAAGTGACATTTTAATTGCAGGACTTTTACTTGTAATAGAGTATTTTTACTTAATTGAAGGTTCTGAATACATCCTCCACCACTGCTGCTAAATGAACCACTAAATGACAGAAAAGTCTGGCAATCAATGCAAATTAATTATAAAATGTATTTATAATATACAACAGATGTGAAACAGTGACATTTGTCACATTTGTTGGACTTGATGGATGTTTCCTGTTTGTCAGATTGGAATCCTGGTGAGTCTGACGTTCTCCATCGTAGCCACGGCCGTCTTATCTGAACTGTGGAGGGAAGAGTTGAGGACTTTACTACTTTCCTTCCAGGTAACCCTCCTCCTCATCCTTCCCATCAGCCTTCACATATTCTATGTGTGGTTTCCACTCGTGATACCAGATCTTGCGTTGGATTCTGATTACAGATAACTGCACCTTATTTACATGTTGGTGGGGTCTTACTGGTGACGGCGCTGGCTTGGCCGATAGCCTTGCATTTCTTTCGCATGAACAGCAGAGGTGAGTGACCAGTTTGTCATTTGATTCGCAGAGAGTTCGACAAACTCTTTCTAGAGTGCAAAAATGTTGGCTCCTAAAGGAATAGTTTGACATTTTGGGAACTATGATTATTTGCTTTCTTGTTGAGAGTTAAACGCTAAATATAAATTTGGAGCCAACAGGTGGTTAACTTAGCACAAATACAGGAAATGGCTAGCCTGATCAAAGGTAACAAAATCCAGCTACCAGTACCTTTTTTAAAACCCTCTAAAGCTTATTAATTTACATGTTGTACGTGTAAAAATCACAATTTACTATTTTTTGGGGAGTTATGCTCTGCACTATTTTTTGGCCGGTCTTAACAAGAAATATCATTTTTACACTCAATTGTCAATTTATCTAACTTTCTGTAAGAAAACAAATAAACATATTTTCCAAAATGCGGAACTATTTCCAATAATAATAATGAACCAGATCATCCCACCATGTTAACATATTGTCACTTGATGATGATGATAATTATAATAACAATAATAATAAATTGAATTTGTTTAGCACTTTTCAAGGTCCCAAAGTCGCTTTCCAGAGCAAGGTAGAAAACCAAACAAGACAAAACAAACAAAATAAAACAAAAGAAGAGGCAGGCACAGATGAAAAGGGAGGGGCGTGGGGCTACAGATGTGAGAGGTGAAGAGATGGGTTTTGAGGCGGGACTGGAAGATGGTGAGGGATTCAGAGTTGCGGATCTCTTGGGAGTTCCAGAGCCTGGGAGCTGCCCTGGAGAAGGCTCTGTCTTCGAAACAGCGGAGGTTGGACTTGGGGATGGAGAGGACTGGCTGAGGTGGATCTGAGGGACCGTGAGGGTTGGTAGGGGGAGAGGTCAGTGAGGTATGAGGTGGCCAGATGGTGGAAGGCTTTGTAGGATTTTGTAGGTGATCCAGTGGGAGACTGGAAGCCAGTGGAGTTGTTTTAAGAATTGGAGTGATGCCAGGATTTGGTGTGGGTGATGAGTTGGGCAGCTGCATTCTAGTCCAGCTGGAGTCGCTTGATGTAGGTAGAGCTGATGCCAAGGAGAAGTGAGTTGCAGTAGTCCAGTCGGGAGGAGATGAAGGCGTGAATGAGTCTTTCAGCAGCGGGGAGTGTGAGAGAGGGTCTGTGGTTATGGAGAGAGATGAAGTGGGATCTGTTGGAAAGGTAGGAGCGGAGCCAGCTGAGTGCAGTACCTTTGATACTGAGGTCTTTGAGTCTGATGAGCAGGATGTTATGGCTCATGGTATCGAAGGCTGCACTCAGGTCAAAGAGGATAAGGATGTTGAGGGAACCGGTGTCAGCAGAGGTGAGGTCATCGAGGACTTTGAGGAGCGGTTTCTATACTGTGGAGGGGATAAAAACCAGATTGGAGTGGTTTGAATTGGTTTTTGGCATGAAGATGGGATTGGAGTTGTGAGGCGACGATATGGTTTTAGACAGAAAGTGGAGGTTGGATATTGGGCGGTAGTTGTTGAGGGAGGAGGGATCCAGACCAGTTTTTTAAGGATTGGGGTGACAGCAGCAGTTTTGAAGGCAGAGGGCACAGTTCCAAGGGACAGGGAGGAGTTGAAGAGGTTAGTGAGGTAGGGGCATAGGACGGGGAGGCAGGAATTCAGGAGGGAAGTAGGGAGGGGTTGAAGGGAGGGGGTGAAGGGAGCAGGTATTGGGTTTGGGAGTGCTGATGAGTTTTGAGATTTCAAGAGGGGTGACTGGGTCAAACTGGGAGAGGAGGCAGTGTGGAGGAGGGGTCGGGAGGTCAGGTGAGATGGGGAGAAGAGGGGCTGTGGTATGTGCTGGAGTAGGTACTGAAAGGTCGGACACAGGGGATAGAGATTGATAAATTATGTTGATTTTGTCAGTGAAAAAGTGGAGGAATGAGTTGCAGAGATCCAGAGTAGAGGAAGGGAGGGTGTCGGTCCAAGGCTTGAGGAAGTTGTTCATTGTGGAGAAGAGGGTTCTGGGGTTTTGGCAGGGGTTGGTGAGGATGTTGGAGAAGTAGGCAGACTTAGTAGGTAATGAGGGCGTCTTTGTAGGCAGTGAGTTCATAGGCTTCATGGTGGACTGTAAGAGATGATTTTATGATTTTTAAAAAAAATCATTTTGTGTTTCAGTAAGGCGAGGCCTGATCATGGGGGTGTACCTGTCCATCCTGTCTGCTCTCTACCTGGTGCCCCTTGGTTTGAATTCTCCTTGTATCAAAGAGGAAGGGACCCTTGGCCCTGCACCAGCCCTCATTGGCCACAGAGGAGCACCCATGGTAAGCAAGAACAGTTACTATCAAGCTTTTGACAGGATGATCCTGGATCAGGAGTCCTTACATTGGACCAGTCCGATGTAAGACCCCAGTCCCCTGAACTGTTTTACGCTGCATGGGTCTCCTGATCCAGTCCAATGTAAGACTCCAGTCCCCTGAATTGGATCATAAGTGCAAAGAAAATGGAATTTTTTTTATTATTATTTATTTATTTTTTCCTTCTAGATATTGAATAAACAATAAATGAACAATTTGAATCCGGTTTAGGGCAGTAACTAACAGTCATTTCCTTTATGTGATGCATTTTCAAATTGCTTGTTTTATCCAACCAATTCATTTTTATTTATAGTGTCAAATCACAACAGTTATCTCATTGCGCTTTTCATAAAGAGCAGGTCTAGACCGTACTCACCAAGAGCAAGCACTAAGCGACAGAGGCAAGGAAAAACTTCCTTTTAAGAGGCAGAAACCTGGAGCAGAACCATGGCTCAGGGTGGGCGGTCATCTGCCTCGACCGGTTGGGGGTGAGAGAAAGAGACAGACAGACAGAGTAAAAGAGAGAGACAGACAGACAGACAGAGAAGAGACAGACAGACAGAGAGAGAGAAAGATCAGCAGTCTGAAAGCTGGAGGCTTTTATTTTTTATTTACTGTGGAGCTGAATCCAGAGAATATTTGAGCATTTTTGCTTGAAAAATAAAATAAAAATGGATTATGAAATTAGTAATTCATTTTTTGCTACAATTAATATTATTTATATATAAATATTATGATTCTGCAAAATCTACATCTTTTCACACAAGAAAAATTACCAAAACTTCTATATCGAAGAGGAAATTTAAAGTCTGGATGCGTGACAAAATCCTATGCAAAGCAGTGTGATACTAAATATTTTGTGGCTCTGTGTTTTGCTCACATCCTTCCTGTCGCAGTTGTTTGGAGCAGTGCTTTCCCCTATTTAGCTCTGCAAAATGTAAACACTTCAACTTAAAGAGTAACTACATATACTGACTACAGCTTCAAGTTGCTGCGCCTGCTGCATGAGGATGTATTGATGGGGTATTGGTTATCATGTATTGTGTTTAACTCCATTTGCAGCTCGCTCCAGAAAACACATTGATGTCATTTGAGAAAGCCGTTGAAGCAGGCAGTGAAGGTCTGGAGACAGATGTCACTATCAGGTCAGTCAGCAGCTGAATGTATATGGTGTATATATGGGGCATTAAAAAAAAGTAGAATAAAGTGATGTTTAGCAGGTGTAATGTTTATTCCTCTTAGTTGAGCGTGTTAGCATGCTTACATTTGCTAATTATCACCAAACAGTGCATCTGAAGATGATGGAAATGTTACCAATTTTGCAAGAATTTAGACATAAACCAAAGAATTAATTTAGACCTGATGATTGCACAAGATGGCTGTACATCCAATAGTTGTTGAGCTATTTCAGTCTGGTCCGAAACGGATCTTGTCTTTGAAAGCACATACTAACTTCCTAACTGTACCTTAACGCCACTCGCCATCATTAATGGTTAATTATTTTAACCATCTGCCTTGCAGTCTGCCATTGGCTCCAGGCAGTTAAGTATAGCCAGTAAACTCACGTTTCATTCTCGTAACTTCTTGCTAATCTAAAGTATATATATCGGGGCATTTTTGCGTAGACAAAATCCATATACTATGCAGACAGAATGCACTACATTTTAAATTTAATGTCATACTTAACCATAAATGTGTGTGTGTCTATATATATACATATATAGACACACACACACACACACTTGAAATATTTTGTTGTTGTCGTGGTTGTAGCGTTGATGGGGTGCCTTTCCTGATGCATGACCACACCCTGCAACGGACCACCAACGTCCACCAGGTTTTCCCCAACCGAACTGACACCCCGGCTGCCATGTTCACCTGGGCCGAGCTGGAGAGCCTGAACGCAGGGGCCTGGTTCCTCTCTGTGAGTTGCATAACAATAGTAAATGTACTGCAGTACTTTATTGTACTGAGTTTATTTTTGTCACTAGCTCTTTTCTCAGACCTGACACTGCTTTTCCAGAGCCACAAAAGACATTACACAACTATTTTCACAGGCTGAGCAATATCCACCCCGTACTACAACACCAGCCGGCAGACGAAGAACATAGCGGCCTGCATGTTATATCACAGTAATAATTAGATATTGATGGTTGTCTGTTCCAGCACAATCCGTTTGGTACAGCTGGCTTTCTGGGAGCACAGGAGCGAATGCAGGCAGGAAAGCAGCGTGTCTGCAGCCTGCAGGCCTTCCTCCAGCTGGCAGCTCAGAGAAATCAACTGGTGATCTTTGACCTCTACTGTCCACCCAGTGGTCACCCATTCAGAGACTCCTGGATCCAACGCACGCTGGATGTTATCGAGAACGAGTCCTCCATTCACTCCTCACAGGTCAGTATGTCCTCCTTTACTCCAGTTTATGATGCTCCACCAAATGGACAGTCAGCTAAATAATGAAAAAGTGAGAGACATTGGTCCCCAGTTTGAGACCCTCTTATGTGTTACCACCACATTAAATTTACATAGCTAAACCTTTGTTCCCCAAGACTCTTCTAACCATCTGAAAGACAAAATGGGAGTCTACTCCCAGTTGTGTTTGGATGGTAACCAAAGATTTGCAAATGTCTCATGAGCTAGTTGAGATCAGGATAGCTAGACTTGTAGGGCAAAGCTAAGATGGATGGAAGCACTAGACCTTTTAACTACAACCGAGGAGTAGTGAAGTAAATGTCAGCTGCATTAGGTTCAGTTCTGTCTAAAAATGTTTTCACACCAGACTCCATTATACATTCTGTGTGTGTGTGTGTGTGTGTGTGTGTGTGTGTGTGTGTGTGTTTCACTAGGTGCTGTGGCTGCCGTCAGATCGGCGGGCCTTTGTCAAAAGCATCCATCCCGAGCTCCAGCAGACATCAGGCAGTCTGCTCTCTCTAGAGGAGCTCCAGAGAGACCACATCGTCAAACTCAACCTGCACTACAGCTCCATGTCCACTGAGCTCACCAGGTGTGTGTCTGCGCATGAAAGATGACCCCTGGTATGTGACACATCAGGACTTTTCTCCTAACTTGTGTGCAGGGAGTTGGCTGCAGTGAACATCACCACCAACCTGTATGTGATCAGCCAGCCGTGGCTCTTCTCTCTGGCCTGGTGTACCGGAGTCCAGTCGGTCACCACTGATGCTCCCCAGCTCCTCGGCGCCATGCGCTACCCTCTCTTCCTCATGGTAACGCATCAACTACAAGCCACACTGTGTACATTTATTCAAGTAAAGTACAAGTACCTTGAATGTCTACTTGAGATTTCTGCTTCTTTATACTTCTACTCACCACATCTCAGAGGTAAATACTATACTTTTTATTCCACTAAATTTGTCTGACACCTTTCTTTACTTCTTAAATGACAGTTTTTCATCCTCTTCCTGTCCAGTGAAAACCACGCAAGTGAAAAAACTTGCCAGTGTTCATTTTGAATGTTTGCAATAAACTGAAGGATGAAGTGTTCCTTTTGTGTTGAAAAAAATCTTAAGCCAAATTAAGTCTTTACAAAGCCTCTTTGATCAGCCGGAAAATGCATTGTTACAAAGCTGAACACAATGAAAAGTTGACTTTTTATAGATACATGGTTATCACAGGACAGCGAAGCTACAAATAAATGAAGATCTTTATAGAATGATGAATTGTTGTAGATTAAACTACCCGGGTAGATAATGGAGTTGAAATAGTAACTTGTTCGTCTATCTCGGTTAATGGGGGAATCCTTTTATTAACATGTTATCTTCATGAGGAGAGTTTAAACTTTATTATTTTGTATTGTTAGATATACATAAGTACAAAAATTGGGTCTTTTCAAAGGAGACTAGTTTTATTTACCTGTACGTGTAAACAATGTCTACATATTAAATACTGACTTTCCTTTTTACTTCTGTTTGTCTCTCAGAGTCCAGACAAGTATAACCTGATGTGGATTCTCACCGACCTGATGTCCCTCGTGCTGATCACCATCATCTTCATCTTCCACTGGTGAATTACAGACGCGCAGTGGAAGGCAGTTAGCAGGGCATCCTTACCTGTATGCAATCTAAATAATATGTTGATGAAGATATGATATCGGTCACATCATGTTGTGTTTTCTGGCAGGTGGCGAGAGCGAGGACTGGCTTTCTGCTCGGGCAGCAAAGTCCCACTGGATAACGGCACTTATAGCAAGTTCAAAACAGGTAAGCTACTGTAAAGAAATGTGATGAAAGGTAAAATCAAAGCGGTGAGACTTTTCTTATTCTATAGCTAACACAACAGGTTTTTTCCACAGACTTTTGACATAATTCTTTTGGTACTTTTTATGACAGACTATACCAGGGTTTCTTATAGCACTTTGCAGTTAAGGCGGTCACCTTAGCAAGACACGCCTGCCACTTTAACTATGCGTGAAAAAAAAAAAACAATCCCTTCCTCGCTTTAAAAAAACTTCTCTTCCTCATGTCCTTTGCTGATTAAACCTCCATTTGTCTCCGTTTACATGCAAACGAAGATTTCCAAAATTTCCACTGGCTGGAGTTTTTACAAAGACTTGTTTTCAGGCAAATTCTCCGTTTGCATGTAATGTTTGGACATGGAGTGCGGAGAGTGTGTCAGAGCCTCCCGGACGGTGAACTGAGACTCCGTTTCCTGCTTGTCGGTCTGCAGGCCTTGGATCCAGACTTTGCATGGTAAAAACACAAGCCAGCAGACTGTTGAGGGCCAGAAGACTGCTGCGACGAAATGTGGTAGCAGCCATGAGTGTTGAGTTGTCGAGTGTCACATTAAAAAAAATTGACAACTTTCATGACATACTATGACCTTTTGACATACTATATTGACTTTAAAAAAAAAAAACTTTTGATGTACTATACTATGACTTTTTATGATTTTGTTTGACATACTATACTAAGACTTTTATGACATTATACTGTGACTTTCTTGACTTTTTAGGGAATATCCTATGATTTTCATGAAATACTGTACAACTTTTTATGACATGCTATACTATGACTTAACTTTTAATGACATACTATGACTCCTTTATTTAATTTGTATGAAATTTTATAACTTTTTATGACACTTTACAATGACTTTCTTGACTTTGTATGACATACTAAGACTCCTTTTATTTAATTTGTATGAAATTCTATAACTTTTTATGACATACTTTACTATGACATTTTTTACTTTTTATGACTTTAATGACATACTATAACTTTTAACTGTTCAAAACTTTGACATGACTTTGACTTTTTATGACATAGTATACTTTGACTTTTTCTTTTCATTTTTACGGAAATACTATACAATAACTTTTTAGACTTAACCTTTTTTGTGTGACTTTTTACAACATACTATACTATGACTTCTTACTTTTTACGACGTACTATAACTTTTTCATGATTTACTACAGTATACAGACTTTTTAAGACATTCTATACTTTGATTTTTTTTGTACATACTTTACTAGTTCTTTTTATGCATCGTATAATCCTTACCTGTTTTCTGTTTCTGAACTCCCGTTACAGAAATGAGTGATATTTGGTCCGTCACCAGTGGCAACTCCCAAGCAGAGAAGATACCCAACCTGACAACTGTCACTGAGCACCAACAGCTGCCTCTGAGAAGCATACTTCACATCAATAATTAACACATACAGTAGGTTTAATTTGTACAGAAACTGAAGTGTAAAAATGACAAATGGTGGTTTTACAGACCTGATGCTTTATAATAAATGTATTTCCATATTTAAGACAAAGAACACTGTCATTTTTTAGCCATTGAAAAGGACTTACCTTGAATAGGTAAGAATAATATACAATATAAACCATAATAAGTTTAAATAAAAATATCTATCTCAGATTATAGACTTCACCAATGTCTTTGAATGTTAGTGTGGTCCTCTGGCTCCTAAAATCAGTCATGTTGTTTCAGAGTCGTCAATTTCCCTGGTGGAAGTCGCTGAGGTAGTCAAACAACTCCACAGCGGCAAAGCCCCAGGGATTGATGAGATCCGTCCAGAAATGCTGAAAGCTCTGGGTGTGGAGGGGATGTCTTGGTTGACACGCCTCTTCAACATTGCGTGGAAGTCTGGGACGGTGCCTAAGGAGTGGCAGACCGGGGTGGTGGTTCCCCTCTTCAAAAAGGGGGACCAGAGGGTGTGTGGCAATTACAAGGGTATCACACTTCTCAGCCTCCCTGGTAAAGTCTACTCCAAGGTACTGGAAAGGAGGGTTCGGCCGATAGTTGAACCTCGGATTGAAGAGGAACAACGGATCAGATCTTTACTCTCGCAAGGATCTTGGAGGGGGCCTGGGAGTATGCCCAACCAGTCTGCATGTGTTTTGTGGATCTGGAGAAGGCATATGACCGGGTCCCCCGGGAGAAATTGTGGGAGGTGCTGCGGGGAATATGGGGTGAGGGGGTCCTTTCTCAGGGCCATCCAATCTCTGTATGACCAAAGCGAGAGCTGTGTCCGGGTTCTTGGCAGTAAGTCGGACTCGTTCCAGGTGAGGGTTGGCCCCCGCCAGGGCTGCGCTTTGTCACCAATCCTGTTTGTAATATTTATGGACAGGATATCGAGGCGTAGTCGGGGCGGGGAGGGGTTACAGTTCGGTGAGCTCGGGATCTCATCGCTGCTTTTTGCAGATGATGTGGTCCTGATGGCATCATCGGTCTGTGACCTTCAGCACTCACTGGATCGGTTCGCCGCCAAGTCTGAAGCGGCTGGGATGAGGATCAGCACCTCTAAATCTGAGGTCATGGTTCTCAGCAGGAAACCGATGGAGTGCTTTCTTCAGGTGGGGAGTGAGTCCTTACCCCAAGTGAAGGAGTTTAAGTACCTTGGGGTCTTGTTCGCGAGTGAGGGGACCATGGAGCGTGAGATTGGTCGGAGAATCGGAGCAGCCGGTGCGGTATTACATTCTGTGTATCGCACCGTTGTGACAAAGGAAGCTGAGCCAGAAGGCAAAGCTCTCGATCTACCGGGCAATTTTCGTTCCTACCCTCACCTATGGTCATGAAGGCTGGGTCATGACCGAAAGAACGAGATCCAGAGTACAAGCGGCTGAAATGGGTTTCCTCAGGAGGGGGGCTGGCGTCTCCCTTAGAGATAGGGTGAGAAGCTCAGTCATCCGAGAGGAGCTCGGAGTAGAGCCGCTGCTCCTTCGCGTCGAAAGGAGCCAGTTGAGGTGGTTCGGGCATCTGGTAAGGATGCCTCCTGGGCGCCTCCCTCTAGGGAGGTGTTCCAGGCACGTCCAGCTGGGAGGAGGCCTCAGGGAAGACCCAGGACTAGGTGGAGAGATTATATCTCCAACCTGGCCTGGGAACGCCTCGGGATCCCCCAGTCGGAGCTGGTTGATATGGCTCGGGAAAGGGAAGTTTGGGGTCCCTTACTGGAGCTGCTGCCCCCGCGACCCGACTCCGGATGAAGATGGATGGATGTTTCAGAGCAGCCCATATTTAAGAGAAATAAACCGCTGTGCTCTTTGCAAAATATCATTTATTAATGTCTAGATCAAGATATCTGGTCACAGGTCCAAGAATACAGTGATTATGACTTCATGCTTAAAAATCAACACTAATGGTTCGTACATTTAGAAGACACCGGTCACCATCTACAGTCTGTGTATACATGGTCTACAAATAATCTAACACATAAAGAAGGAAGTGGCGTTTGAACTTTATGGCGCATATGGTATTTTTCATTGCACATGTATGACTTTTTTGAATCCAGATTGCCTCTTTCTTCTTAATGTCTCAAAGTTTGACCACAAATTGTCAAATTGCCAATTTATCAAATAAAAGAACACAAAACAAGATCTGAAGGGTTCTGTGTTAAATAATAGGTTTTACAAAAGTGACTATTTGATGCCGGTTTGGTAAAGTAATAACAATTCTGAGCATAAATAAGGATGCAATGAAAAAATTAAGCTACTTCACAACACAAACACAAATTAACAAGTAAACTTGTTTTTTTGGGAATTTCCAACTGTTTCAGATTTTCATTCACATTTTGTTTCTGTAAATAAAGCCAGTAGCTAGAACGCTTTGTTGTCTTGACACTGATGCCGGTATTTGAGAAAACATTGCGTTTAATTGTAGGTCTCAAAAAGTCTAAAAATAGTTCACTCATTAAAAGCCCCTTACATCAAACAGCACAGAGATAATAAAAGGAGACAACTGACTGATGATTCAATAACATGCACTATCGTTAAAAAGTTTAATCAGCTGTTATATTGATGTTTTTGTTCTTCGTTAAATCAGACACCAATTTATTTTTGAAATAGTTTTGGCCCCAAAAGAAGAATGAAATGATTCAAACTTCCATTCAGTCGATGTCCACACAGTGCTGCATGACAGGGCAGAATACAGTTGGAACTTAAATTTGAAAAGTCCAGTTCTTTGGGTCTTCTGCAGTCTACTCAGTGGTTAGATTACAGAGGTTTAAACTGAGAGTGCTAACCCTAGACTAACCTTCTGTTTCGATTGTGAAGTTTGAAGTAGAGCTTGCCAGTTAATTCCAGCGTGATACAGGCTGCATTATTGTGCACTTGCCACTGAAACAGGGACCTGTTCCTATTTAAATCTGCACACATTATGATGCTAAGCTTCCAGTTTCTTTACCAATGACTGCTAATATCTTCTCTTCATATTCAACTGTTGCTCAGAGGGATCTTTATCCCTTTCTGCAATTTCAATTGTCAGTCTGGTTGAACCATTGTATATCGTTTTGTCCTCCATGTACAAAACAAACCCTTAATACAAAATAACATCTATTTCTAGAGGAGACTTTCAAACTAAAAACATCAAAGACCATTAAGACATATAGGGTAATGCTCTCAGACATCTGACTGGACCCAATCAAGCGTTTGTGGCAGGAGATTACTAAGTTTTGAATGGTAAATAAGACGGCAGATAAAATGGCCAGCAGTTTACAGTGATTATAATGTTGATAAAAAGCCATCCATTTTCCAATTGTCGCGTTACGTGTGTTACCGTGGGAAAAGGTAATTTAAAGGCAATAGGTGATTTTTAAGACAGGGCCGATACATAATAACATAAATGAAAATGTTGGCATTACAGTGTCACAGCTAAACACCAATACACTACATTAATAACCACTTTGTGGAACAATTCAGACAGTTTTGTATGAAAGAAGTGCTTTTGTTTACATGTGTTCACACTGCGTGTGAGTGAATGATTGGTTGCAATCAATGAGTTTTGCTCACTTGCTGTTGCCCCGGGTTGTTCGCTGTTTGGTCATGGTCGTCAGCATCTGGCTGATGTAAGAGGTCAGGAGGTCGTCCATTTTGTAGCCCTGAAAGGGTTGAAGGTCAAAGGTCACACTAAGTATTAAATTGAATTGATATACAGTATATATTAAAATGCATGCTATTTCTCAATATAAATGAAGTTTAAATTTACAAAAAAAGAACCAGTGATGGAAAGTAATTTATTGGTGGAAGGAAAAGCTGACCGTCACAGATAGAGAGGGAGGGGTGGGAGATAATGCAGTAATCATTTAAAGGGCCAATATGTTATATATTTACTTTAATAAATCCCAAAATGACCCCAATGCGTCATCAGATATTAACATGCTAAGTTGAAATACTATCTTTTCTGACAACAATGCTAATGCCAGTATTTTCTCCTTTTGTAATGACGGAATTTCTGTTTGTGTTTCGGCCTGTGTGTTGTTATCAACTGCCCAGTTTGACAGCCAGGCCGGGTTGCCAGATATATCTGTAAAAACTTAAACCCAGCTTGCTACAGTTGTGACGCTAGTACAGCCATAAAAGCAGCAAACAAACAGGCTCAATGGAGATAGATTATACCCAACCTTAAAACAACACCATGTTTTTAACAGTTTTGTGTCCAGAGATGTAACAAACCCGGGTAAATATTGGAGATGTATTTGAAAGATGGAGACAGTTTAGAGCCCAAAAGGACGCTGAGTTGGCTAATTTCCTCCTAGACAGGTAAGCATTAGCGTCAGGCTACTTTATCACGGCCACAAGGGACGGGCATTTCATATAATTTCAACATTTGTGTACTCACATTTAGCTGATGCAACTTTTCAACCTCTCTGTCGAAGCATAATGGATCATTTAATGTACAGAGCCTTCCTCTCTCAATATATGGTGCTTTTGGCATTGCGTCCTGAATGTGGCAAAATCATCTGTTTTGTCACAAATATAAGAATCTGCCCATCCTGTTCCTGCTGGAGCAGGAGCAAGGACTAAGTACAAATCAACTGCTCCAAATGTATATATTGACATAGTCTCACACTTTTATTTTGAAAGCCTAAATCCCATAAAGCCGTATTATCTGGGTATTGTGAGCACTTTAGTGCATGTACTGTACATCTTATCAAACTCAGTTTCTCACCAGTGAGGTCTCACACAGCAGCTTGCTGCCTCGGACCAGGTTTCCGATGGTGATGTGGAAGTACGTGTTGCCGCTGCTCCAGTTGGAGATTTTAGTGAAGGGGTGAGTGGTGAGGATGTCCTGCAGGAAATGAGCACACAAACAAACCATGTTGTTGGTAGATACAGTACTGTACTCTGTGTACTTTTACTGTTCTTCTACTGTATATATGAGTGTGTGTACAAAGTCTCCCACATGAAATGAAGCTGTGGTGCTTTAGATACAGTCGTATGTACTTGAAGCCACGCTGACCAAGATTTAAATCACCAGTTCCAGTTTTTAAAGTTTATACAGTAGGTGCATTATGGGTAATGAAGTTCCTAAATCACACAAGCATTGAAGCCCAGAAAACCCAGAAAAGTGCAGACTATGATACTTTCTGTGTTGCTCAAAGCACAAGACATCTTTTGTCCCAGGCTGTTGTCATGTTGACATGTCGGTGCACAAACTACACAACTGATCTCAGACCAGGTGTACGGATTAGATTAACCCACATGGAGAAATCCAAAACCAAAGCAAATGATCACGATATTAAGTGAAAACACAACAAACACAGAGCAAGTGTTTATCACAAAACAGAACAATAGCGTAAAGAATAGCACAGACTGTTTTTTTACAAACCACAAGGAAGGTTGTGGTGGAGAAAAGAAACTTGAATTAACCTTTTACTTTACAGAAATCCGACATCAAACAGAGCGCACCACACAGAAATATCTAGTTAAAGTAATACTATTGAATATTTCCATTTAAATAAATGTCTGTTAAGTTCAACCTATTGCAGAATGAGGTAACACAATGGTGTTTGAGCCTGTGGCCCACTGGTTAAAAAAAGCCCCGAACTAGGTCTGAGGTGACATTCCCTGGAAAAATCACAAGTACCGCGCAGAGAGGGAAGGCCGAGCTAATGCAACAACACACTGCTTGGATCTCTGGAAGGAAATTACTGCACGTCGCCAAACAGAATGAAACAGAGATCTTCAAGATTTAACTAAAAATGCTGATTCTCTGTGATGTGCAGACACATTTCTTTCTGAATGGCTTGAGCTAAAGGTCCCGTCATGACCACTTGAGTGTATTTTTGGGTGTAGACTTGTGTATTCGGCACCCGGACTTAACTCCAACTACTTTTTGGCTGCCAAACGTCAAAGTTTTCTATTACAGCTTTAAGCGTTTAGATGACAGGAAACTGATATTTTAGATTACAGAATGTGTATTTTTAAATTCTAAAACCTGTATATTAGGGAACAACTTTGTTCTCAAAATGATCATTCTCGTGCATGAATATGATAAGTGTGGATCCACCTTAGACTTGGGATCAATGAGACTGACTCCGTGTTTGTTGATTGCTATCAGGAGGGTTTCTGGGTAATTTGGATCAGTTGTTTGCTGCAGAAAGAACAGAAAAGAATAATTATAAACAAAACCTTTTACACAGTGCTGAAAAAAATAGTGGTGGAAAGTAACCAAGTACAAACATACATTTACTCAAGTACAATTTAGTGTACTTGTACTTTAATTAATTCCATTTTATGCTACTTTATACTCTGACTTAGAGGCAAATATTGTACTTTTTACTTCACTAAATTGATTTTTAAAGATTTAGTTACTTTGCATATTCAAATTATTAATGCAAAATATAATAAACTAATGAATGATAATGTATACAGTATAAAGGATACTAAAAGAATATCTTTTGTACTTTTAAGTAACATGTTAAATGCAGGACTCCAAAATGTACACTTATATTCAGCTTTTAAAAACAAAATATCTCTAACATCTTTACCTTGACTTCAAAAAAGGCAGAACCAAACGTGGTCCACTTGTAGATGATTTTGAGGAAGGAGAGTTTGGCTTCTTCTTGAGTCTTTCCTGAGTGTTTGTTGAACAGCGGCATGATGGACTGAGAGGGAAACATACGTTTATGAACATTTATTCATCCATGAGTGAGTGAGTGAGTCAGTGAGTGAGTGACACACACTGTGGCCTCTGTATTACAATTAGTAAAAATAAATGAAGATATCAGCATCTGAATGCCAGTATTACAATTAATAACATGACTTCTTCTGTTGACTTTTGGTATCATTTGGTTTTGAGTCTCTAATGTCTATTGATTTACCGTTGACAACTGTGGGTTTTTTGTATTGTACAAAGCGTAAATAGCTGCAGTTTTTTAGCCTAAATGTTTTCAATTTCAATATTAGAATATCAGCGTACTCCCATGTAACGTCTTCTGTTATTGTGTAATTTGTGGTCCAACATGAATTTATGTGAAAAGCCAAATACGGATTATTTAGATGACAGTGCTTGACTAGACATTAAAATATCTAAAACAATTAGTAACAGAGAAGTATGATTTCATGCTGAGGTTCACAATTTGGGATTTCAGCCAAAACATTTGTTTATGAACAAAGACCTGATGACAATCCCATCAGGCTCAGCCGCTTGTTTCTTAAACTAAGATGGTGACTATTATAATTATAATAACTAATACGTCAGCTCACCCTCTTCCAGTCGTCGGGGGACAGATGTCTGATCTGGTCCTGAGGGACAAGCTCCTTCAGGATCTTGGACATATTTTGGAAGTGGGATTTATCCTCCTCAAACTTCACCCTGTAGATCAGCGCTGCCAGCTGGTACACCTCCTCCCTCGAACACTTGTGGTAGCCTCGCAGATACTTAGGCAGCTCCTGTAGAGGGAAGATGGCCGCTGTTAACATACTGCGTGACTGTATATCTCTGTAGTTTGAAGCCATCTGTTGGCAATAAATGTATGTATTTAACTTGCACAGACCTTTCAAGCTCCATTAAATATTAGTTTAGTAGTTATTAACAGTGCTCAGTGCCCAAATACATTATTGTACTGTATTTCCATTTAATACATGTTATACTACATCTCATAGGTAAATACTATACTTTTTACTCCACTACATTTGTCTGACAGCTTGAGTTACTTTACAGATGACAGTATCTCCAGACATGTTCGTGACACACTGAAGGATGAAGGTTTCCGTTATGTGTTCTTAAGCTAAATTAAGTCTTTAAAAAGCCACTTGGATCTGCTGGAAAATGCATCATCACAAAGCTGAAAACAGGACTGCTTTTCTAATATCATGAACAGTTGTTTGTTTTAGATACGTGGTTCTCACAGGACAGAAATATGATGATCTTATAAAATATGATAAATTACTGTTTTTATGCTAAAGATCTTTGCGCATTTTCTTTTCACAGGTTACACTGTTTTGTTGTCTTACAGACTACACAAGTATCTATAACGTTTACATTTAAGTCGTCGTATTGATCTTTCTCTTTTCTTTATTTTCACTTTATTTGTTATTGAGCTAATCCAAAAGTAAAAGAAAGTAATCAAGTTACTTAAATATTGTGGTAGTTGGATTACCTTACTACATTACTTAATAGGTAATTAGTGATTGTATTGCAATACATTTTTTAAAATAACCTTCCCACCCCTGTGTATCAGTATCTCAAAGCCTTTCATACATTTCTCAAGTGGTTTTAAATACAGTAACATTTTAGGACTCTGGTGTGAACATTTCTGAGAGCTGTTACTCACTTGGTAGTAGTGGAAGATGGAGTCAGCCATGGAGTCTTTTCCTGGCATGGTATTGGTCCACAGCTTCTTCATGAAGAACACCTGATATGTCAGTGAAGGCACTACACCTGCACACACACACACAGACACACACACACACACACACAACACAGAGGAGATGAAGAGAAACAGTTACAGGAAGAATCAATGAGAAGATACAAAACAGGAGCTTTACAGAAATCTTTATTTTTTGTTTTTTTTTACCGTCTTTCCCATGTCTGGCTTTCTTGATCCAGTCAGTCAGGTGCCTGACAAAGTCAAAGAAGAAGTCGCCGTCGGGCACACTGATGACCTGGAAAACCAGAAGCATTTGAAGATGTTAACGTGTAAGATCTAAAACAAGCGCTGAATGGTAATCAATGTTTTAACCTCAGCACGAGATACTGTGGAACTTTCGATGCTATTACACATTGCTACGGATGTCTGTCTTTCTTTTAGCTAAATGTTGAAGACCCTTGATGAAGAATTTTTATTGTTTTGGGTAAATTGTTTCTAACTAAAGTGTGAAATTTGAAGAGCTTCAAACTTCATCTGCTGAGGATTCAGTTAAAAGCTCAGAACAAAAATGTACTTTCAAACTTGAAAATTAAACCGTGCTAAAACAAAATTGTAACCAGAAGCATGGATGCTCGAAACAACAATTCCCTTTAACATCTTTACATGATCTCAAAATAAAAGCTACAGACCGTCTTCACCTTGTCAGTGATCTTAACAAAAAGACTGAAGCCTTCGGAGGATTTGAGCAGAAGACGTCCAGAGATGTTGTGGCAGAAGTCTTTGGCTTTGGTGCTCGACTCCACTTCAAAAACCTGAGAACACAAGAAAGCTGCTGTTATATGACAAAACTGTATGTATACATGTTATGGCAAATATTTTCACAATAGCGTTTCAGTGTCCTGATTGTCTCAGAGTCTCTTCACTGTCATTGCAGCTGGGTAATAACTGTAATGGCACTGTAGCATCACTTTCTACCTTTGCATAGACTTAGACTTAGACTTCTTTATTAATCTTTTTGGGATGACTCCCGCAAGGAAATTGAAAATTCCAGCAGCAGTTTTAGCAAGAAAAAAGAAATAAAAAATAGATAAAACAATAATAACAATAATAATAACAATAAGAACATTTGTCAAATAAACAAAGAAAAGACCATAAATTATTATTAAAGTGTCAGTGTTGAGTCCAGTGTTAAAGTGACCAGGTGTGAATTTAAGTCCAGGTGTGTGTGTATGTATGTATGTATGTATGTATGTATGTATGTATGTATGTATGTATGTATGTATGTATGTATGTATGTATGAATGAATGAATGAATGAATGAATGAATGAATGAATGAATGTATGTACAGTGCCTTGCGAAAGTATTCGGCCCCCTTGAACTTTTCAACCTTTTGACACATTTCAGGTGAAGCCATCAGACTCTACAACTCCTCACTCGGGGGGAGGAGGAAACAGGGCAGAGAGGACAATACCTACATACCTACATACATACATACATACAGTGCCTTGCGAAAGTATTCGGCCCCCTTGAACTTTTCAACCTTTTGACACATTTCAGGCTTCAAACATAAAGATATAAAATTTTTATTTTTTGTGAAGAATCACCAACAAGTGGGACACAATTGTGAAGTGGAACGAAATCTATTGGATATTTTTAACTTCTTTAGCAAATAAAAAACTGAAAAGTGGTGCGTGCAAAATTATTGGGCCCCCTTGCGTTAATACTTTGTAGAGCCACCTTTTGCTGCGATTACAGCTGCAAGTCGCTTGGGGTATGTCTCTATCAGTTTTGCACATCAAGAGACTGACATTCTTGCCCATTCTTCCTTGCAAAACAGCTCGAGCTCAGTGAGGTTGATGGAGAGCGTTTGTGAACAGCAGTTTTCAGCTCTTTCCACAGATTCTCGATTGGATTCAGGTCTGGACTTTGACTTGGCCATTCTAACACCTGGATACGTTTATTTGTGAACCATTCCTTTGTAGATTTTGCTGTATGTTTGGGATCATTGTCTTGTTGGAAGATAAATCTCTGTCCCAGTTTCAGGTCTTTTGCAAACTCCAACAGGTTTTCATCCAGAATGGTCCTGTATTTGGCTGCTATCTATCTTCCCCTCAATTTTAACCATCTTCCCTGTCCCTGCTGAAGAAAAGCAGGCCCAAACCATGATGCTGCCACCACCATGTTTTACAGTGGGGATGGTGTGTTGAGGGTGATGAGCTATGTTGCTTTTACGCCAAACATATCGTTTTGCATTGTGGCCAAAAAGTTCGATTTTGGTTTCATCTGACCAGAGCACCTTCTTCCACATGTTTGGTGTGTCTCCCAGGTGGCTTGTGGCAAACTTTAGACAAGACTTTTTATGGATATCTTTGAGAAATGGCTTTCTTCTTGCCACTCTTCCATAAAGGCCAGATTTGTGCAGTGTACGACTGATTGTTGTCCTATGGACAGACTCTCCCACCTCAGCTGTAGTTCTCTGCAGTTCATCCAGAGTGATCATGGGCCTCTTGGCTGCATCTCTGATCAGTCTTCTCCTTGCCTGAGCTGAAAGTTTAGAGGGACGGCCAGGTCTCGGTAGATTTGCAGTGGTGTGATACTCCTTCCATTTCAAAATGATTGCTTGCACAGTGCTCCTTGGGATGTTTAAAGCTTGGGAAATCTTTTTGTATCCAAATCCGGCTTTAAACTTCTCCACAACAGTATTACGGACCTGCCTGGTGTGTTCCTTTGTCTTCATGATGCTCTCTGCGCTTTCAACAGAACCCTGAGACTATCACAGAGCAGGTGCATTTATACAGAGACTTGATCACACACAGGTGGATTCTATTTATCACCATCAGTCATTTAGGACAACATTGGATCATTCAGAGATCCTCGCTGAACTTCTGGAGTGAGTTTGCTGCACTGAAAGTAAAGGGGGCCGAATAATTTTGCACGCACCACTTTTCAGTTTTTTATTTGCTAAAAAAGTTTAAAATATCCAATAGATTTCGTTCCACTTCACAATTGTGTCCCACTTGTTGGTGATTCTTCACAAAAAATAAAATTTTATATCTTTATGTTTGAAGCCTGAAATGTGTCAAAAGGTTGAAAAGTTCAAGGGGGCCGAATACTTTCGCAAGGCACTGTATGTATGTATGTATGTAGGTATGTAGGTATTGTCCTCTCTGCCCTGTTTCCTCCTCCCCCCGAGTGAGGAGTTGTAGAGTCTGATGGCATGAGGGACAAAGGAGTCCTTGAGTCTGTTGGTCCGACATCTGGGAAGGAGCAGCCTTCCACTGAACAGGCTCCTCTGGGTGCTGATGACGGTGTGTGCAGGGGGTGGCTGACATTGTCAGTAATTGTAAAGTTGTGGGCATTAAAACCGTATGGAAGTCTTGATGACTGGTTTAAAGGAACAGTTTCTAAATACGGATGAATGTTTTGATACATTCCCAGTATTTATACAGCACATCAACCTGCTTTATATTTAAAAAAGACATAGAAATCTAACTTTATACAATATGAGACCTTTAACACAACAGTAAGCTACTGGTCTTAGCAGAACAAGTAAGACTGTGGCTGCTAAACACAGTACGTTTAATGGAGCAAGTGTGCAATTTATGGTAATTTTTTATTATAAATTATGTAATAATATATATTTTGGATATAAGATGTAACTGACCTCGTCTGCGTCATCAGGGAAGTAAACTTTGTGGAAAATCTGAGTGGTCTTGTGCTGGATGGCCTCCACCTCCACCAGATGAGGCGGGTACTTTCTTGATCCATTTCTACAACAAATAATAGATGAGAGATGAAAAATGGATGCATACTGGATATAATAAAAATACTGTTTAAGCAGACCAGAAGAATGTGTGTGTGTTACCGTAAGGCTTTCTGAAGCCGCTGCATGCAGTCTGCAGCCAGCGGGTAGTGTTTCTTGGCCTGGAGGAACTTCTGGACATGAGGCAGCAGGATGTTACTGGGAGGAAACAAACCAGTGCAGAGCCAAAGCAGCTCCCAGCCCTTCTCCTCACTGTACCTACACACACACACACACACACACACACACACACACACACACACACACACACACGCTTATGAGCTCCTATGGCATAAAATAAAATGAAGCACTGCTATAATGTGAGTTAGAGAGTTTATAAAACATACACTATAGTCCTGGATGCGTTTGCTATTTAATCAACGTGGGCTTTGAGCGGGAAATTAACAACTGCATCGGTCTTAAACTAGCAAAGACACTTGTGTTGGGCTTTGCGCCGTGCTGGGTGCAAAATAGGGCACAAAATTAGTTATACACTAAAACATCTATTTACTTCCATTAAAAATAATATTTTACACTTAAAATGCACACCGTTTTTCACATGATGTACATATCATAATGCACACATCAGTCTTTAATTTAATATAATATAAATCCTACATGCTGTAAATACTGTATGTGTTTCAGATTAAATTATGTTCTTGCATAATTGCAGGTTCTCCAATGTTTTCTCAGTAAGTTTTTTAAAATGATATCAGATTAGTAATGCGTATAGTATAGATACTGTAGTTTTAAGCTTTTTGTTAAGTAAAAAAGTCAAGTCAAATTCCTATTTTTTAACATGCACACATTTGGCCATTGTGTGTGTGTGTGTCAGACTTACTTGATGTGATTATCGGTGAGCTGTTTGATAATCTGACAGAAGATCTCGTTTTTGAGCGGCTCAGCCTTCAGCGCTCCTTCAAAGATCTGATCGGTGAGCTCGTTGACAGAACGCACACGTTTGGATGGGTAGTCGCCCATATACTTCATTACAGGTAGAGCCGAGGTCAAGGACATCAAACATTAACACAACAACAGGAAGGTGTTCCAATTTGCAACAGATAATACAAATACACCTGGTGAGGTGGTATTAAAGGGGTACTCAGGAAAAAAAAAAAAAAAAGATTGATTGATGCCAACATTTAACACGCACACAGAACCCACGCACCCTCCACTAAAGGATATCTATAAAGGCCAGGCAGGCCTCCTGGGAGAGCTCCTCATGAGCCAGGACTTTCTTCAGCAGAGGCTGTTTGATAGGCTCCCTGGTGCAGCTCCACAGACGCTCCTTCCCTCGGCTCTTAGAGATCATCACCCTGCTCAGAGTGCTCTTAGGAGGAGGCCTGGAAAACAAGCAGGAATGGTTAGAAATAATGAATCGCACATTTGAACATACACACTTTTTATCTATACTGTATGTAAAGGATTAGGAAACACACCTAAAGTAGTCATAAGAGAACTCCTCCAGCGTGTAGGCTTTAGTTTTGTCGTAGATGCTCATCTGGGACAAATTGATGGATTCTCGCCTCTGATCAGGAGTCATGGTCACAAGAGCCTGAGATGGAGAAAGACAAAGAGGAAAAATGGATGTGGGAGTTATAAGACTATGATCATTTCACTTTCAAAGACAAACATTTCTTCCTGAAATATCATTAAACAGATTTTATAAATGTATTAAGGGGACCACCTAAAAAATGTATATCAGTAAAGTGTATGCTATATTTAGAATATTTCAATATTTCATATTGTTGTCAGTTATCTCAATCAAGGAGCACCTGTTCTTTCCTCAGCATCACACTGTGCTCCAGATAAGGACAAGACAGTGGCTCCCTGATACCAGATGGCGAAAGCAGCAACAGTGCTTTATCTTGTTAAAATGCAAACAGTTTTAATACTAATCAGAGAAAAAGTTTTTCACACAAAAACATAAATTTTACCACGCAGCACACAGGAGTTGCTGGTTGACCGCTGCCTCAATCGGTTTGTGATATTGTGTGACGTTTTAAAGGGTTAGTTCGTATTCCCCAAAGTTCCCAAGCTATTGGGTTACACGTAGGGTTTACAGTGAACAACTAAGGTATAAAATAAATAAAAATAATAATAATTTACAATAAAGAATGGAAATAGATTAATTAAAACCCTAATTTAGCAATAAGCATGCTCAATCAAGCTACATCCCACATGGTAAGTAATATGGTAAAAGGTAGCTAGCTAGCACAAACCCTTTGCAGCCCTGGGCCGAACTCACCACTATGTCATACTGCGGTCTGGTGATAGTGGGCAGTACATAGACACTATCAGCAGGGAAGTCTCCTCTCTGTTTGGTCCTGTCGTTGATGCCGTGAGCCCAGCCAGAGTTCATCACATGCTCTCCATTGTGTTCGTCCAGGATGATCAGATCCCCCTTGGAGAAACTCAGGAATGTGGAGTCTACCCCCACTGCAAGACAGAGATTACATATAAAGACAATTAAATATATACATGAAGTCCAGCAGCGGTTTTAGCAATTAATCTTTTAAAAGCAATTATATAATCTTTAACACAAAAAAACAATCAAAGCATGCTTTCTTCTCAGTGAATCTCACCGGGGTTGGGACAGTCCAGAAGTCCCACCACATACTTGGACTTCTTCCTCAGACCCTCGAGGAAGGTGACCACCAGATCGCGGATGTCCTCTGCGTTGTTGGAGGTGAACGTGTACTCGTCTCCTTTGATGGTGGCCAAAGTAAAACTCTGACCCTGGAGTTTACCCCCTCTGGAAAATGACATTTGAAATTAAGTTTTTTTTTACAGTGTATGAAAAGAATTCCCAAATTCTTCACTTTAATTAAGGTGAAAAATAAATTTACTGATTTATTGATTTCAGCTTTCCTGATGAGTTTAGTGCTAATATGCTGATGTTTTGACCTGTTGATGGTGCTAGATTAAAGGTTGAGGGCTCACCAAAGTTACAACAATTCATCCAGAAAGACATTAATGCATGCTCCAAATTTAATGGCAATACACTAAAAAACAAATATGAACCTCATGGTGGCGGTAGAGGAAAAGCCAGAGGATCACTAAAGTCAGTAGACTTTGTCCCCTGGGGTCCATGAATGTTTGTACAAAATTCCATGGCAATCTATCCAGTAGTCTAGATATTTTAGTTCAATCAGTAAAGTTAGTGTGGCTAAAAAAGAAAGACATGCTTGCAGTGTAAATCTAAAGATTAACACGTTAATCATAGTAAAGAGCCTTGTATTTGACTCCAAATGATGTTATAGAATATCATTCTATAACATCATTCATTTGATTCTTTTTTAATCAATGTTGTTTGGACATTGCATTATCATACCTGCTACTGGACACAGCAGTGATCTCTGGGAAAGAGAGTTCCAGAAGGACCTGCTCCTGCTCATCCACAAAGTAAACCCCAGTCCAGTTCACTGCCACGATCACGTCATTCTTGGGCAGACTGGGTCCTGTGTGGACAGACGGTGTCATATCCATGAAAAACGACCTATAGATATCTACAGTCAGAAAGACATATTTACAATAATATATAGCCTACCAACCTGAGAATTTGAAGGCCTCATAGAATCGTGAGAAGAGTAAAGGCCACTTTAAACGAGCAAAATCCACCACGTCCTCCTTCACCTTCTGTGTGTTCAGTCTCCTTTTAGTGTATACTCCCTGCACAGATAGTTACAGTAAGTCACTGTTGCACAAGTTGTTAAAAAAATAAGAAGTCCATTTTGGTGACAGATACCTTTTTGTGGGTGTTGATGATGAGCTGAGCCCACTTCTCTGCAGTCTTAGTGGAGGTGATTTCTCTATCGGGGATGTAAGAGGGGATGAGACTGAGCAGGCGATCTGGGAGCATCTCAGAGCCATAATCCACATAGTACTGCTGTGAGGCCAGCTCTGCGAGGTCCTCTTCCTTTTAGATGGACACAGGGTGAAAAGAGGATCATGAAAACAAAATATCAGATAGAGTGACTGACAGTTCTTCTGCAGCTGTGTTAAGGCTACATGTTATAATACACCCTGCTACGCTCTGCATACACCCTGCTTTGCCCTTTTATGTCCTGCTATGCCCTGCTACGTCATGCTATGCTCTGCAGTGCCCTGCTACGCCATGAACTACTACAACTACTATTTCTTGTCATATTTCCATTATCTTTATTGTGACCATTATTGCCACTGTTATCACACCCCCATCTGTTTTGTGTGCAAATAAATATGTAAAGGAAATAAAGTTGTCAAATAATTGTAGTGAAGTTAAAAGTACAATATTTGCCTCTGAGATGTAGTGCAGTAAAGTACACGTACTTCAAATTTAAGTATAGTAATTGTAAAAGTAAGTAAATGTAACTTAGTGTCATTCTACCACTGATGTGAACAGGATCTCCTCTTAAAATAAGTCATTAAACTACCAATCAAGCACATCAACTGCATGTTAAATAAAACAAAGCTGCTCACTCTCTCACAGCGGTACTCTCCGAATTTCACCCCTCGGACGATTTGCTGGTAAATGAGGTTTGTGGCAACGTAGTCCTCCACGGGGTTGTGCCAGGGGTTGAAGATCTCCTTCCTAAAGAAGAGCCTCCAGGGGGCGTTCCTCTCCTGTGCACCCTGCTCCTTGGCATACTGCTCACACTGGGAGACGGCGTCCATGACGTGGTCGCTGCCGCTGCCCAGTGATGACACCTGACCCAAAACAGAGTTAAAGGAACAGTGAAGTCAGCATTTTTCAGATTTGAATATTTAACCTCCAGAGAGGTCAACATGGTGTCATATTACTGTATACAAGTGGCGGAAGAAGTATTCAGTAAGTAAAAGTAAAACTACTAATATGCACTGCAAAAATACTTCACTACAAGTAAAAGTCCTGTATTCAAAACCTTACTTAATTAAATTATTATCAGCAAGTTATAATCAAAGTACTAGTACTCATAAAAGTAAAAGTACTCATTGTGCAGTTAAATGTTTCCTGTCAGTGTTTTACTATTATAGCTGATGTTTCTGAATTAACATTACTGCTGCATTAATGTGTATGTTGCATTTTACTGTTTTAGATGTACTGTATATATTGTTTGGGTAGTTTAATCTACAGCAATGCATCATTTTCTATAAGAAGAAAACCACATATCCATAGATATAGAACATCTCTCTATAAAAGAGAACTTTTCATGTTATCAGAAAAACAGCCCCGTTTTCAGCTTTGTGATGAAGCATTGTCCAGCTGATCCAAGAGGCCTTTTAAAGACTTTAGCTGAAGAAGTAGGATAATTATAACACATAAAGAACACTTCATCCTTCAGTTTATCACAACCATTCAACATCAACACATCTGGAGATACATGGTTTTCACTGGACAAGAAGGGGATGAAAAACTGTCATCTGAAAATGTACAAATGTAGTGGAGTCAAAAAAATATTTGCCTCTGAGATGTAGTATAAAATGAAAATACTCATGGAAAGTACAAGTACCTTAAAACTGTACTTAAGTTCCCCCTCTGCATAAAAACGCAAAATATATACTGGATATATACTGGTCTAATGTCTTAGTTTCACCTTGTCAAACAGGGCGATGTACAGCGAGAAGCCAAAGCGATCTCTCAGGTTGATCTTGTCCGCCAGAGCGTTGCAGAGCTCAGTGGCGGTGGTGGCGGAGTCTGCCAGGAGAGTCTTGGTGGTGCCATCCATAAACGTCACTGGTAGCATGATGGGCTTCTTAGATTTGGTGGCCTGAGGGGTGAAAAAAGGTCATTGAAGTATTTAATTCAATTTAAATTCAATTCAATTTTATTTTATTTATAGCATCAAATCATAACAAAAGTTATCTGGAGACACTTTACAGATAGAGTAGGTGTATACCAAACTATCATTTACAAAGACCAAACACAGTAACAGTAATAAACCTAGTAATTTGCGATTTAATAACCAAACGGTCATTTTTATGCCTTACAAATGTCATTCTTTTAAAAGAAAAGGGATGCGGCTGAGATAAAGAATATTTTGTTTTCTTTGAGAAACTTTGCGATTTGCTCACTTGTTTAACTTTTTTTTTTTAAATCACATTAACTTAAGATATTAAAATGGTTAAGATGTGCTGGTACTGCTACAGGTTTTTCCAGGCTCACAAAGTTAAATTTAAATAATGTTAATTAACTATACATTTTTTAGTTAAATTTTTTAACACCACATATAATTCAACTCTACATCAGTTTCATGATCATACTGGCCAAGTTTGAAAGCATGATGAAAAACCAGACATTTATGTCTCTTGAAAACTGATTTAAATTGATTGAAATTATTATTAATTGACTGAAACATTATAGTCACGCATAGGTTTGGATACCTTTTAGTCCCATGGCCTGCTTACAATCGTTCTATATTCTGATTTGAGTTGGAAAGACTGAACACATATTGAAACATTTCAAATGAAAACTATCTCACTGACTTTGGTGCACAGCTGACCATGTTCAATGTAAGACTTTCATCACTACACAGAATTCAGTTTAATATCAGTTTCATAAAAAACAGTAAGGACAAGAGTCTTGAATTGTTTGTTATTGTTTTAATTAATTCCCAACAATCATTTGTGATATAATTAATACACCTAATGTGACCCGAACCTGGATAAACAGGGTAATTTTTGAGGAAACTGAATTTAGTGCTTTTTAAGGACTTTTCAGAACCTGAGTCGACAGCTCAAACACAGATCAGCGGGAATGTTCAATACCTGCAACTCCAACCAAGATGGCGGCTGGGTCCTTGTGCGGTTGACAAACGTCCTTCTCAACCGTTCCTCACAGTATGGAGCATAACCAGGGGGGCCGTTGATTAAAAATGTCCTTAAAGACTGACAACAGTAGGAAAGAAAATAACAGACAGAGAGTCAGAGAACACCTTTATTAAATCAATGAAGCTGAGTGAAATTAGTGCTTGAAGCATGGAAATACAAACAGATTCAATTGGAGATCCCCAGAAAGGTAAGGTTGGAAAAAAAAAATTAGAGACCAATGCCAAAGATTTTTATTGTTGCTTATCACAAAGAAGAACAGCCAATCCTCACAATAGCTAGGAAATGTTATTTTAAATGATTTATTTTCTGTCTATAATTTATGCGTTAATGATAGGGACAGATAGTGGCTGTGCACAGTGCGCTGCTATCTAGTGACTTTGAGTGTTTTCAGTAGTCGATCTGTGCTGTCTATCCACTCAATTGGATTTTATTTAATCCTTTGTGCTTATTTCTTTGGCTAAGATCAGTCTGGATTTCTTCTGTTTTTACTGTGTATGTTCTGTTTGTTTATGTTCACAGCAAAAACTGCTTTTGATTATGGGATCAATGAAGCTTAGACAATGGAAAAGGAATTATAGTCATCACCAAAATTCTTTGCACTAAATGCTGCCTTAGTAAACATTTTTTATGTTTAGTTTTGAGTGAGATTGCTGACTTTTGAACATCGTTCCAGTCCGTTCAAGTTTAACACTCATTTCCAGTCTGCATTTCCTGAATATTGTCCTGAATTACAAATGAATTTGGAAAATCCCCAAAAAGACAATGCTGGGTCAAAATGAACTAATCAGGAAGCCATGGGTTAACTGCAGTATTTAAAAGCTGTAGTATCACCATACAGTGGGTGGTATTCCAATGTGAAGTAAGTTAGAGTTTTCTTACTTTGACAAACTTCTCGGAGGGGGCGAAGCACCCCACACACAGAGACAGCAGGATCCATCCGCGGGCGTGGCTGCTCTTGGATGGATTTTGAGTGAGCTGTTTGCAGATCTGACAGTAGATCTCATCCCTGAGACAGAGAAACAACAGCTGAGCAAAACCAGATGCAAAACACAATGCTGTAATAAATGATTGATTCACAGCATTATATTTCACTGGTTACATTGCAATGAAAATTTGAATACATATTCATGAGATGATATTCCTAAAATGATAATTCTACATTATTTTAGTCCCTCCATGTCTGACACCACTGTCACATTAAAATTACAACTTAAAGGAGTACTCAGCCAATTTAACATTGCACGTGTATAACACTTTGGACTCAGGGTGAAAAGTTACAACAAAAAAAAAATCAATCAAAATTGACCAGAGATATTGTCTTATTTATTCCCTGCATTCTTCCTGCCTGTAAATACCCAGCTACATTACCCACAATGCAACTCTCATTCGGCTGAGTCAGAGATTTGGGTGTGTTATGTTAGTAGCAGCTAATGTACAGAGCAGCGCGGAGCTGCGAGCCCACATTGACAGCTGGCCCGCCCAATCAGAAATTCACAAAAGAAAATACTATTCTGTATAGTTAAACATGGATATTAGTACTGTATGTGGTGTATTTTATCTATAGCATGTTAAAGACAGTAAAGTCATAAGTAAGCCTGATAACTATTTAAAAAGTTAAGTATGTTGGTGTGTTTTCATTGGTCAATGCAACGTCAATGTTGCACTATTGCAATATGGCGCAAACAATGGTAACAGAAAACTTGAAATTGTCGCATTCTGTCTCCATCGTCAAGAAAAGTCTCAAGGAAAAACTGCTCTTATCATATGATTGTTGATCTACCTAGCACGCTATTGGTGGGTTTAACACGACTATGACCTACGACTATAGTTTGTTGAAAATAGTAGCTTAGATAGTTTGTTGATATTTTGCCTTATTTAGCCTAGTCAAAAATATGAGATAGTTAGCCTAATCATAATTGGAAGTTGAACGAGCAGTATCTTCTATAATGAATTCCCTTTTTTGTCTTTAAGCCCTGTGAACAGTTTTTAATGTTTCATCAAGCTACTGCTTTTATTTCAGGACACCCTAGATCCAGGCCCACCTTGACTTAATCCAGACCCACCCATCTGTCACGTTCTGCATCCGCCACTGCTACAGAGGTCTGGTAAGCTCGCTGTTTTCTAATTCCACAACTCCATATTTGTTTTTTATTTTTTAAACTTGTAGTCTTCAGACCTAACTGACACTGACTCATGTGACATTGAGGACACCAGACTTCACCCAGCTTCCTCTGAAGCCGCAAAAAGCTTTAAAGAACACTTGAAAAAACACGGATGTGTAAAACTGCTGAAAAAAAATACAAATTGTTCCATGACAAGTTTTGAAAACATTTTGGGAAAAATATTTTAGCACAGTGCTGAAACTGAGGTCCATGTTACAAGGATCTTTGGGAGGAATTGAATGAATCCTTGTGTTTACTTTGACCACTTGACAATTCATCTGGCTCTACAAAATCTTTACTTAAAAATCTAAAGGGCAAATTACTATGATATTTACTTCACACATTCATGCTCCACAGTATGAACCCTTCTCATTTTGGATACTCTTTACTTTGGCTTTTGATTGCCTTCATTAATAGGAGCAAAGGGCTGCAAGTCGGAACTCTACCCGCAGCCGTTGTGACAGGGACTGAGCCTCTGTACATGGGGCGCGTGTTCAACCAGGGGAGCTAACCAGGCGCCCCCTGTGAGAACTTTCTTGTTGTACCACCCTTAAGTTGAAAAGTCAACTTTTTAAATAAAGTTGATAGAAGTGAGATTTATTCAACTAATTATTGTACCCAAGGATAACCCTTTTGATTTTAACCCCCATTACCTTACTACATAGTCTATACTGCAGGGTGTAACAAACACTGCAGCCTCACACTGAAAGTACACATGATCCCACGCACTTAGATTTGGTGATGACACTAAAAAGGACATTAAAATGCTAAAAATACAGTTGCCTGCAGGTCACCTGAGGGCGGGCCGCAAGATTCCGTTGCCGATGATGAAGTGAAGTTTCTCCAGGTTGGAGGTGGGTCGCTCCTCCAGCATGCTGTTCCCCTGGAGGCCGTAGTCCACCTCTGTCAACCGCCTGGTCACCTGTCACCGACATTCAAAGACAAAAAACCTTTGACAAACAAACTAACTGGATTTCTACACTCCGAAAGTACTTTGTAATCACCCTGTCATAGTGGTGTTTTACCATGAAATATGATGCACTATTGCCCCCTCACAAAAATAGACCATATGAGAACAAACAAAGAACCTTAATTATCGAAATATTTGGTATTTTTAGGCTACTCCATTAGTAGTATGTTGGTGAGCTGTAAGTGCCCACTAAATGCTAAAAATGTCAAAGGATAAACAACAAACTCCGGTGATAACTTAAAGGTCCCATGGCATGAAACTTTCACTTTATGAAGGTTTTTAACATTAATATGCGTTCCCCCAGCCTGCCTATGGCCCCCCCAGTGGCTAGAAATGGTGATAGGTGTAAACCGAGCCCTGGGTATCCTGCTCTGCCTTTGAGAAAATGAAAGCTCAGATGAGCCGATCTGGAATCTCACTCCTTATGACCTCATAAGGAGCGCGGTTAACTCCCCTTTCTCTGCTTTGCCCGCCCAGAGAATTTGGCCCACCCATGAGAAAGAGATAGACATCATGACTTTCAAATGAGCAAAGTGGCAGTTGGTCAAGACCACACCCCCAGCCTCCACCTTGCACCTCTATCCTCCTCAAAAGCTACAGACTCAGAAATGGCACATCCTAAGGACAGCTCATTGTGGGACTGGCTCTAGTGGCTGTAATTCTGCACCAAGGCTGAATTCCAGGATAGAGACTTCAGATACAGTATTAGGGGACCACTAAGGTCTATATAGAAGCATCCAAAAAAACACCATGTCATGGGACCTTTAAAAAGAAGTTGCTGGTTTGAGTCTCACCTCCTCAGCGATTTTAGATTTCCTCTTCAGGGTGAGCGACACAAGCTTATGTCTGACACAGTTCCTCTTGTGGCTGTCTATGGAGCTGTTCTGTAGACACACACATGGAGTGACAAAGCCATTTTGTATGTTAACCTGGCCATTTGTAATGCTAACAAACAATTTGACCCCTCAGCATAATCTCACCTCTTCTTCCACCTGCATTTCCTGCAGCTCCCTCTTGTAGGTCCTCTTGCCGAGTGTTTCATAGATCTTTGTCATGACGGGAATCTTTTCGCTGCCGTCATTAATGACCAATTGGCATTTTGGCTCTGGTAAATCTCCCATGAACCTCAATATGGTGATCCACACTGCTAATGCAGCCTGGAGGACAGAACGGGAGGTTTAAATCAACAGTTTGGTGAGTGAGTCACTTTGTAACATTATAATATGTTTTCTAAAGGTGCTTTGCTAATTGTTTTAATAGGAATGAATATTTTTTAAGCATGAGCATTATTAACATAGCATTTATAAACAAATGACAACGCCTGAGAGGACTGGAAGCCTCTGTGAAAATAAGGGAGGTTTTATGGTCTCACCAGCTGGTCTCCTTCGTCCTCGTGAAAAAGCAGAGGTTGTTTTAGTGGTCGTCTGATATACGTGTGAGTGGAAACACCCTGGAAGTACGTGGCTGCAAATTTGGAGAACTTATACTCTGACAAATCCTCATCTTCCTCATCAGGTAACGGCATAGCTTCATTCAGCAGCTCTACTTCAGCTTCCTCACCGCAAGGAATGTTCTCCAAGTCCTCAGTGGAAGGAAAACACACATATGAATAAAAGAAATATGTGTAACACATTTTATTTTTCATGGAACCATTTGTTCACACTGGGCTTCTTTTGCACATTACCTGTGATTACTAGGTTATAGTGCAATAAAGTTTTAAGGTATACCTGCATGTTACATATGACACTGATAATGCACATATTGTACATATCGTTTGTAGTTAGTTATATATATATATATATATATATATATATTTCCTTTTTATTAATTTATTTAGTGCTTTTAACATACTTTATTCTATTTTATTGTTTAGTTCTATTTAAATATTTTCAGTGTGTGCATACATTTCATTGTGCAATCCTGTGTTGTATATTGACAATAAAACACAACTTTGAACCCCTGAATATATGATACAGTTAATATGAAATAGAAATAGAAACATTAAACAGACAGAGTTAGCTACTAAATGATAATAAAAAGCTCTCGTTCTAGCAGCAAAAACAGTAATACAAAAAATATCTGGTATCTGGTGTGACCACCATTTGCCTCACACAGTGCAACACATCTCCTTTGCATAGAGATGATATGGTTGTTGATTGTGGCCTGTGGAATGTTGGTCCACTCCTCTTCCATGGCTGTGCAAAGTTGCTGGATATTGGTAGGACCTAGAACACGCTGTTGTATACGCCAATCCAGAGCATCCCAAACATGCTCAATGGGTGACATGTCCGGTGAGTATGGTGGCCATGCAAGAACTGGGATGTTTTCAGCTTCCAGGAATTGTGTACAGATCCTTGCAACAGGGGGGCTGTGCATTATTATGCTGCAACATGAGGTGATGGTTGTGGATGAATGGCACAACAATGGACCTCAGGCTCTCGTCACGGTATCTTCAAAATGCCATCAATAAAATGCACCTGTGTTCATTGTCCATAACATATGCCTGCCCATACCATAACCCCATCGCCACCGTGGGCCACTCGATCCACATTGTGACATCAGCAAACCCCTTACCCACATGACATCATACACGCTTTCTCCCATCTGCCAGTACAGTGTAAACCGGGATTCATCCACGAAGAGAACAACTCTCCAAAGTGCCAGATGCCATTGAATGTGAGCATTTGCCCACTCAAGTTGGTTACGACGACAAACAGTCAAGTCGAGACCCGGATGAGGACAACGAGCATGAAGATGAGCTTCCCTGAGACGGTTTCTGACAGTTTGTGCAGAAATTCTTTAGTTTTTGCAGCAGATGTCCGGGTGGCTGGTCTCTGACAATCTTGGATGTGAAGATGCTGGAGGTGGTGTGGAGGTCCTTGGCTGGTGAGGTTCCAAGTGGTCTGCAGTTGTGAGGCCAGTTGGATGTACTGCCAAATTCTCTGAAATGCCTTTGGAGACGGCTTAGGGTAGAAATGAACATTCAATTCACGGGCAACAGCTCCGGTGGACATTCCTGCAGTCAGCATGCCATTTGCACGCTCCCTTGCGACATCTGTGGCATTGTGTTGTGTGATAAAACTGCACATTTTAGAGTGGCCTTTTATTGGGGCCAGCCTAAGGCACACCTGTGCAATAATCATGCTGTCTAGTCAGCATCTTGATATGCCACACCTGTGAGGTGGGTGGATTATCTCAGCAAAGGAGAAGTGCTCAACACAGATTTAGACAGATTTGTCTTAGCTCTTTGAGTTCAGCTCATGAAAAATGTAGGCAAAAAACAAAAATGTTGCATTTATAATTTAGTTCAGTGTATATACAAAAACCATAAACACTTACTTCGAAACCAGTTGGTGCCTGTCCGTCCTGGTTGGGCAGCGGCCCGGTGTCCCCCAGGAAGCCAAACATGCGGTCGACCATGTCTGAGTGATCCACGGGCTGCTCCTTCTCCCTCTCCATCTGCTCCAGTAGCTCTTTCTTCCTCCTGGACTCCTCCTTTTCCTCCCTGTCCCTCTCTTCTTGCTGCTGGGCCAGAAGAACAAGCCTCTCCTGGTGTTTTCTCTCCGCCTCTGCCTTGGCCCGCCGAGTCGTCATCTGGTTTCGCAGCTGCTCCTCCTCGGCCAGGCGCTGCCGCTCGGCTGCCTGGCGATGCTGCAGCTGTGAGGGAGGAAACAAGAGGGGAAAAGGGTTCACATAGGCAGGTAGGTTTGTTATATGGATAAGCATTTTGTTCTGCTTACAACTACTTGTTGATTTAAAACTAGAGCAGACGAACTGAAGGGAAACATTACAGGTGTAAACAGATGACTGACTAGACAACAATGAGCAAAGAATATAATCTATTCTTAAAAGCTCAAAGCAATAGACAGCAATTTTATCTCTTTTCAGTATTTGGCTAACGTAGGTTATTTTAAAGGGGCTTCTAGCCACTTAACTTCTTTCTTGTCGGGTCACTGGAACTGCAGACTTGCTCAGGAATATTATTTGATAGTTCTCCGAAAGCTATTTATTACAACGGTTTATTAGGGCCATTATAGGTCATAAAACAATTACTGAGTTGGGGGTCACAGCTAATTTTCCATGAAAAAACTCAATTTCCAAGATTAAAGTAATAAATTCACAAGAATTTTTTTGAAATTCTCTGAGATTAAAGTCACAAATTTACGAGAAAAAAACTCAGAATAGTGTTTTGAACCACATCACATCACTTTGCAAAGTTGGATCAACCTTATGACACCGCAGACACCGCCAGATGCCGTGTGTTATGCCTATAGTCGATGACCGAATTAAATTATACTTTGCAAACTAATTTAGCTATAAGAAATACTTGTGAATTTGGCCCATAATCAGCATATTGTCATAAGCATCATGCCTATTCAAAAGAAAACATACTGATTTGAATGAGGTGATAGCTTTTGTGGTATAGCAGGACATTATATGACAGATAAATCGATCCTGAAGGTGTGAAGCTTTGAAGAGCGCAGCAACTTATGCAGCAGCAGTAGGCCTACAAGTTACAGTTTTTTAACCCACAATGGCCCTCATGCACCGTCGTAATTTATATTTTATCAAGCTGATAACAAATTGAAATTAAACAAACATTTACAAAACAAATAATTTATTCAACATTGTCTTTCAGAACAGCAAAAGAAAAAGAAATGGGCAACAATGGCAGATAAAGTGGCATTTTCTTTACTAAAAACATGTTTAAAAAGCTCACAAATATTTTCATATAACACTGACAGACAACATGCAACCAGGTTTGAACAAACCAATTTAAGCAAAAAGAACCTTCAAGAGAAAGTTTTACGTGATATTTAGGCTAGGATCATCATAATGATCATCATTGTTTTAGTTTTTTTACATTGCCACGTCCTATTTTGGATGCAGTTGGTTTAAAGGCCTCAGTATGCGTCAAATAAAACGCTTTTCTGATTGTCTGACAGTGTTTGAAACCTTCTTTCAGATAGGGGACTGCATCCTGCTACAACCTGACAAAGAGAGGGGACCTTCTCATTTAACTCTTAGCATAAAAACAATTATTCTTTTAATGTCCTTTAGGGTCTAATCAGTGTCTAACATCACAGGAAAATACATAAATAAAGCGTTACAGTTTCCTTTAGCCAAATGAAAAATCACAATTTATTTTCCCTATGTTATTCTTCACACCTACCCTCAACACCAATAGTCTTTTCTTTCTGGCACGTTAACAAAATAATACAAGTAGCAGTAATAAATATAATAACTTTTTACCTCTGCCCTGAGCCTCTGGCAGAGGCGTCTGGCTATCATGCCCCTGGTGTAGGCCTGAAGAGTCAACACGGCACGCAGACGCCTCCAAAATGTCTGCCGGATGAGGAAGCCGCGGCAACGGGCTTGGATGAGAGCAACGCGACGGCGAGTCATCCGGTAGCTTTTGAAGCACTTCCTTGACCTGTAGACGGCTTGGAGGCGCAAGAAGCCAGACTGCATCTAAAAGAGAGGAAATTGTTATAAAAGGTTTTTTTTACTGTTTCAGCAACATAACAAAAAAAATTCATACTGCATCTCGAAGAAGAAAATATTTAAACAAATTTAAAAACTAGAAAACTACACATTGAGTGTGTAAAGGACTCACAATTTGGTAATTTTTCCTGCATTGATAACCCCTCCACACCTTCTGGATAAAAGTCACAGCACTCCTCAGTCGGAGAAAGTAAGTCCTACAAGAGAAGAAGAGACAGAAACTAGATTTTAAACATACATCATAAAGGATCCATTTACTCAAGTACTGAACTTCAAGGTACTTGTACTTTACTTGGGTATTTCCAATTTATACTCTATATAGTACCCCTACATCTCAGAGGTAAATATTGCACTTTTTACACCATTACATTTGTTTGACAGCTTTTGTTGATTTTCAGTTGACATTTTTTGGTTACACTTTACTTGAAGGTATCTACATAAAAGTGACATGACACTGTCATAACCTTGTCATAAACATTATAAACAGTCATAAATGTTTATGACATACCGCTTCTTTTAGTGTTCACTATCTCATGACAGTGTCATGTGACTCTTATGTAGATACTTTCAAGTAAAGTGTTTTTTACCTACCACCTACCATTTTTTTTTATCTAGTCCTGTCCAGTGAAAACCATGTATCTTCAGATGTGTTGATGTTGAATATTTGTGATAAACTGAAGAATTAATAATACAAAAAATCTTAAGCTAAATAAAGTCTTTAAAAGGCTTCTTGGATCAGCTGGAAAATGGATCGTCACAAAGCTGTTTTTCTGACACTGTGAAAAGTTTACTTTTAAGATATGCGTGGTTCTTAGAGGTCAGCGAAGCCAAAAACATGATGATATTATAGAATATGATGTATTGGTGTAGATTAAAACTACCCAACAGTATATAAAAGAGTTAAACTTTAAACATCATTAAACATCAACAACAACATTAAACATCACCAGCAGTCATATTAATCCACAAAACTCCATCCTGTCTTGGAAAGCTCTTCACCTTTCTTTAAGTCCACGCACAGCCTTCTGGATGAGGATGACCTTGTCAGTAATGCCCTGGTCCCTCTCGATCTCCAGTTGCATATCGTGGTGGTCCTGACAACAAACAAGCAGAGAGAAATAAAGACGAGGGAAAACAGCTTGAGCGCCCCACAGTCCAGTTTGATTACCAAATTTGCTTGGTGAAATGAACCACGAAAGCAAAAATGGTAAAGATCTTAAAGTAAAACTTGAGATCTTTAGAAGTGTGGTTGAATGAGGTACTTATCCATAGTCAGTGTACGGTCGGCACTCAGACATAAGTACTGACGTAAAAGCTAAGCAATGTACCGCTAAACTTATTTTGGACATCTAAAGTGTAAGCTATATTTAGAATATTTTCACTGTTTAATCTTGCCTTCAGTGACGGGGAACTGAAGCTGTAAAAATCGATCTCTTTAAAGCCAATTTTACCTTACAGAACACTGGAGTTGCTGGTGTACCGCTGCCTCGATTGGTTTGTTTGTATGTTAGTTAACACCAAAGTCACACAATACCACTAACTAAGTAACCGATCAAGGCAGCGGAAGACCAGCAATTCCCACCACCAGAACTTTCTCACACACACACACACACACTAAGGTTTGTGGCACTATCTTTGTGGGGACCCGTCACTGACATAATGCATTCCCTAGCCCCTAACCCTTACACTCACCCTAACCAGTCCAGTATACTTGTGTTGTCCCCACGGATATAGTTAAACAAGCTCTCACACACACACACACACACACACACACACACACACACACACACACACACACACACACACACACACACACACACACACACACACACACACACACAACCTTCAGGAAAATCTTTGTCTTTCCGATCTGCCAGTCATCATGTTTCCCCAGACGTGCCAGGACGATCTGCTGACACGTCCCTCGTAAGTCTTCCTGTAAGGAGAGAGAGTCATGTAAAATGGGTTAGAATAATACTTATATTTCCTGCATTAAGGAAATGTTGCATTACAATCAGTAGATGTTACCGTCTTAAACAGATATTTATTAAACAGAAGCATCCAAATTGGTAAACATGACATAACAGTCCAGCTGTGAGTGTGTTGATTGTCTATGTTATTTTGTAAAATAAAACAAGGAATATCTTAATACCATTATTTGTGCATGGACCAACAGGGTTTTGATTAGTAAGCTTAATCAATACTGGCTGGCGTATCTTTATATTTTGAATAGAGCCCGGCTAGCTTTCCCCCTCTACTTGCAGTCTTTATTTCACAAAGATAAGTCCTTTAATAAGGTTACTGCATAACCCATTTAAACATATTTAATCAGGATGAAAGAGACAATAGAAACATAATTATAAGAGGTGGCAGTAGTTGTGTTGTTGACCTGTATGTGAGCAGGTTTGATGCCAGGCATGAGGACTCGGTAACGGTCCACAAACTCGCCAAAGGTGTATCGGATTGGATAGCCGGCCCGCCGTATCCTGATGGTCTCCATCATGCCAGAGTATCGCAGCTGACGAATACACAGCTCTCTGTCAAATAACTTAAAAAAAAAAAAAGACAAAATGAAGAGCAGTAGTAAAAAAAAAAAAAAAAAAAAAAAAAAAAAAAAAGGGAAAATACGCATATTTTCTTTCTTGCCAAGAGGTATGTTACCACTCTCATGTTTGTACGGTACGGTAGCAAGTAGACTGGAAACAACAAAATCCCCCCCAATATAACAAGCTTCCTAATTGAAACATATCTCTTGTACAAAAACCGAAATGTAAAAACTGATTTCTGGGCCGCTGCAGAAACACAGCATCCAGGAAAATGAACTTTTGATTTTTTTTTTTTTTTTTTTTACGAACCCCCCTTTTTCAATACTTTTGTACAGTGTGTTAATTTGTGAGCTATTTGTAAGCTGTGGCAGGGTGTCCTAGCCAGAGACAATAATTCAGAAATGTACACAGGGGCTTCAACAATTTTAGAGACCCAACAACCCAAACCTGAATGTACTGAAGCCTTGTATTTTGTGAAGAATATGTAGGAATTGTTTTCACCATTGGTTTTTTGAACTCGTTGGGTTTTATACAGCGAACAAAGAACGGCTGACACACGCTGAGCGTCCTCATCAGCATCTCCAGGGAACGTTTGAACTGACTGCTCAGAGTGGGTGAGCGTTTCCTCGTCTCAGCACCCTGCAAACACACAGACACACAATGCGATCAGGTTTTCATATATGTCATATTTTGTTAATGGTTTTCACCATGTGACAAGACACTAGACACATTTCAAACACAGTGGTACACAATGGAAGCACAGGGTACACACACTGCACACAACGGACGAGTGAGACACGGACAAGAGAGACAGCAGCAAACAAGACAAAATCTCTCAAAGCTGTCTAATTCCTCTCACCGAAACAAAAAACATGACAAGGCCTTTTGTTTCAAAAGCTCCTCAGTTCTCTGGATGTTTTTCTAATTGTCCTGTCAAAAGCAATGATTGCTTTGAGAGACTGAGAAGTGTGTCAGAGAGTTTGCTGGTTAATTTCTCAGTAACGTGATGCTACATCTCATCAAATAAACACACTTTTCCCTCTGGTTTCAGCTACAACCAAGTGCACACCTGTAGGATTAAATGAAGAGCCTGAGAAAGGAGGGGTGGGGTGCTCTGGATTCATTGGGTTTTTATCCAGTGAACACACAGGGTTTCCCGAGTGACCATATGTTGCTAAAGGCTGTTGATTACCTTGGGAGTGGGGGTGCTGGGCTGCTGATAGCCACACAGAAACTGATGAGGAAACAGAGAAGATTAGTTAATTAGTTAAAAGTTATTAGTCAAAAGCCAACACTGTGAGGAGAAAATCTAAAGGGAGGCAAGAGTCACCAGTGACATTATTGGTTGAAGACAGCAACACCTTAAAAGTCAAAACAAAAGTCAAGAAGGTGGTGAAAAATATTAGTCCACTATTAGAGGTATTGATGCAAGCAAATTCTAGTGGTGTTGGAGGATTTGATGGTCTCACCATGGCCACGTCAGCCTGGAAGATCTGCTTGATGAACTTGTTCTTGGACGAGTGGACGAGCTGGATGATGTCGGTGTGGAGGCTGTCTCGGTTTTTCTCCAGGAAGCCTGAAGGAAGAACGAAGAGAAGTAAAAGTACCAATACCACACTGTAGAAATCCTCTGTTACAAATAAAAGCCATGCATTGAAAATAAATATATCTACCGTATATATACATATATTCAAGTATATAAGTATAATCTTAATCAGGTGTAAAATGTACTTCATAAATGAAAAGTATAAAAATGTCCCCTGTGATTTTTATACTATTATTGCTCAAGCATTAACATAAAAGCATTTTATTGTTGTAGTTGAGGTGGAGCTCATTTTGAACTATTAACCATTATCAATCGATTGTTTGGTTTGTAAAAAATAATGTTAAATAATTAGAAATATTCATCACAATTAGCCCAACATGACACCTTTGATAATGTTTTGTTTTGTCCAAGCAACAGTCCAAATCTAACATTATTACTTATAATAATAATAATAATAATAATAATAATAATAATAATAATAATAGTGTTATTTAACACTATTAATATATTACAATTTTTAACATTATTAAAAGGAAGAGCAGCTAATTTTTCACATCTTTTTTCACATTTGTGAAAAATTACTTAATTTTCTGTCATTTGACTAATACGTGATAATAAGTGTATACAGTATTTGAGTTGATGGACTGAGTCACTTTCCACCCCTCCCGGGACCTGAATCAAGGTCCAAAATATATTCAACATAGTCACGTCAGGTAGGGTTTTGTTTAACTGCCACGGGTTTCTTAGTTTCTATGACTTTATTATATCACAGCTGCTTGTTAATACACAGAGCATTAAGGGGTTGGTGTTCTCTATCAACAGAATCATCTCTTGAAAGTCTGAGCCAAAACCCATTACAAAAAGGAGACAAGCGAGAGGAGGTGGAGCATAAAAACAAAGCATGAAAATGTGACAAAATGATGAAAGAGAACGCACCTCTGGTCTCATAATTCACCACACCAGCAAAGTGTTGAATACCAAACTGGGTTGCGTAGCTGTTTTTAGGAGGGATGTAGTTGTAGTTGAGCTTGTGCTGTGAGTTTAGCTTGTACAGCATCGTAGCATCAGTTCCCTGACAAGACACAAAGAACCATCGGCTATAAAGAAAAGCAAAATAGATCTGTTGACTTCTTTACTATTGAATGTGGCTACAAATGTGGTTGGCACAAATGATCATGTAAAAGGTCCAACACTGGCCCAGCTAATCAGTAAATCAATGTAACACTTAAACAATTGACTGTTGTAAATCTCCCTTGAATTGCACCTTCGGGAACTTGCTCTCTTCATCAATGAGGGAGATAATGTTCATGGGTTTGTTGGCAATCATGTCCAGTGCGTCCTGGTTGTCTGTGAACTCGATGTGCTGCCAGCTGATGTCCTCCAGGTTGTACTCCTCTTGCTCCAGTTTGAAGACATGGCGAACAAAGAACTGCTGCAGGTTCTCATTGGCAAAGTTGATGCACAGCTGTTCAAAACTACAGTGAACACAAATCAGAGGAGAGAAAGCAGGAGAGTAGGAGGTGTGAAAGTTCAGTATTAAATTGGCGGAAACATGGTTTGATGATACAAACTCAGATTCAAAGAAGAATTGACCAATAATGATGTTTTCTAATCAAATGACCAAGTATAAATCACCTGTTGACGATAAAGTTCTCAAAACCAAAGATGTCCAGCAACCCGATCGACCTGCGTATGATGTTACTTTCGCAGGATGGCGGTCTGAATATGGCAGCATTGATCTTATCCACAATCCAGACAAACAGCCGACCGTATATTCCCTGGAAGATGAAAAAGTGAGAGTGAAGACAGTCATAATACACATCATTAAAGCGCCATTGTCTAACTTTTTGAGTTGATTCTTAGCAAAAACTTTTTTGTTCTTTCACAAATATTTGCTCATTCATGTGTAATTACTTCCACCAACTAATCAAAGTATTCTTGTAAGTGTAGAATCTGCCACTCAGAATCATTCAAAATAAATATGAGCAAGTCGCTCCTATGTAGTCTGCCATGTTGCGCCTCCATCTTTAAGAAATGTTAGCCAAAGAGGGACATACCTCCACGTTTCGCGATAATTAAAACGACAACTCGTCAAAGCAACAAGACCAAAGTTAATATCGGAGTGGCTTTTCCAAGATGGAAAGAGCTCATATGGAGCAAGGATTTGAAAACGGATAGTGAAGTTGACCTGCTTTCTTCTCTAAAAAGGTAATTAAGCCAATTTGTGTACATTCAAAGTTTTATAGTTGCTTGGCTAACTATAGCATGGGTGTAGTAGAATGACGTCTAGTATACTTTTCGTGGTGTCAATGATCAACCTTGTAACATAAACTTAACCATGTGTTGAGATTTCCCTGGCACACTCACGTAATGCAGTTGTTAAACAGACTAGCTACAGCTAGAACAGCTGAGTTGTGACATCACAGCTGTACAGAAGTCCTGACAGCTCATTTAAAGGCAAGGTTTTGGAATACAGGCTGCATGCATTTCTCTGTGGATTGAGGATGATACTTTTACAGTATTTATATTGCACCTCAACCTGCTTTATAATCAATAAATACATGTAAATCTCACTTTTTACAACATGGGCTCTTCGAAGGCCATGAAAAAGATATTTTCTCAATCAGCTTCTCACTATGAGTGATGGGGTCTTACATGAAGTTTTCAGCTAAAGTTGGAATGATCTTTAGATCAGAGATTTTTGTATTTGTGGTAAAAGACCGGTACCTTGACAAAGGCGTCCCTGACATCTAGGCCTTGTTCCATGCTGAGATGTGTGGCGACACTTTCTCCACGTGTGATCAGGGTTCGTGTGGTCAAACACACCATCACATCCTTAGGATCCACCTACAGCAGTGCACAACAAGTAACGTTAGAAAAATGGCAACGTGGTTCTCTTTTCTCAGACTGAATACTGCTGTATTTTAAGCAGGTAATGACTTTTCTATAGCAGTGCCTGAAATGGGCCACTACTCTCACCTGTACTGTCACATCTACAAATAATACAATAATAATAACAATTGTTATTATTAAGCTGATATTTATTTTAGAATAGTCTATAAATCATGATTTATCGTAAAATAAGATAAAAATGATTTAACGCATTCAGCACCCACTTATAACCCGAACAGAATGACCCTTTGTTTCATAACCCCCTTTTCAGGCACTGCGACTATTCGACTGTGAGAATAGCCGTTGATTCAGCTTCCTTACACCAAATTTTCAAAAGATCAACTACTTGGGGTCTCCCCCTTCAGATACAGCATACATATGATATACTGCTGAATTAGGGTACTGGCACCCTTTTAGGTCCAACTGAGGCGCACACACACCCAAATACACACCTCCATGAGGGAAGCAGCAGTTACCAGGTCAGGAGATCTTACGACCACACAGGCGTCCAGGTTGTCGTACGTGCGAGCTGATGGTAACCAAAAAAGATCATTGTTTTCCTCACACCTCTTTTCTAATCAGCGTATTATGTATTTACTATGTGGTTCTATTTATTCCATTGTCAACAAATGCAGAACCTTATACGCTAAGTGTACAGTATGTGTGCAGTTCATTGTACCCTCGAAGCGCAGGTTGCCCATGTGCAGGATGGCAGCCAGCAGCTTGGAAATCTCCCAGTTCTCTGTCTCAGTGAACATCAGGACCTTCATGGCCGACAAAATGCTGGAGTAATCACTTAGGTCGTCACGACCGTCACACGCTGTACATTTACCCTGGAGGGTAAAAAACACAAAAAATGTTAAGATTATATTTATAAGCCAAACTAGTGGAGTGGCTCCAGAAACAGCAAGTTGGTCTGTTAGTTGTCGCTGTTTGGATATGTCCTATTGAAATGCTCAGGGAAGCTGCTGTGTGCTGATCTTCATTAATGTTAACCTGATGTACATTTGCCAGCTTCCTATTCTTCATCCCTGAGGCATTTTATCTTATTGTTTAAAACCAAAATATACAATTATAATAAAGCATAAATCCCTCCCCTGTAGAGCTGAAACAATTAGTCGTTTAATCAAGTTAACAGACAGTAAATCAATCTGCAATACACATTTTTTACAATTGAATAACTGTTTGTTATTCTTGCTATTTTCAAGCATTTTTGTAGTTACTGCTTTTATTTTCACCAGAATATTTATTTACCAATTATATTATAGAAACAGAAAAAAAGGTTTATTGCATACATCATGTTACAATGCAAACAAGACAACATGTCAGCTAACTGTGACCTCAACTTGCTAATGTCAAAGGTGGATAATGTGAAGTATTGGTCAGTTTTAGAGATATTTGTCAATATATCATACCACACCGGAGAGGGATGTTAACAGATCCAGATCTCTGTTTTAATAAAAGCTCAATATTTACCTCGTATATCAGTCAATACACATAGACATTAAACATTAAAACACAGTAAACATGATGTAATGGTATGTATTGTGTGTCTAGTGTGGACCCTAGTAAGAGTAGCTGACTGCTGTGGCATTGGCTAATGGGGATCCTTTTAATAAACAATAATAATAGTCTCTGACACAACCACAGACTCACCATGGTGAGGTAGGAGTAGTCTGTGGCGAGGCCTAGGCCCAGCTTGGCCTTCATCTCAGGAGCCATCCCCTTCAGCATGCAGTAGAAAACATGGTAGTTCCTCTCATCTGGAGCCTTGAGGAGAAGAGGGGTAAGAGTCAGAGAAGTTGAATAAATAAAAAATTAAAAACTGAACTGAAAAGGACTGAAGTCACAACTGTTTCCTTTGCTGACACTGAGCATGTGTATGATATTATGATCCAGTGTCTCACCTGTCGACACACACGAGACTTCTCCAGCAGGTACTGCTCTATCTTGGCTCCTTCAATGGCCCCTCGCTTGTTGAAGTGGATATCAATATACTTCCCAAAGCGACTGGAGTTGTCATTACGAATGGTCTTGGCATTGCCAAAGGCTGAATGAATTGACAAATCATACGGTGAGTGAGGGGGGATGGGGAAAAGCTCAGAAACATAGACAGAGCTGGGTAACAGTAGAGTCTGACAGCGCACAGCTCAACTGATGTAGCTTGATGTTGTATAAAATGATTACTACTACTATGGTGATGTGATGTGTGACAGTATACAACTACTGAACAGAGGACTGATAGAGATTCAAAATTCATTCATAACCTGGAAAAAATTGAAAAACATTTGAAAGTTGAACATTTATACATATCCATGCAAAATGGTAAAATTCCAACTGCTGCTGAAGATCATTTCATATGATCAAAATCTGCAGAACAGCTAGATTTGACGTGTATTTTCCGAGATTTGCGTGTACATTTGAGTGTCAAAACACTCCTTGTGTCTGACCTTCGAGAATGGGCGTGGCCTCTAGCACTTGCTGTTCTATCCAGGAGTGTTGCCCGCTGATGGCTGCGAGGAACTGCAGAATCAGCTTTGTGCTCTCTGTCTTTCCAGCTCCAGACTCTCCGCTGTCACACAGAGAGGACCATTACACACTTGTACAACCCACAGACACACTCTCTTTCCCAACATTTTGGGGGAATACACTTATCCACTTTCTTGCAGAGAGTTAGATTGATGCCTCCCTCATGTCTGTACGCTAAATGAAGCAGCCAGTTAGCTTAAAAAATAATCTACTACCAGCATCTATAGAGCTCATTATTAAAAAAGTTGGGGAATCCTAAAAAGATGCTAGAATTGAACATCAATGACAGTAAAATGACAAGACCCTTTTTTAAATTTTTTTTATTTTAAAGATTATTTTTTGGGCATTTTCAGCCTTTGTTTTTGACAGGACAGATGAAGACATGAAAGGGGAGAGAGAGCAGCAAAGGGCCGCATGTCGGAGTCAAACCAGGGCCCGCTGCGTCGAGGCATAGACCTTTATATAGGGGCTCCGGCTCTACTAACTTAGCTATCTGGGTAACCAGGACAGGACTCTTTGCAGTAAACATGTTTTTAATTTTCTAAGGAAAGTAAAACGTGCCTTTTAAGATTTTAAGTTGTGTTGGTGCATTAGTATTGAGTCAATTTGAACAGCATTTTGAATTTTTTTTACTGTACTCTACATGACTGCTGGAAGGTTGTGTGTGTGTGCTGTTGTTTAATTTGTTTATGCATGTTGTATGTGCTTCACTTTGAGCCCACCTTAATATGTTCACACATACCTGATGATGCAGCACTGGTCCTTGTTGTTCCGCTGCATGTTGAAGTAACAGTTGTCTGCGATGGCGAATATATGCGGCGGCAGCTCGCCTATCTTCTTATTGGTGTAGAGGCGGATCTGGTCTGGACTATAGATGGGTAGCAGCTGGTAGGGATTGACTGCTACCAGGATTGAGCCAGTATATGTCTGCAGGAACCCAGAAACAAAACAGTGGATGTTTCAAAAGACATTACTCTCATGCATTTTAAAGACAGAATATCTCCTACTTTTACAACCTACTGATGTTATACCTTCCAAATCATTGAATATAGTTGTAAATATGATCTTAGGCTGAATCACATTTCTCTTTCTTACCCCTTCCCCTTACCCTAGGGCTAGGGGTGAAAACATACCCCTATGAAATGGGACACCACTTGGTTACATCACCATACAGAATCGATCCCAAATTTCCAAGATGCCGTCTGCAAGTGCGTCTATGTCGATAGCGTGGGTGTCATATGCATTTATATATTTTATAGTAGTTATATGTACTGTCCCTATAGATTGGAATTCATAGTGTTAAATAATTACACCTTATTTTACTTTAATTTGACTGATTGAAAAATGTAACAAAATTTTATAGATTAAACTCAAAGATCAAGATTCCATTGCCGTAATCACAAGAAATTGTAATTCTTGCAGCAAAATTCTAAAATTATTACAGTGATTTATGATTATGGATCTAGTCATCCAAACATGTTTCATTATGCTTTAATTAAAGCGCTAGAGAAAAGGCCGGAGTTAAAAGTTACTGAGTGAGTAGCCTACATAAGAAAGAAGAATTAAAATCAGTCACTAATAAAGCAAGAAAAGGAAAAGAAAGAAGAATCATGTTAGAATATATTTTCTGTCACACCAATTTTTCTATTTTAACTTCATACTCACCCGTCCACCACAATTTGTCTACATTGAGAGAAAGAAAAACACAACCAAAAACTATTACAGAACTAACTAGGACACTCTCAAAAAGGAATACGCAGCTAAAGTTTTTAGGAGGTTACTCATTTTGGTCAACTGAGTTGTTAAAGGTCCCATGGCAAGAAAATTTCACTTTATGAGTTTTTTTAACATTATTATGAGTTCCCCCAGCCTGCCTATGGCCCCCCCCAGTGGCTAGAAATGGCGATAGATATAAACCGAGCCCTGGGTATCCTGCTCTGCCTTTAAGGAAATGAAAGCTCAGATGGGCTGATCTGGAATCTTGCCTCTTATTACAAGATTTGCTTTGCCCGCCCAGAGAATTTGGCCCACCCATGAGAAAGAGACATCATGGCTTTCAAACGAGCAAAATGGCAGTTGGTCAAGGCCACACCCCCAACCTCCACCTTGCCCCCCCCCTCCTCAAAAGCTACAGACTCAGAATTTCCACATACTGAGGAAAGCTCATTGTGGGACTGGCTCTAGGGCTGTAATTCTGCACCAAGGCTGAATTTTGGGAAAGAGACATATGGTATTAGGGGACCACTAAGGTCTATATAAACGCATCCAAAGAGCACTATGTCATGGGACCTTTTAGGGATAGTTTGGATTTTTTGAAGCGGGGTTGTATGCGGTATTATCTATATTATTATTTATAGTAAATAGCTGTCAGCACAACCCCAGTTTGGAGAAGCAAACAGGATTAAAGATAGACAGAAAAGCCCTTTCCGACGGGGAACTGAAGTAGTTATGCAGACTCTTTAAAAACAGTAATTTTACCTCGCAATACACAGGAGTTGCTGGTCTACCGCTGGCTCGATCGGTTAGTTAGTTAGTGGTATTGTGTGACCACACTAACTCTTGTAAAAAACAAGTTTCACAATAACACAAACTAACTAACTGACCAAGGCAGCGGTAATTCCCATGTTCTGCTAGGTAGAATTATTGTTTTTGTCAAAAGGGCTTTGAAGAGAATGACATAATGGCTTCAGTTAGAGAAAATATTCTAAATATAGCGTTCACTTCTGTGTTTCCGCTAGCGTAGGAATCCCCATTTCTATTCCCTTTATAAGTAAATCTGTAGTACTCAGTCAAAGGATGTGAGGAATATTCTGTTTAGTGCTTTAATGTATTATTATTTACCAGTTAACTGGGCTGTGGCCAATTTCCATGTTACTCCCTCCACGTAAAGTAAGGAAAACGCTATCTAAACATTTGTGTCTTCTTTAAGAGTTGCAGTGGGTATTACAATATGGAGGACCATGTCTTTCATATTTAAAAATAAATACAGAAATAAATAAATGCTCAATAAATAAATAAGCACACAATTAATTGCCCCAAAAAATACAATGAAGAAATAAATGTAGGTAGAAATTAAATTATACAGTGAGACATAAATGTATATATCTCTTTTAATTAGCTTCTTTATTTATTCACCTTTGTAATAATTACCTTATTTATTTATTGTCCGTTATAATCTTCAACTTTATTTATTCCTTACTTATTTTTTTAAATGTATTTATTTCTGTGTGTGTTTAATTTTTTTGTCTGTTTTATTCTTCCGTTGCATTTTCTACCTATTTATTTTCACCCCTGGTATTTATTTCTGCCTGTCACTTTTACATTTCTGCCTGTCACTTTTACATGCATTTCTGAAATGCATTATGCAAATGAGGGGGCTGGTCTTAAGGGGTTAACTTCTGCCCATTGGTTGGTTAGCATTTTACTCCCTCGGTCAATCTACATGCCACCAGCCACAGTCACAACACAGATGGCTAGCTACGGTGAAGTTGTCAGTGAGCTGAGGCATTTAGCAACTGTTTTTGAAAACAATGCTAACGTTATAAGTATTGACTTTATAATTTTTCGTTTAGACGCTCTGACAGAACGTGTGTTTCAGTCAGCGGTGTCGTGCCAATGTACTCGTGTATCCCCTGGCCGCGGGAGCGCGCATGCACACAGAGCGGAGCTTCTGCTGCCCTTCGAATTGTTTAACTGCTGCACTTTGAATTAAACGGAACAAACAGCGACGTGGAAGACTCGGCAGGGTTACCATAGTAACAGGGGTCTCAGTTAACTACATAAATACGTGTATTTGTCTGTTACATTAAGGCGACGTGTCAAATGTTTATAGCGTGGTTTAATATCGAGTGATAGGCGTATCCTCCCTGTCCCTGTCTACCATATGAGTTACATAGGAGGTACTCAAATATCAGGCCGTTTTTTCACCTGATATTTGGGTATCCCCTATGTAACTTTTGATAAACAACAGCAAACCTCTCCAAATTGTGTCAGGTTGTTTATTGTGACCTATTAAACACACAAAATAACACCCATGATGACAGGACAGACCCTTTGCATGTTAGGGATGGGATACATAAAATATCAGGTGAAAAATGATATTGATATTGATGATAGTCCTTCATGCAGTGCCATCACATAGGTTACACACACACACACACACACACACACACACACACACACACACCGCCGTGAGGAATACTAATCAACCTGTTCGCCGTTAGAAGCGGCGCACAACTTAGGACTTCTCCATCCTGAGACGTCTCCGTTGGACTTATTCTAAACATCCACCTGCTAAATTTCATCGGGTTTTTGTAGTGCAACCTTCTTTGAACGAACTGCGGCTGTTATCATTCTGTCTCTTCTGATGTGCGACAGGAAGCCAGAGAGAGGAGTGGATTTGGAGACAGACAACCCACTCCCCGGGCCGCTTCTAGCAAGGGAAACCCCCCACGCGTTGCGCGCCTGGATCGCCAGTAGAAATTGGCGTCGCGGAGTGTGTGTGCATACGCGTCAGCACTAAATGTGTGTGTTCGTGCACGGCAAAGCCCGGCTCCGTCCTCAACAGTTGCTACCGGAGCGACGGAGAGGAGAGGTGGAGAGCGAGAGAGATAAGACACTGAGGACAGACGGACGCGGAGCCCCACATGCAAAGGGTCTGTCCTGTCATCATGGGTGTTATTTTGTGTGTTTAATAGGTCACAATAAACAACCTGACACAATTTGGAGAGGTTTGTTGTTTATCAAAAGTTACATAGGGGATACCCAAATATCAGGTGAAAAACGGCCTGATATTTGAGTACCTCCTATGTAACTCATATGGTAGACAGGGACAGGGAGGATACGCCTATCACTCGATATTAAACCACGCTATAAACATTTGACACGTCGCCTTAATGTAACAGACAAATACACGTATTTATGTAGTTAACTGAGACCCCTGTTACTATGGTAACCCTGCCGAGTCTTCCACGCCGCTGTTTGTTCCGTTTAATTCAAAGTGCAGCAGTTAAACAATTCGGAAGGGCAGCAGAAGCTCCGCTCTGTGTGCATGCGCTCCCGCGGCCAGGGGATACACGAGTACATTGGCACGACACCGCTGACTGAAACACACGTTCTGTCAGAGCGCCTAAACTAAAAAATTATAAAGTCAATACTTATAACGTTAGCATTGTTTTCAAAAACAGTTGCTAAATGCCTCAGCTCACTGACAACTTCACCGTAGCTAGCCATCTGTGTTGTGTCTGTGGCCGGTGGCATGTAAATTCGACCGAGGGAGTAAAATGCTAACCAACCAATGGGCAGAAGTTAACCCCTTAAGACCCCCCCTCCTCATTTGCATAATGAGGCAGAAATGCATGTAGAAATGTAAAAGTGACAGGCAGAAATGTAAAAGTGACAGGCAGAAATAAATACCAGGGGTGAAAATAAATAGGGTAGAAAATGCAACGGAAGAATAAAACAGACAAAAAAATTAAACACACACAGAAATAAATACATTTAAAAAATAAGTAAGGAATAAATAAAGTTGAAGATTATAACGGACAATAAATAAATAAGGTAATTATTACAAAGGTGAATAGATAAAGAAGCTAATTAAAAGAGATATATACATTTATGTCTCACTGTATAATTTAATTTCTACCTACATTTATTTCTTCATTGTATTTTTTGGGGCAATTAATTGTGTGCTTATTTATTTATTGAGCATTTATTTATTTCTGTATTTATTTTTAAATATGAAAGACATGGTCCTCCATATTACAAAGAGGTACTAACATAGATGACGCGCTCTTTGTAGCGGATGAGGAGGTTGCGGAGGATGCCAGCTTCGTTGAGGTCGCCCAGACGGATCATGTCCTCAACCCCGTGGATGGAGGTCGGGTGCATGGGCTTGATGTTAGTAGCATTCTGAGGGGAAATCCAGTGTTCCTGCATGAGTAGGGATAGAAGTAAGAGTCGATTAGAGTAGAAATTGGTATGGCAGATTCTGGTTTATCACAATTTATTCATAGTTTGGTAGTTTGGGCCATCACATTTCTTTTGGTTATGATAACATACTCACCAAATTAATTTCTTATGTGGGAATGTACCGGTACAAAAAAAGTCACACAAACAGGACAAAACACAAGCAATTAGACGATCTGATCGACGATCTGATTGACAATCCGAACTGTTGACAGTAAACAAGCCAACAGCTGATCCAGATTATTACCTAAACCAGTTTATTTGAAGATAAATAAACTGATATGTTGATAATAATCCCTCATTAACATGCACCTTGGTTAAAGAATGTTATGTTCAGCTAATACAATATCAGAGCGGACTTCCATGTTCATCTCCAGTTCACTTGTTTCATGTCGATCCTTCCAACACTCATGCTCATCTCATTTCAGTGCTAATATGTCACCTTTCTTCAATTTTTTACCTTTACAATAGTTAATAATAATTTGCAAAGAATAATTGCACGCTTACATTTTGAAAATAATTTCTATAGAAAAAGCTTTGCAATGAAGCCTTTCACTACACATTGTATACGTATGACAAATAATGATTTGATTTGAACTCCCTTAAGTAGGAAGTCAGTCTGTAATCTGTGATGGATGTTTACAACAGACACTTTGGGGAAAAATTTTACCATTGGCTTTTGTTTTCTCTTCTACAAAAACTGGCTAACCTGTTGGTTTGTTAACAACCTGTCTGATAGTGTTATTCTCCCAGTTTTACTTCTTTTCACCCATGACGATGAAATTAGTGGGTAAAACATTGCTATTATCTTAATATTTACAGTCAGTGGTTATTATTAAGGACACAATAGTCAATGTGTTCTGCTGGTGACTTACACTCCCTTCGTCATCCAGAACCTGGATCTGTCCAGAGTCGCACAGTTTGACCATGGCTCCCACAGGGACGTCAAACTCTCGGCCCGTTTTAAGGTCCAGCCACACATAGTCCCCCTGGATTATTATAAAAACACAACTCTTTTTAAATATGGACAATTTCACCTAGAGTTAACACAGACAATTAAAAGACTAAATGGCAAATACATTAGAATGGTAATCACTGTGTACTTTTCTGTATGTTGTCATCTGGACCAATGTTTTGCATTTTTGTTTGATGTTTAAAAAAAAGATTTGATCACAAAACAAATAAGCATAGTAAGAGAAAAATAACATCCATTAAAAAAATGTTAAATATTTCTGTTTTTATATGAAAAGAAACCTCCAGTGTTTGAAACCAAGACAATGGAAGGTGCAAAAGTTCAAAGAAAGAATATGTGCAATGTGCAGAGATAATAATCTCAACATGTGCGTTAAAATAAATAGATCGATATGCAATGTGATGCACTGAGCCAGATGTGATGTGGAGGCCTATCAAACTAATAACAAAAATAACTCCAAACAAATGTTAACAGCTGACAGAGGTGAGTGTGAGCTGTTACGTGATTACTGTTTTTGTGCCTGTGATTATTTCATTATGTATGTTGAATAACAGGAAATATCAAAGTTGCATCACATACCCAGAGTTGCCTAATTGTTCAGCTTCCAACTCTCTGAATGGGAGGATTAAGTCTAAAAAAAAAGTCTTAAATCTGACCACCTTTATCCCAGTATGGACGTGGTGTAACACCTGACTGTTAGGATCTGCAGAACTTTGTCTATTTCCCCTCATTCTCTTGTGTTTTCCCTTCTCCCTTCCTGTTGTATGCTTGTTTTTCCCCTTACTGTCTAGGCTGGGTGTGGCTGACCTACATTCTGCTCATGAGCTCTAACTCCATACACCTGCTGCTCCTAACACCTGTGGTCCATCTCCCTGATTATCTGCTACCTGATTTAAGCCAGTCCCCTCTCTCCAATCTTTGCCAGTTTGTTGTGAAACGCCTTGGTAATACCTTGGTCTAATCTTTTATATTATTTTGTTGTTGTTCAGTCTTGTGTATTTTGGAAACCTGCCTCTAACCAGCTTTTGTGTCTGTGCTACTGACCAGCCATAATAACCTGACCCATCTGGCCTTACCTGTCTCTGTAGATCACCTGCCTTGGAAATTGTCTTCTGTTTGATCACCTACACTCGCTTTTGACATTAAACTTTTTTTTTGACCACCTTCTGTTTCCTGTGTCTGCATTGTGGGTCCAGTTAAAACTATTGCTAAACATAACACTGACCTTAGGGCTTCATGTTGTCAGTGTTACTTTCATTAATTGGTAAGATCATCTGTTACCTTGATGGGCACCAGGATCTACATGTGATTACTATGTCTGACTTACTTAGTGCTACTCAAATGTGAAACACTGCATTAACTTTTTTTTCTCCATTTGTTATTATTGCACACCTCAAACCCACTGGGTTGGTACATCCTAGTGTGGGCTGCTGAGGTTTTATCAAAGATAATATATGCTGCATTGGTGATTATACCATACACGCGAACTTTAAGGTATAAATAGATAATTCTTTGGGTTCTTAAAGAGTAAGATCACCTCAATAAAAATAATTGTTAAAATAAAAGCCAAAATATGTTGGCATTTTTTGAAGACCAGTAGCTTTTACAAACCAGTATCTGTTACACTGATGAGATGTGGTCTCTCTTGAACACCTCCCATCATGGACCACTTTGCTTTTGTAAGACATGTTTGGCATCTTATTTAATTTCAATCCATTTCTTTCTTTATTTCTGTCACAGTACAGCCTTAGTAATATTTTCCATTTTTTCCCCATATTTTCAACATCTCTTCACATTACTAAATGTGTTATGTTTTCATGTTTAATCTTTGGCGTTTATTCAGTCTCTGCAGTGTGAAAATCATCCCGTTATTGGTGATATTTTTGTGAATGAAACTTGCCCCCGATTGGAAGCAGCCTTTTAAAGCAATTTGGGGGTTTCTATTAAGTTACTGATCACACCTGACAAACAAGTGATTAATGACACCTTTGTGTAGTTGAAAGGATTTGAAACAGGATTTTGAACTCGACTTGAAACACTTATATGAACGAACCTCACAGGAAAAATTAAGAGAGATTTAGGATAAGAAGACAAATGTTCTTGTATGAGGCCCAGACAAGCTGTCTGTTTTTCTTTTGATTACAGGGTTTTATGTTTGTTCCTGTGTGCTCGTGATTAAAAACAAAAGAAAACAAAAGGTGTGCCAGAAATGCAATGCGCTATGACGTAGTTGCCCCTTCTAGGGTAATGTTGGAATTCCCTCTTGTTATTTTGATAACGGCATTGGCAATGCATAAGCCTGAGAAGTGCAGTAAATATTAAAGATGCTTTAAGCAATGTCACACGTGTTTTAGGCTACAACATTTGTTGTCACATACAGCAAACATCTCCTCACTATCTGCTAGCTGCCTAACCCAGAACACGCTGTAAAAAACACGCAGTCTCTGTAGACAGCCCAGGGTCTACAAATGACAGCAAAAACCAACTGTGCCCACCCGCACCACGAAGCATACACAAACATGTTCCAGCGTTTCCAGCCAATAACCAACAAGAAGGATTTGGGGGTGGGGCTTGGGGGTAAGTGCGCGGAAGCACAGAAGGGAGGGGGAGGGGACGGGATGAAGACGAGGGAGGGACAAGCTAGTCTTTTTTTTATTTGAAAATACTTTGAACGTCAACAAGAAGTAACGTCACTCAACATCGCTTAGAGCACCTTTAATAATAGGCTTATTTTAAGCATGACATATTCTAATATAATGTGCATATTAACAAATAATAACAAATTAAATGTGTATGGTATTATAAAGTAAGATTGACAGCTGTAGTCAATGAGGATCCAGACATACAGCTTTAGCCTTATCTCTAACATGATATCATGTTTATAGCCCTCAAGTGCATATTTACAGGCTTTTTAGTTTTAGACTGAATCAGCAGTAGAGTAGATAGTAATATATATAATCTGATAGCAACCGTTGTCATTTCAGCCAACAAACAGTCGGATAACTGTAAACTGTATTATGTAATGTGTGACAACAGAAAGCTTGAAAGTAAAAAAAAAAAAACAGATAGGGAAAAAATAACAGGATGTGAGATGAAAGCAGACATTGAGTCATTTCTGTCCAAATTGACTGACCTGCTGCAGAATGACCATGGTTCAGCCTCGCGTTGATACCAGGACATCAGAAGTCACCATGTGTGGGCTCTCTGCAAAGGAGACACAGACCTCATTAGACTGAAAGAACAAACTACTTCAACAGAATGAATTATACAGGAACTTGTTTTAATCATTAAACCTTTTTATTGCTTTTTTAGCATTTAAATAATTACAAATTAACAAACAATATACAATATATAAGATATTTATGAAAACATTAAAACTCTTATTAACTATTTAGATAAACCTTGATATTTAATGTAAATAAAACAAAAACAATGCTTTTTACTAAACTGTTTGTGTAATCTTTTTTGAAATCTGACATCTGGATGTCAGACTATGTCCCCCGTTGCTGCATCCAGAGCCACCCAAGACAATTGTGATTGGTTTAAAGTAATACAAATAAGCCAAATGTCCCTCACCTTTCGCTTTCTTTGTGCATTCTAAACTCCAGAAGTATGGTTAACTGCTCCAGGTACAGCAATGTACTTGTTTTCCAATTTAACTCAAAGTTGCATTTTTATCTACTAGTTGCTAACTGTGTGTGTCTGCTGTTTGGTGGCTGGCAGATAGCGTACAGTTGGTTGGATTTTTTTTTTTTTACTTTGTTGTTGCTGAAAACAAGGTTGATTACAGGGAAATTTGTGGGATAGAAAGTCAATAACAATTAACTGCAAGAAGGGAGGTGATAACTCTCTCAGGTTTGTCACTAGTGACACCTTTAAATGTTATACCATATATACATAAGATATTTACTATACAATTGGCTAACAGGCCACCCAAAATATGTGTTAAGTTCTTAGCACCCAGTAATATTAGAACATTAGACAGCAGGGTTAGAGCAGAGATAATCAGCCATGTGGTTCAGGAATAGGGGGGTTAAAGGGTCTGGTGGGGGCTGTTAAAGGCTTACTTGGTTAATCCCAAGTACGAGCCATAGTTACAGTCGTGACTCATTTTCGTCCCCACTGAGCTGTTTTTCTTTTGTTACCCTCATTCACTATGACGAAGGTGCAGTACTTTGAATACAGTATACGATGGCCTTTTTGTTTCCAGTTGACTATGTGTTAGAGATTTTACTTTGCTATTAATGCTCAAAGTGTTTATACTGCTTTATGTTACAGACCTAATTGTGTTTTCATTTGTGAACTTTGCCTTTCCTTGTACATGTGTCAGCTCACACAGAATCTTTGGATGTAGCTGGCTTAACAGCAGGTTTCCTTATTTGCTTACTTCCTATTGTGTTAGTGTCTATGCCCTCTTAATTGAATTGATTTAATTGATCACCTCTGTGTTGTATGTGTGTATGTCCTTTTGAACTCAAATGTCATCCTGTTGTCTTGTGTAGTGTGCGGTTATAGGTCGCATACGTTTCTGCATACATCGTGTAAAACTTACTTCACTCATACTATAAAAAGGCTGCTTTGAAGGAGAATGTTAGAGTTGGTCTGGAGATTGTCAGGGGTGACACTCAACAGCTCTCCTTGCAGCACAGCAAGTAAAACATGTCGTGTCTCCTGTCTTCTGTGGATTACTGGAAAAGTCTTGGTTACGAACCTGTGGGTAACTTTCAAAGTACCCAACACTATGCTAAAGTAGAATAATTTTAAATCTTTACACGGTCATATTTTGCAGTTGTAAACATAGTATACTTACAAGCAACATTTTATAATGAAAAGTGCAGTCCATGTTTGTGTACCGACACCTCATTTTAAATGCAGGGACAAGGTCCAGTTGGAGATTTAATGAAATAAAATAGATTGATTTGAATCAATTACTGAAGGATTTGGATTAAAGGTGAAAAGGGAAATGAACCTCTTCCTTGCTAATTACTTCACATCACTCGAGTTCTGAAGTCTTTACACTGGCTTCTTGTGTTTCAAAGAATTGATTTCAAAATACTTTTGCTAGTTTATAAATCACTCAATGGTTTAGGGCCAAAATACATTTCTGATCTGCTACTACACTATGAACCACCCAGACCTCTCAGGTTGTCTGGGACAGGTCTGCTTTCTGTCCCCAGAGTCAGAACTAAGCAGGGGCAAGCAGCGTTCAGTTCATCCATATGTAGAAAGTCACAATTGTTCCTTAACACAGACCGATAGATCTCTACCATACAAAGTGGCCTTCCCTGTATCCACAACCCCTAACAAACCCAAATGCACATTTGCGTGCACGCACACACACGGTTTCACAGATAAAATATAAATTAAAGGCATGTATCTGACTAACATCCTTCAACCTACTGAGAGATTTTTATGTAATGGCCAACAGCAATCTTGCTAATGCCTCAGCTGCTAATCTCTGCATGTGTGGCCCATAATGCTAACAGCATGTGTACTGTGTATATCACTTGTGACTCACATGGCAGGGATTCAGAGGTGCAGGCACAGAGAGGCATGATGCATTCATTGTTGACCAAAAAAGTTGAATGTTTCCATGTCTTCCATGAGTTCTGGTGGGTCAGTCTCTGCAAAACATAACACAGAAGTATCTTGATATCTATGATATCAACACTGTTACGCAATGCAGAATTTATTGTTGGAATTTTTGAGGAACTTGTATTGTGCTTTTATACTTCCACATTACTACTTCTATTTATCTGACAGCTATAGTTACTTGACAATATATATGTCAAATATGTCATATATGTCAAAAATACATTTTATAATCACACTTCCATCATTTATGAATATAATCATCCTATAGGGTTAAGGGTCTTGTTTAATGTTCTCTTTGCCCATTTCTTCCCAGTTGTGCTTCTTAGTTCTTCAACAATTACTAGTCATTGGTCGCGTGTCAAGGGAGCTGTTTTTTCCCCCAATTCCTTGTACAGCTATTTGCTAGTAATAGTATTTTACCAAATATCTTGCTCTTCCTGTTACATTTTTATCAGAGAAATTACACGCCTATCCTAGTTAGGCTTGTGCCAAATCCAAATGGCCTTTGGATCGTATATTGAAGACAACTAAAGAGATGATTGACGATTGTTTTTTCCCACGCAGAAGTTAAGGCGATTCTACCTACTAAGAACGAAGTAGGAAGATTTGCATTTACAGATGTTTCTGGTAAAGTGGCACGTCCCTGTTAATTCTGGTGGAGTGCTGCTGACAATGATTGCATTGGACCAGTATGAAGAACTATCAGTGATCGGACTACCAGGAAATGTATTTGTACTGAACTGGTGCTTTGTTTAAAGCTAATTCACATTTTTCTGAGCTCAACTGCAGCACAATACTAGCTTCAGTATATGGTCAGAATTTCTTATGTATCACTGATTTGACTGCGCAACTTTAAAACGTTTAAAGGACACGTATTGATTGCATCAGTTCACTTTTTCATATTCACAGCTGTTACATTGTGTCTACAAAGTCCATTCTAGACCTTGGTAACAGGCAGATACCTTACTTATTTAGTAATAATTACTATTTAGGCTATTTTTTATTGGAAACTGAATAGAAAATACTAAAACTGAAAAATGATCTGCAACTAATTGGTCATTTTATTAATTTTTCAAGCAAAGATAGTAAAAAAAAAAAATTAGTTTTCAGCTTCTCAAAAGGTGCTTTTCATTTTCATAATTAACTTATTTTAACAGCACAAGACATTTGGAGGTGTCACCTTGGGCTTTAGGAAATTGGGACAGGTATTTTTTTAAACTATTTTTCAAAACTATTTTTCGGCTGTATGCTTAATTGTTAATAAAAGAATAATAGTACAGTAAGTGGCAGCCTTGAGTTAAGATCCTTTTTGGGTCAAGCTATCTTAATATTATCTTGTTCTGAGTAAAAAATATTACAGTTTTGCTACATACTACTTCTATTCACTTAGTTATAGTTCCTAAAAACATTTTTTAATGCAACAATTGTACTACTGATACTCTTATTCTTTTCTGTATGGCATTTCTATCTGCTTCTTGCATTGCCATTCATTTTCTAACTAAAACTGAATGCAACACACACACACACACACACACACACAACACACACACACACTACAGCCAATTGTATTTACTTGAAGGGTACATAATGGCTCCTCTAAGTGCTGGCACAGGCTGAAGAGCAGTAAGAGGCTTTGGCCTAAAGCTACAGCAGAGCAGCAGTGGCAGCACTGTGGCCTGGCTGCAGTCTAAGCCCTCAGCCTCGACCCGCGTTCACCTGCCCCTCTTACCTCATAACACACTTTGTAAAGTCCCCTGGTATTTCTCCTGGTTGTTATGGTTGATCGGGATGGTCCAGGACTGGAGAAGAAGCTCAGAGATGACGTTTTTCTATGTGTTCCTGCTTTGTCTATTAGTCCCCTTCTTTGTTTAAAAGTCTTTCCCACAGGCTTCACCTTATTTTTGTTCTCTTGAGGTCCCAGCCTCCTGCGCTCTACGCGGTTTAGCTTTTGCGGCCCAGTACCAGTTTGATGTCTGGGTCAGTGAGGGGGCTCTCCAGACTCTCACGCTGTGTGTCATTCATGGCTGCTGATCCTGATTAGCTGGGAGGTGGAGCCTGTTGGCAGCCGACACAGAGACCAGCTGGGAGGTGGAGAGGGTGCTGACCCATGGCATGATGTCCAAGTTGTTGCTCTGTTACCACATTCCAAATACATTTAAAAGGGTCAGTTCAAGGCAATTACAAGAAACAAACATATTTTTCTAACCAACATCTAGTGGTATCTTACCATGCAGATATTTTTGGTTTTATGTGCCCAGATTCTGAGATACACTACCATGGTTTCCTGTTTTTTTTCAATAATGACTATTTTGACTCAGAAACCAAATCTATCATTTACATTTGAAATAGTTTTGGCCTCAAAAGAAGAATAATTAAATGATTCAAATGTTTATGTTGTTGATTGTTGGAGCATGGAATAAAAAAAATATTTTGCCGCCCGGGTGACCTAAGATCATTATAGAATCATGGTGCAATATGGTGCACAGTCTAATCAATGGTTAGACTGCAGAGATTTAAACTGTGATTTATCGGTCTATGTAGTTTAAGGTAGACGGCCAGATTGTGACTTTGTTTCCACGTCCAATATGATGGTTAAAGTTATTATTATTTTATAATATTTAAGAGAAAGACCAACCTTGTCACAATGTCAGGAAGAGAAAAGAATGTTTTTCTAACCAGAGGGACATACAAAGCATTCAATATAGTTTACTCAGAACAAGACCATTGTTCTTGTTCATTGTTGTTGAGATTGTGTCAAGAATGTGGGATATGGGCGCCCAGACAGCTCAGTTGGTAGAGCAGGCGTCCATTTATAGAGGTTTACTCCTTGACGCAGTGGGCCCTGGTTTGACTCCGACCTGTGGCCTTTTGCTGCATGTCATTCCCACTCTCTCTCCCCATTCATATCTTTAGCTGTCCTGTCAAATAAAGGCCTAAAATGTTTAAAAAAATAATATATAGTATGGTCATGTAAATCAATTCAGTAAGTCAGTTTGTTGGACGTAAGGGAGGTAACGCTTCTCACTGAAATGACTGTGGGATTAATGCATTTTAAAAAAGCAAACTTTTGTGGTTATAATAAAGTCAAAAAATCTACTTTTGTGTTAGGAGTTTAAATACATTTGTCATCAGCTGAGCTAGCAAGCAATTAGCAAGATGGCTAGCTCTGGCAACTCCCCCAAGTAAAACTTGTTTGTGAATTAGGAGATTAGTTAATGTAACAGCAGCCTCATTACACAAAGAGATAAACAGGGTAGTGTTTTATAATGGACTGGTGTATTACAGTAACTTAATCTTGGTCATGAGGAACATATGAGGTAGTAAGACCAAAGTGTAACTGAGATGGTGGTCTTATTTCTATTCAACTAACTGAATAAACTATTAAAATTAATTTCAGACTTAATTTGATGTCATTCACTTTTTAACACATAGTGTTTAAATTATTTAAAAGGTGTATTAGGTCCTGAACAATTTAATGCCAGTCAATACAACAGCTCTGCCCTGAATCCTACTTTTAGGCTAATTATAGTTTCTCCATTTTTGTGACATTGTCAAAGAGGTAATAATTCTACTTTTTGCTGATCGTTAAGGTCGTAATGGGTGCTGGTGTTGTACTGATGCATTACATTGACAGGCGTTTCTAATATTCTGCCCCTCTCATCTATGTAAATAGAGTGGCCAAAACATCAGAAACACCACTGAATATAATGCAGTCCAGTTCAACACCACAGCAAGCTCCTACCTCAATAATAAGCTTGCAGTTAAATGGATACCTCTCTGACAGTGTTAACCAAATCTGACCATTATTATCTTTGTCAAGACAGAATTCATGGATGTGTACCTATGAAGGGGCCGGTGAGTGTAAATTACTGTACTACTGTTAGTCATCATTATTTTCGTTCTCATTGAGGTGAAAATGTGATGTGTAAAGCTGGTTGATCAGTCACAACATGTGTGCAAAAGTCCAACAACGGACTTGAAGTGCTGTTGTCACGACTGTAAATAACCCACTACCTGCCGGGAGCCCAATCCTCCCCCAACTCGCTGGCTCTAAGGTCTCATTTACGGGTTGACGGCTGGTTGCTGCAAAGAGATCAAACAGATATGAGTTACTGTCTTCAGTTTTCTGTTTACAGAAAATGTATTTAAAGAATGACGCATATTATGTTGGATTGTAATTATTGATGTGTTAATATGTACAGTAAGCATCCCTTTGTATACTGCCAGATATCTTAATCTAGAAAAAATACATCATACTTTAATCGTTGATAATAATATTTTTTTGTATTAATAATCACAATCCACAAGTAAACAATTCCAAATAAATGTAGTGAAGTAAAAAGGCGTGTTTGTCTCCAAATGCAGAGCAGTAGAAGTGTAAAGCAGCAGAAAATGGAAATAAGTAAAGTACCTCAAAACTGTACAAATGTAAAAATGTACTGTACAGTTCATTTCACAACTACCCACAAATAATTATCACTGGACTGGATTGCAGCTCAAGCTGTGTTAGCCATTTTAGATTTTTGTTATGCAATAACAAGGAGCCAGTGATGTCAGCTAACATGTTAACGAACACGATAAACATAGAGGTGCCTGTGTCGGATATGTGAAGAGACATTTAATCCATCCTTTCTTGGCAAGATCTGAATCACACCACACTCGTCCCCTTTAGAGCTCATCTATATACAGCCCGCCCTCAAAAGTACTGGCATAGAGGTAAATCCATCTCATTGGTTTCCCATAAAGAATGTCATGTGTATATACTTCACAGGAAGGAGCCATGTCAGTGTGCTCGTACTGTGCTCCTCTGCCTTGTAGACGTCCTGAGTTACACTGGCTGTGGATGGAGTCTGACCTGCAGCGGTCAAAACACAGACTCAGGAAATGTGGCAAGAAACAATAACAAAAGGCAGAACAACCAAACACAACTCTTCATGTGAGTAAATGACAGTATGGGGACATCTTTTGGCCAAATGTGACACAGCACCAACTTGATTTAACCCTTAAATGCCTCACACAGCTAAGAGGGGGGATTTAAGACACATTTTAAAGTTAAATGAGTTAAGTACAGTATAGTTTAGAGTCACCAATGTTTTATACCATTTCCATCTCTGAATATTTTTAAAGGTGAACTCTTTTAGTGTTCTTTAGGTATGTCTTAGACAGTTACAATATATTAATGTTTTTATCTGGATTGGAAGACCTTGTGTCAAATGACGCCTATCCCACAGGTATTATTACAAATGATTATATAAATCTTATTGAAGGATTATTATGTTAATAAATGTGACAACTGATGACCTATGACCCAGAGAAGTAATCCATCCCAAATGTGGAACGTTGTGGATATGGACTACATAAGCTGTGACATGAGGATTCTTAAACTAACATCCGTGCAGTCTTTTGTGACAGGAACAATCAACTCTCCTGCAGGAGCCGGTGGGCGTTGGCTGGAGACATGTAGACTAATGCAAGCTAGGAGCCTTCCTCATATAATTGTGAGGACTCCTGTCATGTCTGGTTTAACTTCCTGCCAGAGCCGCGGGAACATATTTTGAATTGGGGGTGCTGACAAATTTCCAGTGAGGTTTTCAGCCAAAGTCAACCACCACACACCTAACTGCATCCATCACAATTTATTTCACAGATTCAATTCATTATAAATAGCTATCCAAGACAATAATTAGCCTGCCATAGGCTGCTGACCCGGAAACATTATAAAATAATAGACCATTACAAGAATAAAGTTCATATAATACAACTAGGCACGGGTAACGCAGGATATAGGCACACGGCTGCGACAATGGCACAGAATAAACACATCACTGAATTATTTTAAATCAAATGAAAGTGAAGCAAGCCAGTCAGTTCTGACACAAACATTGAAATAGAGAAATGCAGCCTTGAGTTTTTGTAGCACAGCAATAGCAAATTTAAGGCATAAAGATAATGGGCTGTATGTCAACAGTTCTTAACAGGGTCTAGTAGGCCTAATTGTATAACAATACGGTAGGATAATTAAAATATAGGTAGGATATAGGATAATTAAATATAGATGCAATCTCATTCTGGTTTTCCAATTAGAAGGCTTTACACCCATGTAAAAAAACACAATTATCTCCAATAATTCGTGTAAACTTTCCGTTGAACTGTTACTGAACATTTGATGCCGATTTACTGCACGGCAGCAGCATAAGAGACCAGCATTCTTACCTTCTGCTGCAGTCGTAACACAAAAAATCCTCATCTCCAAAACGTCTACCAAGTGTGACCCTGTGGCTGCAGCACTGAGTTGACATTGTTGGTTCCCTCCGCGGCTGCCCTGTTTCTGCTAGCTTGGCTAACAACATTAGCTGCCTGGTGGTCTGTTGCTAGACGGTCGCTCTGGGAGTGTGGGGGTGGAGAGGTGCTGCTAGCTTGGCTAACAACATTAGCTGCCTGGTGGTCTGGTGCTAGCAGGTCGCTCTGGGAGTGTGGGGGTGGAGAGGTGCTGCTAGCTTGGCTAACAACGTTAGCTCCCACGTCGTCTGTTGCTAGCAGGTCGCTCTGGGAGTGTGGAGGTGGAAAGGTGCTGCTAGCTTGGCTAACAACGTTAGCTCCCACGTCGTCTGTTGCTAGCAGGTCGCTCTGGGAGTGTGGAGGTGGAGAGGTGCTGCTAGCTTGGCTAACAACGTTAGCTCCCACGTCGTCTGTTGCTAGCAGGTCGCTCTGGGAGTGTGGAGGTGGAGAGGTGCTGCTAGCTTGGCTAACAACATTAGCTGCCTGGTGGTCTGGTGCTAGCAGGTCGCTCTGGGAGTGTTTAGGTGGAGAGGTGCTGCTCCTTCTTTCGGTTACAGTTGCTGAGTTTTCTGCCTCCGATCGTTTAGGCTTTTTAGCCTTTGGTTGATTTATAAAGAAATCCAAAATGCGCTTTTGTGCCATAGCTAGCGAACATCTGTACTGTTGACCCGCCGGGAAAGATCCCACAACTACCTTCACTCATCAGCGTCAGAGGCCCACAGCGCGCCACTCTTGGCAAAATCGGCAGATTCATTCTAATCAAATTATGTGTTTATCACTTACTTACTAAAGTGTAAAATGTATTACATTTAATTTCTAATGAAAGGGATTAGGTTTATATTAATAATCAATTTATTAAAAATAAATGTTTTAGTTTTTTAAATCATGGTTGTAGTTGTTTGTCCTTTTGTTAGGGGGTGCTGCAGCACCCTCCGCACCCCTAGTTCCCGCGGCCAAGTTCCTGCCTTGCGTTTTTCCCATCTTTGTGTATTGTTCCTGAACCCTTGTGTCACCTGTCCCTTGATCACCTTGTTACCTGTATTTAGTTTCTGTGTTGTCTTTGTCTAGCGTCAGATCATTGTTTCTGTTTTGGATGGTGTGTGTGTAGTCTACCCTTTTTGTCTCGGTGTTCCTGTTACCTGTGATTCCTATTTTGGACTTCCACTACATTTTGGACTACTTTGCCAGCTGTATTCAGAACTTGTTTTTATTTGTATGATTTTATGGTATTAAATCATCAAGCTCACCACTGCCTGCTGTCTCTGCACCATGGCGTTAGTTTTGAGATGCTATAGAGCCCGCTGGCCAGGAGAACGTTAGCACTTTCATGCTCGGGTCCTAATAATAAACATTTTAATTTAAATAGCACCTTGTCCCCAATGTTGTCGGTGTTAAAAATAATAATAATCCTATCGATTAGGACTTTCACCAACTGACGTTGGTGCTCAGGCCCTGATATAATAAAATGATGACAAACCCCATATAGGTTTTACTGTTTTATTTCAAAGTCATGCCACAAGTTGACATTAAATACAAAAGAAAAAATAATAATTTTAGATTTCTGAGATTTGTCTGTAAACAGCCAAACAGTTCTCTGAAACCAAGCTATAAAATAACCACAGTGTAACCGAGAACCAAAGTCAACAAACACGTATCGAAAAAGAAAAAGGAAAGGTCAGGCTGAAAAGAACACACAAACAAGCACACAGTACATAACATACAGCACAGTTCTCTGAAACCTAGCTATCAGTAAACATACCAGTTTGGAACGCAAGGTAAAGTGTATATATAAAATTAACAAGATTATATAAAATACTGTTAAAAGATACTTGTTATAAAGACCGTAGCATCTTCAAGAAGTGTCACCATGCAGTAGGTATTCCAGTCTCCAGTTAATAAACATCAGCAGAAAAATACAAGAAGAATCACAAACTCAATCCTTGTGTGGATTTGACCTCAGATTAAAAAGGTATCCGGCGACCTGGTACAAGAGTCAAATTAAATACAGTACCTGGTGTACTTTTTTTGGAACCAATGTCTTGTAACATTAGACACATGCAGCAGTATCCAAGTTGACGAGGCTATAAGATTAGCAGGCAAGCAAAACTCAACTGCCATAATGTTATTGTTGAAAGACAGGGGGAAAAGCCTTTTGAATAATCACAAAAAAATCACTTTTCGGCATTGAATAACACATAATTTAATTTGGCCTACCTTATTCCTAGTACAATGGAACTTTGTAAGTACTACAGATGTCTGCCCTTTTCTCTTTAGTTAGAAAATCAATGTAAGAACACAGCCTGTCACACCTTAAACTAAATAATGTTATGCCTCTGCCTCCTATGGGTGAGAGGAGGACCTGAAGAACAGGTCTCAGACACACTTTACGACTGCTGAGCCGATTGTGAATATGATTTTGGAGGTGACGACTGATCAGAACAATTTGGACCGGGGTGTTGTCTAGCGTAGTCACTCAGTCGTAAAGTTTTATGCTCCTTCCTGACTGTCAAAGACTACAAATTAGTGGGAACAATTGTTGTGTCTTCAGGTTTGTTCCAAGCTTTACATAAAGTTAACTCCGCCTTCAGTAGTAGAAGGCAGAGGTGTAATCACATTTCCCTGTTTAAAAAAACAAGTATGGGAAATGGGCTTATTCGCTCTCTTGACGATTAGTAAGTAGAAAAGATTGATACCACTTATATCTGTATAGTAACTATGAAGCCAACGCCAAGAAACTTGCTTAGTACAAAGACTGGAAACAGTTAGAAACAGACAGTCTACCTCTGTCCAAACGTAATAAAATCAACCTTATAGCACCTTTAAAATTCTGATAACACATTATTTCTTATTTGTTAAATACATACAAAAGCAAAGTGTAAAAATGAGAAATATATACTAATGAACATGTTTTACCCCTCTACTAAAATATATAAAGTTTATATTTTAAAAAGAGGGGTAAAACATGTTCATTAGTAAGCTTTAGAGGTGCGGGTATCTTTAGATAGAGCCAGGCTAGCAGTAGCTATGTTTCCATACGTTTTTATCTGAATTAAGTGATATCAAATGAAAAATGCCTTATGGAAACAGTAAATTTCGATGGAATTTCATGAATATCAACTCAAAGGAACTACATTTGGTGTCATCGAATTTTATCTTGATTGATATATGGCTTATGCGATAAGCGCTGATGGAAACGTTATCTGCCGAAGAAATAATGAATTGCGATTAAGTTTTAGGTCATTTTATGGTTGCAACCCGCCACAAAATGAAGAAGTTTTAGTTAGTTTCCGCCCAGTATTTCCGCTCTGTTTGCACACATGGCAGACGTCAACAAAGACAGATGGAAGTGGACGGACGAGGAGACGAAAGACTTTTTGAATTTAATTTATCAGGAACTCGCGAAGGAAATGGTTGACAAAGGTTACAACGAGCCGTGGGACGTCCTCCGGAGTATAGGAGGCACTCAAACAGCGACACGTCTCAAAAAAGAGATTTTTTAAATTTGATATACCAATTTGATCGCAAAACAGCATGTGACGTCATTATGCACAGGTTTTTATTTGCTTTAAAGCCATTGGATGGAAACACACTTTCACCAGCTTTATTCATATGAGTTTTTTTTACCAAACTTAAGATAATTCGATTGACAAGTGGATGGAAACTTAGCTAGCTTCTGCTGTTTCCCATCTTTGTGCTTAACTAAGCAAAGCCAACCGTGTGATGGGGGTAGATTCATATTTGCTGTTCAGACACGAGTGGGATCGGTCTTCTCATATAGCTCTTAGCAAGAACACAAAGTAGCATATTTAACAAAATGTCTAACTTTTTGCTTTAAGGGTTGACAGGCAATGTTCCCACATCGTGTATTTCTCCCAAATCTCTTAGAAAAGGGAGGTCAGCTTTAGTATAACGCTTACTCTTGCAGATGCCGATGCAGTGAAAGGAATAACCCAAAATCGTTTTTTATTCTTGCTGATCACTAGAGGTTGTGAGCAAGAACATCATTCTCTCGAAATAAATGTCTTGAATATTTTGTCTAACATCCATCAAAACATGGATCCGATAATAATAACTGATCACAATTGGTCAGGTTGCTGCTACTTTTATATCCATACTGTATACTGCAGGTTACTGAATACAAAATATAAAACTGGATACTGTTTTAATGCATGCAAGTGTGCAACATAGGCCTTCTACTTCACACAGTATGTTTATCAAAGTAGCAACAGCGGATTATGTTTGACAACACTCAGCGAAAAAACAAAAATATATATATTCTGTGATTCGTAATTTGAAGCAGCTTTGCTACATGCACTGGCATTGTTTTTTTGGATTTGTACAAAAGTCACCAACGCTGTGAGCAGTTCATTCGGATGGTTTCGTTTTCTTAAAACCTGCTTTGGCATGGCCGTGCAAAAAAAAACCGAGTACCAGAAAACCGAGTCAAGGTCCGTACACTCCAACCAAGCCTTGTTAGTCTAATAGCTGGAGTGTATAGTGATATATATGTGTGTGTGTGTGTGGGTGTGTGTGTGTGTGTGTGTCTGTGGTTAACAGTGAAAGCCATAACACTTTTGGCAAAGAATCACAAAGTGCAACAATTACAAGTAACCATAGCAACTCAATGAGAATCACTTCATGACAAAGACAAAAAACAAAAGAGGACACATAGTGGAGAACAAAAAAAAAGTGAAAAAAATAATCAAAAGGATAACTTATTTTGTTTTACATTTGTCCAACAGTCACAGTCTTTACAAAAGCATCCCTTTTCAATAGGCCGTTCATCTTTTTGGCACTGCTGTGGCACATGTGTTTGATAAGATTTCACATTGAGCTTGACACACTGTTATTTTGGCTCCTTACTCATACTATTACTGTAGGATTGCGAGTGACACGGTGACTCTGAAGCCCCAAATACTCCCATAATTCAAACCTGTCAGGCTATGTGCTAGCTGTTATATTTCTGTGCCTGTACCTCCTTACAAAAAAAATAAAATAAAAACAGGGAGCCACAAAACCAAACAACTGGTCTCGGCCAAAAAAACTGTAAATGTAAAATACTGGCATCAGTCCAAGAGAAACTCTGTAATATTAATCAGCAAACCAGACTGTAATTTTTCTTAGATGTCCATGTTAACCAAATCAGGGTTCAAATGTGTGTCTGTTACCATACTGATGCCAGTGTCACCTAGCACTCATTTTTGCCCCAATTGCATAACCTTTACTTGTGAATCACAGAGCATAGCATCATCAGCATTATTTAGTAAAAGATAAATATCTTAGATATTATATATATTTAAAATGAAAGATAGTAACATCAATACAGACATGTATAAGGAGAAAGGCTTGGTTCACACTGTACCAAATTAAGACACAAATACAATTTTATCATCAGTGTGATCGCCAGAGAAAACTGACTATAAAACTATAATGGGAAATAGTGGATATGTGGTGATATTTCCATTTTATTTCAACAATATTGTTAGATGGAAATCTGAGATTAATTAATTTATTAGTTACTTTAAATTTTGTGCAATGATCATTATGCAGTTTTCTCAATATTTGTGTGATGTCAATTTCTTGCTAAGCTAAATTGTGATTTAGCCAATAAAATTACAGCATTACAGTTACACTTTATGAATGACTTTCATAATGCTATTGCAACATTTGAAATCTTGTCAGCACCATATGTCAGCCAAACAAGATGACAAATTGAAAACGTTAACTACACTGACAGCACACTTACAGTATGATAATAGCACATTTTTAAGTGCTGCTGTGGTTGAACTACATTTAAACTTTGTTTCACAAATGCTGGATAGGCTGAGAGGCAAAAATCAAAGTTTTTTTTTATCCAGATGTTACAAAGAGATGAAAATTCCATTAGATCAACAGTAAGTTTTGTTAAACAACCTTCCAGATTTTCAAAGATTGAATGATATTTCTTTTGTTGTTTGAAAATCGGACGCTTAGCTATGTGACTCGATTGTAACAGTAAAACATGAGGGGCACAAACTTGGACTCATGTCACCGCCTGGTCGTGTACTGTAAATTTCACCAAAACCAGGTAGCAAGCCTACTCCTTTTGGCACGCAGATACGTAAAGTCACACCTTGAAGCTGTACAATAGCTAGCCCTTCTGAGGCTCCACGGGTGCAGTGACGAGTTCAGTGCCTTGCAAAAACACTTCAACAGTACTCAATGAGGGAGGGAGAAGGGTTTCTTTCTTTTTCCACTTGGTCTGTAAATAAGAACCAGCAGCTATCCAGGCACATGCTCACACGTCCAATCTGACACTGCTTGGCACTACCATTTCTAAATTCGGTCTTGTTATGTTAATAACGCTTGTTTTCTGTCCAAAACAATATATAAGAGCACAGAGAAGATAAATAGCACCTAAATAGAAGTCAACAACTGCTGCTAATGTTCATTGATGCTAGAGGCATTATGAATGCATCACTGTATTACAGTACAAGACATAACTGTTTCAAACCTGTTGATATGATCAGACTGACATGAGGTGCATGAGTGTTAGACATGCTGACTGCTCTACAAAACTAGCATTTCCAAGACTTTTGAGAGTAAAGAAAGAATAAATATATATAGTAACATTTGAACAGTACACAACAAGGCTATGGACATATTGGAAAGTAACCCATGCAAGACACATTTATAAAGATGCTGTACACAAAGGAGTGTGATCAATTATATGCCATGTGTGACAGTTCAAGTAATGGAAAAAGGCGCTGAAAAATCAGGAAAACGGACTTGATAGTTTGACTGAGATTAGTCCACTTACTGTTAGTTTTACATTCAAAGGAAATGCCTTGATAATGATTGTAACTTACATTTTAATTGTTATTATGAAAAAAAAGAACTAAGACATACCCATAAGTCAATAAAACTTGGAATGAAAAGTCTCTGCAATAATATTGCACTTTTGGGAAAAAAACAGTTGTGATTTTCTGTCTGGGCTTTCTGTCACAAAAAGGTTAAACTGGATGGCCACATGATCAAGAAATGCCATGGTTCATCAGAGATAGATTACATTGTACCATTGTTAGTTCAATAAGCCGTCTGAAATCCTTCTGAAACCACTAAACAGTTCATCTAAAGTCCCATGTTGTTTTTCTGCTGTGGAGGCAAAGCCAGGACCAAGGTGATGGCAGAGGTTGTTTGGCAGGACGCCTTCTCTGCTTGCTCTACTTTTTCTTTCATCAATAAAGGGTCCTTTTTGCCCCTTTAAAATTAAATAAAGTGCAAGGTGTGTGTTCCTCTAAAGGGCTTTTTTCCTTTCAGTTCACACCTTTCCTCAAATAGGTTTCTTCCAGGTAAAACGTGGATTAACAGATACATTCATTCACCCTTGAAAACAAACATGCACATGTGCATGCACGCGTGCGCGCACACACACACACACACACACACACACACACACACACACACACACACCTGTCTGTGCCAACAGCAGAAGCACAGCTGCTATCTCTCAGGGTCACGCGGCATGAGTCTTTGGCCTGGGCCAAAATACTCAAGTCAGAAGAAGCGTCAGGCAGTGGTGTTGCCGTTAAGAGATGATGTGGCACAGGGGGTGGTGGTTTGTAGCTAGGCTTGGGCCAGGGCAGGCCAGGCCAGGCTGGGCCAGGGCAGTCCTAAAGGGACTTAGAGAACAGAGGCTCATCTTTGGTCCCATAAAGCACTTGATTATGTCAGGGTGAATCTTTGAACTCCACTGGAATGGGAAGGTGTACACATGATGAGGCATCAAAGAGGAAGGGTAGCACTATCAAAAGCACCGGCTGCTAAGCTACGACCGGAGAAATGTGCGGCACAGGCGAAAAGTTTTTTTCAAGCCATGCAGTTTTGAGATCATCCATAGCAACCGGCAGAAAGTGTCTCGGGGAGTTTGAAATGGTTCTAGTGATGGACAACGGGAGGAAAGATTTTACACATGAGCACGCTCACAGAACACAGAAAAACTCTCAGTTATGAAGAGGGAGAGAATAGCTGCTGTTGGCTTTACATTGTAAAGTCCACAATAAAAAGTGACAGACAGTAGTGCTGCATGCTCACCAAAGCACTGGCAAACTGGTGAAGACTTTGAGGTGTCTGGGTGGGGAGATTATCCACAGATATAAAAGAGTATACATTATGTTAATATATGGGAGATAGAAACCAAAACTATGAGAAAAAAGCAGGAACAGAAATGGAGGCTGTACTAACACTGAGAACAACAAATGGAGAAGAGTATTTGACATTACCCCCCGCCTCCTCAAGGTGGAGAGACAGACTCAAGCTTAAGGCAATGCATAGCCCTTGGAAACATTGGCACATGCATGGAGAGTGCAGACATGTCTGCATGTGTGTCTGTTTGTGAGTTTGAATATAACAATATGTAGAAAGAAAGTTTGTAGATTTGGGTCAGAGAGTAACTGATTTTTAAGAATATTAGCCTAAATCAGTTCAACTGTACCTTAGTTATTGATAGAGATTCTGGCTACAAAACCTGCAATGAAAACTACTTTGAGAACACATTTCTGAAGCAAACATTAAATAATGGGACAATTTTGGCAGGAATGTGTTCAAAGTTATTAACCCTTGTGTTGTCCTCCTGGGTCAAAAACATACAAAAGTTTGACATCTCCGTCCCTTTTTCAGACTTTTCTTTTTTAGTTTTCACTAACTCCCCCTTAATACCACTACGTTTACAGTACTTTTTGGAATTCATGATCAATAACCCACATTTATATAGAATTATACCTAATATTTGAGTTAAAAAAGCTGAAATTATGAATTATTTTGACTAATAGTTAAGATCAGAGGAATATACAGATAAGTTTAGTCAGGAATGAAAGTGATCAATTGTATTTGCAAAAAACATTATATGGAATACAAACCAATTTTTATGGTAATTTAGGTAAAAAGAAACCCATATTTCAGATATTGACGTTTTTTTTAAAGGGGTCAACTTTGACCCGAGGACGACAGGAGGGTTAAATGCAAACCCCAAACATTGTCGATGGACACTTTTCATCCAAAGCTGAATTTAAATGCAGAAGCAATAGGAAATAGGGAAACAATCAGAGACAGAAGAAAAAAACAGACACAGTGAGTTCCCGCCATGGTTGGAGGATCAATGGCAGACAACGGTGGACATGATTGAACACCACCTTGAGTGTTACTCTTCATAATTATATAAAGGCTCGCATCAGATGTTAGTGAGCGCGGTCGAGGTGATGAGGCGCACAGTGAGCGTGCCCCGGGAGGTCGCTGTCCTGCCGGTTGCCTTTGTCGCGGAGGTGAAGCGTGTGCTGTTCCTGGCGCTCGTTGGGATCACTGAACAGAATCACCTGTCCCAGGAAGGTGTCCACAATTATGTTCTTGTTGTAGATCTGTTGGCCGCTCATGGGAGGAAGGCAGTGATCCGCAAGCGTAAAGAGGGGGGAAGCAGAAAAAGAGAAGAGAGAAAAGACAAAAGGCAATAAGCAGTCACAAAAGAGGAACAGAAATTAAAACTTAGAAGGTTGAAGAAGCTCGAAGAGAAAGAATGAAGAATAAGAAGAATTGCTGATGTACGGGCGTTCTGAAGTAAAGCAATAAGTAAAATATAATGAAGCCTATTTCAAAGAAAATAAACGTGTATAACACTTTATATTTGATTTATAGAACATAAAAGTCTAAAAATAGAGATGTGAGTAAACAAAATGGAAGAGTTCAGTATGAACTTCAAAGGGATTAGGATCATAGGGTTGGAATGACCCATTTCATCGGATCCATGTTGATATTTTTGATCAGATCATGTATCAGCCATACGCCACCAACCCACATCAAATACAGTTGTCTCACTGTTCATTTATAGCATATACTATAAACTAGTTTAATGATCTAAGGGCAGTTTTGGTAGTCATGGTACGTTGGTTACAGAAAAAACAGGGGGCTTAGTTGGTCAGCTGACCTGTGCCACTGGGTCTGACTGTCCCTCCTCCTCACTCCCCGCTGCTCCGGAGATGGAGACCATGACAAATAACAATAATTACCATTTGTTTTGTAGCTAAATGTCATTTGTATCCATTTTGTTTCTATGGTTTTAACCTTTTGAAGCATCTGTTGCACAATAAATAAATAAATAAATTAAGTATGCTTGTGACAATTATAATCGTTACTACTAAAGTGCAGGTGTCTCAGACAGCCAGTATTCACCAGGACCCGAGCTGCTACACTTTAGTAGGAGCCGTCATAAACGTGTGCTTTAGTCCCACTGTGGGATGGCTGCAGAGTGACAGCTCACCTCAATGTGGATGCCCTCTTTGGGTTTCTTGCGGTAGAACAGGCCTTTGATGTCAAAGTTTGGGCACCGTGTGTCCTTATAAACTGGTGAACGGACCTTCTCTCCTTCACAGGTGATGATCACGTACGGATTTACAGCTAAAGGAGAAAAACATGTTTTTTTAATCAGTATATAGTGCTGATAACAGACCCTGTGATTACTATGCATGTATCTGGCTTGTTCACGCATATCTAAATCAGATTATATGCGTTGATTAGGTAAAGAGAGTTTATTTTCAAAACCACTGTATCATCATTTTCATTATCAATTCATCTCTAGGTTGTTATTTCAAAAATGTTCTCACACACCATAAACTTTTAGTAACAGGTCAAGAGTCAATTTTAGAATAATGCCAAAAATAATACAATCACATTAAACATCTATATTTATCTGTATAGGTTTACAGATTTGTGCACAACATGTAAGAGCTTTGAGGGGGTAGAGACTGTATATTGCAGACTGAAACTAAATAAATAACCAGAGTTTCAGCCTTCAGCAGATGGTGCTGTGGTACCTCGTGCTTTCCTCAGAAGTCTTTTCTTTGTGGGATTGAGGCAGTAAAGCTCTCTGGGTGTTAACAGGAGCTTACAACACTTTACAATACAGGAACCTGATCAACATACAAATACAATGCAATGTGAGTAGTGGTCCTACCTCCATTGGATTCCTGTCCCTGCAGACCATCAGCATTTAGTACATGGACCTGAGTGACCAGCTGAGGGTAGCCACACATCCCCGTCCAACATGTCTGAGGAGGCTCGTCCAGAGTCAGCTCTCTGGGAAAGAACGAGTGTACGTGATTGTTATAAAAAGTAAAGCCAAAAGATATTACATTTCTTCTCAGGCATCTGTTTTACATTAGTTCTTTCAACCTGTTTCTTGTACAAGATAAATTAGTATGCAGTAACACAAAGTTAAAGTGCCTATATTATGAAAGTATTTCTGGGATTTGGGGTGTTATTTTGTGTCTCTGGTGCTTCCACATGCATACAAACATGGAAAAAAATATCCATGCTGTTTTGAGTGAGATAAGCTTCTGAATGTGTTATTTTTAAAAAAAAGTTTTTTTTTGGCATTTTAGGCCTTTATTTTTATGGGACAGCTAAAGACATGAAAGAGAGGGGGAATGACATACAGCAAAGGGCCAAACCCACAGCCGCTGCGTTGAGGAGTGAAGCTCTACATATGGCCGTGCACTCCACCAGGTGAGTTACCCTACCCTAACACTACTAAAGCCCAATCCCAAAGTGAGCCGTGAGGACTTAATACTAAAAACTCACAGTCTTTGCTGTTTTCTTTAGTCTGTGGCCCAACAGGTAAGTTAGGTCTCCATCCTAATGTTAGTGAAAGTATTGAGATTTAAAAGCATCAAACATACATTTTAGATGAGATGATGAGATGATATTATATTCTGTATTTCCTTGTCCCTGTTTGCTCAGTGCCAATAAATTGTATGTATACGACACATGAGTTTTCTACCCAGACATTATTATAAACAAACATTGTGATTGAGTCTGTATAGGAATAAAAGACAGCATGTACTCTAAGGTTCAAAGTAACCCGGCTAAATACCAAAGTCTCTCATTTCAGCTGCTTTGGTTGTAGATTCAGGAAATTTAAAAAGTTATACTATGTGTTCAGTGGTAAGATATCAGATTTACTTGCAGTCTGAAGGCACATCGGTGAAGACACGGAGCAGGAAGTCGCCCTGCTGCCTGGGGTCAAAGGTTGTGGGAATGATGACGTAACGGCCCTCCGGCAACTCCTTCCTGAGGAAGACGCAGCGCGAGTTGATGTAGATGGATCCCGCTACTTTCTGCTGGGCTGAGTGCATACGGTACTTACGATTTAGCTCCACCTGCAGGATGAGAAGACTTTATAGCAGAAATATGTCCACCTGAGGTTTTCATTAGGTTATTAACTGTTGAAGTTTTGTGCAGGCTTCTGGGCATTTGTGTGTGTTTCTACCCGGTGAATATCAAAGCCTATGGCGAGGTTTTCCCCTTTCCCGTCTTTGGGTGTGGCTCTCTTTTCTTTTTGCTGTAAGCAGATCAGCACCTCGTCCTCCACCTTCTTCACATCAAACACGTACTGGGGAGAGGAGGACACCATATCACAGTCCAACACTGGTCACACATCTCTCTATAACACACACATGCAGTGGTGGAATGTAACTAAGTCCATTTACCCAAGCACTTTACTTAGGTAAGTAAGGATTCAAGGTATTTGTACTTTTTTCCATTTTATGCAACTTTATACTATACTATACTATATTATACTATACTATATACGTACTCCACTACATCTCAGAAATAAATATTGTACTTTTTACTCCACTGCATTTGTCTGTCAGCTTTAGTTACTTTTAAATGACAGTTCTTCATCCCCTTCTTGTCAAGTAAAAACCAAATATCTCCAGATGTGTTGATTCTGAATGTTTGTTATAAACTCAAGGATGAAGTTATTTTATGTGTTAAGAAAATGTCCCTAATTGTCAAGCTAAATAAAGCCTGTAAAAAAGACAGGGCTGTGTTTCTGACACTATGAAAAGTTGACTTTTTAGAGATACGTGGTTCCCACAGGATGGTGTAGTGATCTTACAGAATATGATGCATTGCTGTAGAATGAACTACCCAATAGTATATAAAGGAGTTCAAATGAGCTCCTTAAACATCTACAGCAGTATAATGCAACATACACATTAGTGCATCCGTAATATTAATCCAAAAACATCAGATATGATAGTAAAACACTGACAGGGAACATATTACTGCACAAATAATACTTACCTATGCACTTTAAGTACAATCAGCTTAGATACCTTTTACTTAAGTAATGTTCTGTTTGCAGGACTTTAACTTATAGTGGAGTAAAGGATCTGAATACTGCTTCCACCGCTGCACGTATGTACACAAAGACTACTTTAACTAACCTGTGGGTTCTGCAGGAAGGTAGCCTTGTGGTTGATGCAGCCTCCGGACCGGTTGCGAAGGGGGTCATTGCGGTGGACCCAGGAGCCCCTCATCACCTCCTCCTCCCAGGTTTTGTGGATGCTCAGGTAGGAGGTGTTGATGAGGCGGCACAGGATCAGGTCAGTGAAGTACTGGCAGAAGTCGTCAAACGTCATCCTGCAAGAGGGCAGGAAATGGAGAGCAGAGACCGGAGAGAGTAGAAATAGAGGGAAAAGCTTGAAAGAAGAAGACCTTTAATAGGTACACAAATAGAAATGAAATGAAATCAAGGACAAAGAAAAGGGTTACATGTTAAAGGGCGACAATGATTTTCGGTGCTGACGTGGAATGAGATTAAATGTTGGCTGGATTATTGGGGGATTATTGGCATTTATATAGCCAATAATCCCCGAAATGTACAAACATTCAGTGTTTCCCCATGGTCTTTATTTATGATAGTGTAAAAAATCCTCTTTAAAGGAATAGTTACAATTTTCTACCAACAGCAGCCGATTAGAATAAAAGACTAGAAACAGCGGGAGGCTGCTAGCCTGGCTCTGTCCAAAGGTAATAAAATTCACCTCTAAAGTTTACTAATGAATTACTAATTATTTAAAATTTTTAGTATTTGTTTTCATCATAATCCTAATGTTTAAAGTTGAATTTAAATTTTTAAACTTATATCAATATATATATATACTGACACCTAGTTCTGAGACGGCATTTTGAAGCTCCATACATTCCTGTACACATGGCAGAATTGACAATAAAGCTGACTTTGAATTAACATGTTGAGGAAGTCACTGCCAAGGCACATAACTACAAAATGTTTTTACACTCTAATCTTTGATTGGATAAAAAAAACAAGATATACCATTTAAATCAGTGAGCTTTAGAGGTGCTGAATGGTGGATTTTGTTACCTTTTGGACAAAGCAAGCTTAGCTTTCCCTCGGTTGCGGTCTTTGTGCTCAACTAAGCTAACCGGCTGCTGGCTAAAGCGAAAAAGCGTTATTTCCCAAAAATGTTGAACTATTCCTTTGATTCAATTAAATTTTATTTATAGTATCAACTCATAACAAGTATCTCAGGACACTTTACAGATAGAGTACAGTAGGTCTAGATTACTCTCTATAATGTCCAGAGACCCAACTATTTTTTTTTAAATGTCGCAGTAGCATCATTTCAGGTGAGGAGTATATATTATACATAATAAGTCTTAATAAATTAGACATTAAACATGCATGTTTAAACCATGCCAGCACCATCTTAATAAATGGGTCCAAGATAAGGGAACAACAAAATAAATTGTGAGTACATTTCTACATCTCACCAGAACTCGCCGTCGTCCTGCACGGTGACACCCATCTTTTCTCTCTCGCTCTTGCTCACCTTGTTCCACTCCTCCGAACTTCAGGGAGCAAAGACGTGAGAGTAAGCAAACAGTAGAAAAACAGCATCAGTTGGACAAGCTACAAGTGAAGAATGAATACTTCAAAACGTTTTTCATGATCAGTAGGATATTAATATATATCAGTTGGACCTTAAGCTGTGAATCTTTTAATAAATTATATTTTTTACTTCAAATTCTCAGCAACTATTGAGTTCAGATATATAAATGATGCATGTGTCTACCCCTGATGGACACTATTATGTTAAAGAGGCAGTTGAATGTTACTGTGAATCATACCTAAGCATCAAGGTCCACTCTGTACCCTGTTCACTGCTCAGGGAAACAGGCTTTTTACTGGATGCATTAGCTCTGTGTTTATGCTTCTATGTTTCTAATTCACTGACAAGTGTCCATGTCTCAACAGTCAGACTCCATTAACAGTAACAGTTTTTTTTAAAATTAAAACGTAAATAAATTATTCAGCGAGACTACAGCGAGCGAATGATTGAGAAAGAGGAGAGATGACTCAGGTCTCTTTAATTACATCTTTCTCTCTTTTCGGCCTTATCAATAATTCAGACTCCATTATAAACCAGGCTTTACCAACTCCCTGTTAGTTTCACAGAGTCTGGAAGCTAACGATTCCCAAAAAAACAAAGAGAGAGATGTTGTGGGGGAAACCTCTCTATTTTGGCATTACCTAACCCTAAAAAGTAAAATATATATAAATAACAGCTGTGTCCACATGATTAAATGGCCACTTAACTTCCATTTGACCCCTGTTTCAAAATGCGTCTCATGTCCAAAAGGATTATCTTGTTGTTGCAAGGAGATGTTCTTTGTGTCTGGGCTGAAAGTTGTGCGCTCCCTGGCATCCAGACCTGTTAGATGCTGGTTGCTGGTACAGTAGTTGTTGTGTTTGAATTGAAAAGACATTTGCATTTACACTTCTGTTCAATGTGGTCAGAGTTTGTCCCTGGTTTGGCCGATCGGATCACAGTCCACAATCAATGCATTTTTGGGTGCATTTACATCTCTAATTTAATGTGGTCAAGCACTACAGTTTTTAATGGCAGGTGTAAATGGGGTCTGTGATTTGCCTACACGTTTGAATTGAAAGTTTGGTCAGTTCCATTTATGCTTTGGGATGGTCCAGGGAAAACGATATCTGAGCTGCACTGCATGTTTGATATTGTTCTCTACAAACAAGCAGCGCTCCAACAGAGCTGACTTCAGTCATTCATCTTTGCTCTGTGGCCCATTAGCTTGATTGCATCTCCATTTTTCATTGTCTAAATGACATTTTCCCATTGTGCAGGCTTCTTTGGCATTTTATATGGGTTTGTCTTTGTTGAGTCGTTTGATGTTTGCTCATTCATCACACGCAATCTCTTTGAGTCACATTTTGAGAGACCAAGGGGACCAGTGCGCCTCAACATTTTAAAAATCTAATTAATACTGGGTTAAATTGGTCACAACAAGGTCACATATCAGAAGAAAAATACATTTTTGTGCTGGTCTGGATGCATCTGACTAGTTCACTGTGCAAAAATTGGGACAGATGGCTGAACGTTCCTCAGTGAGACAAGATATGATTTGATGAGCTGCAGTACTTCATCCATCCATGTGGGTGGCAGTGTTGTGCTCTACCTGTCGCTCCAGGGGCCGCTCCACTCCTTCTCTCCCCAGGGGTTCCTCATGCGAATCATCTGCAGCTTCTCGGATTTGAAGAAGGCTAGCAGTCCGTGACCTAGCCGCACTCCGTACATCTGTCACGGCGTAGGCGTGGCCTTTGACCAGGCCACAGTCCAGCCGTGCCTCCATGTCCTCTATTGTGGTTGCCTGGGAAAAAAGCCAAACAGGGAGGTTTAGTGACTGGAAACAGATTCTTTAGTGGATTTCTACAAATATGTAAAAGAGGGTGGCTTAAGGGTTTGTCTGGGATAGCGTTTCTTTAGTACTAAATGTATCATAAATCTTTTCGAGGATTGAGGCTACTGGGCGGCTCTCTCACTGATACAAGTTGTGCATCCATTTTGCACCTTGTAACGCCATCCAAAAGTCTTGCTACAGGCAAGTTTTATGATTTTTTTTTGTTGACTGGGAGACGATAAAAAACTGAGGATTTTCAATAAAAGTGATGTGACACTTTCAAATTTCAGCAATGCGCCATTTGTGAATCAAAAGCTTTGGATGGTAAAAGGAAAGGAAGGCAGAGACATTAGACAGCGTAATCAGAAAATGGGTACTGTGATCCAATAAATAATTGTGTTCACAGCATTTGGCGTTTTCAGACATTACACTGAAAATTTCATACACTATTATCCTTGCAACAACTGAAAAAGCCTGATTAATATGTCAAATAGAGAGTTGTACAGACAGACAGGACAAATATATGTACTACTTAATGTAATCCTGAAGCAAATAGGAGCTGAGAGAAAGAATACTGATCCCCAGAGTGAGTCCACTGCTCAGCTAATGGGAATCAAGGTGGCCCCACGATCTCTGTGTACAGCCCTGGAAGGTCCAAGGCTGGGCTTATACTCTGATAACATTATAGTATCCACTATATGTATGTGTGTTTTCTCTTCTTAAAGATAGTTGGGGCAATAAATGATGATTTTAATGCAAAACTCATCCAGAATCTAAACGTAAAATCATTTAATCTCCAGATTTTTTGGATTGTTTGCTCAACTATGAAATCTTTAGCTTTCACACCAAGTTAATGCCACATGTTGCATAGCTTTAAGCTCTGCGATTGGATGTTTCTTGCCAAAATGCACCTTCTGAGACGTAGTTAAGATCGACCTCAATGTTATTATGTACACAAGCTTGTATCTTCAACTTTTTATGAAGAGAAGAATCAGATATTTTCTAAAGCAGGTGATCATCTTTTGTGCCGAGATTCAACAACAAAGTTTCATGCCGATTTAATTCAAAATGTACTCCAATTGTGAGTCATGGACAATGTCAAAAATATATATATAAACAAATATATTAAAAACAAAATAAATGGGATTTTTACATACATGGGAACCAGGTGTGCCCAAAATAGTTGCTCCTACTTTTTATCTCCTAAATATCTTTGGGTCCCCTTTAGCACAGCTCTCTTTTTTTAGTTTATGCATGTCAGGTCTGAGTAGGTTTTTTACTGGGGTTAGTTTCAGCTCAGGTTCAAAGTGGACACTAAGATCACAGCGCCACCGTGACTTATTTCTCCTGTTAATTCCGACCAGTTTTTTTCCCTAAGTAAGAAAGGTGAAATAAGATTAATAGTAGAACAGCAATCAGACTCCTTGATCAGTGACTCAGCAACCCACAGTAAAAACAGGGTCTCCCAGAGGATTGGCATATAATTCATGCATTTCCAGAATTGCAATTTATGATTGAGAAATACAAGCTAAAGTAATAACAATGGTTTTAAGTGGAAAATGCATATTTGTATGGTACTGGTTCTATTCTTGGAGCTCTCATTACTCTACACAGTTGAACAATAGACCATTCAGTGTACAAACTCATGCATATAAAAAAACCCATTTAATTTAAAAACGCCTGATTCTGAATTAGAATAAGGGATTGTGAATTAGACGTTGCTGGAGCAGGACGCCAGGGAATAAGATTGGCATGACACAGAAGAACAACGGCCAAACAGTGAAATTCTCCATAACAAGACAGCATGCACTTGTTTTTCTTAACAAGCAGACATGAGTTCACAAGAAACACTCAGTAGGTAAGTCCAGGATTTCTATGATAAACTGCTGTGCTTTAGTTTCTAGAAAATATTGTCCATTACACACACACACACACACACACACACACACACACACACACACACACACACACACACACACTAAACAACTTTGTCTTGTATGGTTTTCCACTATGATCTACCATCATCCTGGCATTAGAACATCTGCTTCCCTGTAAAAAGTGCCTATAACAACAAGGCCTTGTGCAAATATTTTGGACAGGAAAAGGTACGCACAAATTCATAGAGATGGACATACTATTCATTTGTGTGTACCTCGTCTTGTAAAACTGAAGAAGGTTGCAGAAAGAATTTATTCAGAGATTTGGCACTAAAGAAGGATGCTATCTCTGCAGCGAGACATGGGCTGTGAGAGTCTCCACAAAGTCAACAGACAAAATTTTTCATCCCTGGATTTTGAAATAATAGGAGAAAATGTTCTAATGGGCTCTGTGGCACAAAAGGTCACCTTTAATGAATTAGACAATTTTCAGAGAACAGGTTCTGAAATTCTGCTAAAACACTGAGTCACAGCATTCTTATGGTTTGTTGTTAAAATGTTACGTAGATAGATTGGCACAAAATCTGGGACCAAATACCTGCAAACCTAATGACATTCACATCAGCCTTAGCTGTGTGCTTATTTGCAAAATGTTAGCTTTTAGTTTAAAGCACCACTGTGCTTAATCACAGCCTCACGATTCTTGAGCATACCTAGTTTTCCATTGTCAAAATTGACCTTCCTCCACAGCACTGCGGATGAGGGTCTGGCTAGCAGCATTAAGGGATGGGAGAAAACGCTCTGGTTTATTGGCATTTGATTAAACCAATCACAATCGTCTTGGGTGGTGAAGGAACCGAAAGCCTCAGGAAGGAACTAGTTTTAGTGGACCATGTGTACGTTCAAAGGTAGTTTTAGTTGTGCAATGGAAAACTCAGATTGGACAGATAGTCTAGCTAGCTGTCTGGATTTACCCTGCAGAGATCAGAGGAGTAGTTAATCATAGTCCTCAGAAATCCATCGGAGTTTAAAATGCCATCACGAAGAAATAGCCCCTGGAAAAAATCATCCGAACACTGCCCAAGTGTTACTACAGAATTAATAAATACAGCTTGTGTACATACAGTGAATGAAACTCATAGTTAAGGCTGCCATGCAGATCTTAGCTCACCCTGATGGAGCAGCTGATAAGACCGTCTCTGTTGTGGACTTTGAGAACTCTTTCAAACAGCTGGTTTCGGGCCACTTCGTCTGTTGCCATCTGACCCTCCAGCAGGTCCACAGGCTCTGACACCCCCCCTGTGAAATCTACCAATGCATCAGCCGTGTTTCCCCCATCCAAAGCCTCGTAGCAGCCATAAACCCTGACAGGAAGAGGAGGAGAGTCGGGTTGTGTGTATTAAGAGCTGTAACGATTAGCAGATTGTCAAAAAATATACAGTATATTTATTAGTCTTAGTTATTTTGCTGGTTGCAACTTCTTTAATGTGAGGATCTTCTGCTTTTCTCAGTGTTATATCATAGTAAATTTAGTATGTTAGGGTTCGGGACAGTTGGCCAGACAAAACAAGACATCACCTTGAATTATGAGAAAGCTGGATGGACATTTTTAAAATAACGTTAGCTAGCAAAACAATAAAATCTTATCAGTTTTTGTAAGTGTTTCTTCTGTAAAACTGAGTCTGTATATTTGTCGGCACTGATACTTACTTGGCATAAGCTTTCTCCACCAGGGCACTCCAGAACTCGTTGCTGTCGTTGGAGTGGCAGTAGACCAGCTGGTTGTCCACCGTCGGTAGCCGGTCATCAATCACCACATCCACCCACTCACCAAAGCGCCAGAAGCGAAAGTGGAAAATCCCAGCATACGATTCTGGCTTCTCTGTATCCCACTCCTGCTCCTTCCAGTCGGGAATAACCTAGAGAGAGAGGAGGGTGGCAGGGGAGGAAGAGGATGGAGGGAGAAGAGCAGAGAGCAGATAAGCCAATAAAACAGGCGGTGGTCCATGAAGCATAAAAAATGTCAAGGTAGAGTGGACTGCCAGGCTGAGACAGCGTACCCTCATGTCTGCTGATGCATTTTGGATTAGGGGACAAATTTATCACCTTGGCTCTCTCAGTGATAAATCCAACTGTAATAGGACATGGGTGAGAGGTAAGAACTGTAGTGTGTTTATGTGTGTGTGTGTGTGTGTGTGTGTTTCAGCTGCCTGCATTTTCTGTGGTCCAGTGAAACCCCTAGCCTCCATCTGTTAACTGTAATTGTTACTTTCATAAGAGAGTTAAACAAACAACATATTCACATACAATCTCAAAACATACACAGGTAACAGAAATGTAACCTGAAAATGAAATGTAAATGAAAGCCAAAAAATTAATCAAAAACTAGAGCAGCAGAAAAGATAGCATGGAGTTAAATATGAACGTATGTGGCTGAACAAATAATAGCACTCCTTTATCATTTAAAAAACAACTCAGAAAGACTACTTTCAAATCTCTGACTTAAAAGCATTTACTTTGTCTTCAGTCATGTCCTTTCTTCGTGAGATCGAAGATTTATATAAAATCTCTGTAATCTATGTTGTCTGATAGCTAACCGCCAGCTGCAGCTCTCCCTGTAACCTTTCTGTTAAGCAAGATTTATGTTTCTGCCCAGCCCCTCCTACCATCACGCTAGCACACCACAGGGGCAATGCACTGGCTGGCTCATACAGTGACCTGTATGAGTACTACCATTGAAAAAAATATGTAATAATTTTATCCAGATGCCGTTATATATAGCTGCAATTCTATCATTTTTTCTTTGTAAAGCCCCGTTGAGGTGACATACTGTGATTTGAGGCTCATTTACCTTTACCCACTAAGTCATTAAATCATTTCTGGAGAATATTTATCAAGAATATTATTGTGTAAATAACATTTTGTTAAGGAACCAATAGTCAACCATACATTATCGTCGCAATATTGACATTGAGGTATTTGGTCAAGAATATCGTGATATTTGATTTTCTCTTCATCGCCCAGCCCTAGCCTTACCCTTTATCAGCAGCTCTGAGCCTTTGGCTATGCTTCGGTTATCAACCTTCACCAAAGGAACGTGCACACACAACTGAATTAGCAGAACTGCCAATAGGAACGCTAGTCTACCATGATGGCTAGATTTACTAAAACCTTGCAGAAGGCTTGTTTTCTCTCTGACTACTTGAATTACAATAGGTTGATTAGGCAGTCGATTAATCTGTTAATTTTCTCAATTAATTGATTAGTTGTTTGGTCTATAAAATGTCAGAAAATGGTAAAAAAATGTGGCTCAGTGTTTCCCAAACGCCAAAGAAGACGTCCTCAAATGTCTTGTTTCGTCCACAACTCAAAGCTATTCAGTTTACTCTCACAGAGGAGAGAAGAAACTAGAATATATTCACATTTAACAAGCTGGAATCAAAGAATTTTTTACTTCTGGCTTAAAAAAATTACTCAAACCGACTAATCGATTATCAAAATAGGTGTCAATTAATTAAAAAGTTGGCAACTAATTGATAAATCGATTCATCGTTGCAGCTGTACACCAAACAGTGTAAGTATTTTCTGCTTGACATCTTGTTGTGATTGCTCTTTAAAATGTATAAAAAGAGCATGTGTTGCTTTCCAAGACCCCACTGTGACTGCAAAAGGGCACCTGTAAAACCTCTACCAGTAGGGTTATGGCATGCAATAAAAATGGAAAATGACGCAGTGAGCAACACCACACGTGAATTAAGTGACAGTGTTCCAGCGGGTGTCCTTGGAGATGTCAAAGTGCGCTAACTGAACAGCAGTTCCTGTCGAACCTCTCTACAGGAGGTGACACTCTGCTGATGGAGAGAATCTGGCCTCCCCAGAGGACCGACTCTGAGAAGCAGCAACAGCTCCTTTAAAAAGAGGACAAGGGGGAAGAAAAAAAAAACAAAGCACTGCACCACAGTCATTTTGTAATCCTTTGGGAGGCAATCTCTCTTGCACTCCACCCCACCACTGGTTACTATCTGACTCTGTGGAGAATGAAAGCGCAAAGGCTCTATCTACCTCAGCTTTCATCTGGGCCAAGTGTCGCTATGCAGCAACTGAACTCTGGCAGGTAAGTGACCTGACAACTGACCAGAGACACAAGCAGAAGGCAACTTGGCTTCCACTGTCAAAATGCACACCAAGGGGAATAAATAGGCTTTCCCCTCACTCCCTCCTCCTCTTCCTCACCAGATAGAGTCCAGCACCAACATCAGAGGAGCTACCATGCTCTTACAAAATAGTTGTTGCTAATGCAAGCCCCCAGGAGTTTGGTAATACAGCACTTCATGTCTAGTATTAGAGTCAAAGATTTGTAGCCAAGCAATAACCCAAGACACACAAATGGGTGACAAACAGTACTGAACTCCCCTAAGGGGAAACCCTGTGCTGTGGTTGCAAATGTTATTAGATCTTGTTGCTTAGCACCTCAACTAATCTGTGTTTCTGTGTAAGATCCACCCCCACTGTATGCAAACTGCACAGGAGCACAGAGAGAGTTACTGGGCCAAAGGAAGAGGACAGAGACAAAGTGAAGACGCTTTGTTTCGACATAGCTGCCAATCTAATCCAGCCTTGCAGTTGGTATTGACCTCTCAACCTGCAGTGTGCCGTTTAAGCATGTCTACAGAGTTGGAGCTGCCCTTCCGATTGGACACGCAACTAACGGAGGTGATGCGCCTGCGGGTACAGTCTCTGCAGCAGCGAGGCCAGAAGAGGCAGGACGGTGAACGCCTGCTGCTTCCCAACGAGGCCGTGTACCGATTGGACTTCTCCAAACAGTCCCTTCGATTCTCACGGTGGATGGTGCAGCTGGCCCAGACGGGACGCCTCACCGTCACGGCCACCTCGCAGCTTTGGACACCCGACCTCACCAACCTGATGACACGTCAGCTGCTGGAGCCCGTCGGGGTTTTCTGGAGGGCGGCGGGCGACGCACCCATCCAGTGCTACGAGGCTGACGCACACGAGTTTGGTGAGAGGATCGCAGAGTTGGCTAAGGTAAGGAAGGTGATGTACTTCCTATTTGCATTTGCAGATGGCTGCAGCCCTGAGACTGTCGACTGCTCCATCACCTTCACAGTGGACACTTGAGACTTTGAAATTGGACATAGGTTACTTGCTACAAATTCTTCTTCTGTGCTTGTGTGCGTTTAGTTAATTTTGGGTTAAACCTGCTTTTTTGGATCTGTCCTAAGTGTAAGCACAAGAGAAAGCCTACTATATTACATCATCTGACAACCTCTACAAAAGATATAACTTGCTTCTTTGTATTCTATGATATTAGTTATAGCTAAATACAAATAAATTGAATAAATCAAAAATGTGTATCTGTATTATTTTAAACAATATCTGAACAAGAATTGTTTTCTTGGCTTGTGTTGAGCAAAAGTGTTTTTCACCCTCTCCTCCTCTTTGACAAACAGCCAGCCCTGACGGGTTTGGGAGAAATGAGCCCCATGTGAGATAATGGATAGAGACATTGTGTACTTGTGTGTATGTGCTTGAGTATATTCCCCAGTGGATGAGGGAACAGGTTCCTTCCTGCTGCCTCATCCATCTCCGTCTTGCATGGTGACCCTGACAAACAAGAGAGAGGGGGGCATGTGGATTTCATCTCTCAGCCGCCGGCTCTATTCTCCTCCTGAGGAGTCCCTGCTTTACCCTGCAACAGGGGGATAAAACAGTAACTGTGACTGTGAATGAGAAGACGCTTGTCAGATGAGGTGTGAGAGAAGGGAAAATAACTGAGATGTCAGGAGGTATTAGACTTGTTTCTTGTTGGTTGAAAACATGTAACTAACTTGACACCTGAACCATCAAACCATTCTCTGATAAAAAATAAGAAAAAAAGAGTCCAATGCTGCACATTTTCAAGAGTCTCAATTAAATTGATGCATAAATATTAAGGGTGTGACGAGACACCCAGCTCACTAGACGAGACAAGAGACTGGGTTCACGAATCGAGACAAGACAAGATTTTAACACCATTTTACAGAAAATTACAATGAAGAATCGAAAGTCCTAAAATGAAAACCAAGCACTGAAAGGTTTAGCCACAAACTCAGATAACTGGCTTCTGTCCTGTATAGCTAACAGTTTCACTGTTACTTATTCCATACATATAGTGGTGTCTTCACTCAGAGAACCAAGGCGTAACACATAATAATAAGTAATACATAACTAAGCGTTTTCTGGCTGAAGACCAATGTGTTGTACTTGAATTTGTCATTGTACAGTAGACCGAGAGAAATAAAGCTTATTTTACTATTGTTTCACATTGATTACGTTCTAAAGCACAAACAAATGACCATCAAACACTCAACAGATGATTTTTGTCATGACAGATTCTCTTTTCTCCTCCTCTGCATTTTATGAATTGCAGCAATAAGCAAGGAAGTAGACTACACTAGTATCAACGGAGAAAATGTATCTTTTGGGGAGGGAGGGAGGGAGGGAGGGAGAGAGAGAGAGAGAGAGAGAGAGAGAGAGAGAGAGAGAGGCGGAGAAACACTGGGTTTTACAGGCAGCTTTTTACTTCTTTTTACTAATTTTTTATGCCCATATGTAAACATTCTCTTAGAGCAGACTGTCACAATCCAGCGTCTCGCTACAACAAGCCATGGCATCTTGTTTCAAATCCTATTAAACCTCGGTAATCACTTTGTTTCCTCTGTCAAGATGGATGCCAAAGAACATTTCAAAAAAATCCTGACACCCGAAACTCCAAAGCTCACTACAGTTGTTAATATGACACCACTAGTTTTGGACTGAAGCTTGCAATAGTGGATTTATTGTGGCTTCACACTGCTTTTACATCACAAGACAGTAAATCTCTGAAACAGAAGACAGATTAGTTAATTTATTTAGGGTATAGACTCAATTAATAAAGAAGGAAGAACATGTAAGGAGATGCAACAATGCTTCATTGAGACCTTTCCTTATTTGGTTACAACATCAATAGTGTTGTTTTGCCAGACCCTCATTTAAAGCACGCTGAAGAAGGTCTGGCTACTCCACATAGCATTCAGGGATGGGAGGAGAACATGCTCTGGTTTATTGGCATTTCTTTAAACCAATCAGAATCGTCATTGGTCGCTAAGCTCCGCACAGAGACGCTGAAAAATAGTCGTGCGAGAGAAAACTCAGATTGGAAAGATAGTCTAGCTAGCTGTGTCAATTTACCATGCAGAGAATTGAGGAGCAGCCAACAATAGTCCTCATTAATCCACCGAATGTAAAATTCCAACACAAAGAAAGTGGAAGGAAACGAAAAATACATGCATGGGGGCAATCCTGGAAGTTGAACGTCAAGGATATAGACTACAACACTAATAATGATACTTCCTTGGGCTGTTAATAGATATTACAAAGTGTAACTTAGTGGAGGTGTTGGTAAGCATATTTTGAATCTTTGGGCAGAACCAAGCAAGCGGTCTCCCCCTGTTTCCAATCTTCATGCTAAATTAAGCTAACTGGCTGTAGCTTCACAATCAATGCACAGACATGACAGGGGTAGCAATCTTCTTAGTTCAAACTTGAGCCTTGATAAAGGTGTAAATAAAATATTCAAAGATGAAACCAAAAAGTAAAACCACCAGTATGTATGTAACAAAGTGCATGCTTGAAGGGGTTTTATCTATCCCTGTATTTTGTCTGTCAATCACTCCATTTAATCATATATCCATCTACACTGGCCTCTCTCCTCTGAGCCTGCCCCTTGCTAGCATTACAAACATTGCACACACTTACCTCCTGGTTAGCCATGTGAAATGAAAAAAAGATACTAATAAAAACACATTCACTGCCGACAGAAGCCTGGACATCCATCTAGCCATAGTGCTTCACAACGGCCCAGGGAGACTCTACTTTAACCTACCAATCAGGCTGCTACTGACTGATGGAGTCTGCTGAGACCAAGGATGCGTGCTGTAATGAGTCCTCTGGCGTTACCTTCTTATCATAAAGGTTCCTAATGGACACTCAAACACTAAATATGGAATAATTCAAATTCAATATATAGAAAGGTACTTTTTTAAATGCCTTTTATGCATTTTTGTGCAGGAAACAAACTTTTCTAATATCTGTCTACTAGAAATGGTTCTCTTTGAAAAAGCTTTGACTCTTTTCAAACAGTTTCTTTAAAAAAAAGTAGCTTAATTTGTTTGATTTTAGCTTTTCAAACAATAGATTATTGGTTGCAGAGGTGGCGTTGAGTCATTGAGCATCTGTGGCCAACCCTCATCCAAAGTGTTTATGGTACGCCTGACTGGAAATTGTCCTTCTTAGCAGCTGACTTAGCATGTTGAATCAGCAGCAGAGGTCGTCAGTGAGAGAGAGCTATCTGACTGAATGGGAGAATCAAGGATTGTGGTTTTCTTTGACCACATGCAAACAACAGGCAGACACCACAAGTTAAAGTGCAACTATAAACTTTCTCATTTGTATTATGAGCATTAGATACATGATATGAGCATCAGCCATATACTAAGCTACAGTGTTGATTTGTGAGACCCGTGGGACCGTCAGCAATCTCAGCCAACATTATTGTTAAAAAATTGGTATGATATATAACTAGATAATCTAAGGCATCAATTGGTACCAACCATGCCATGCTAGCTTGTTATGAAAGGGGCTCTAAGATGCTCTAAATTTACTGGAAAACTAGCAATGCCATTTTAAAGGGGGTCCCTTGACCTCTCACCTCAAGGTATCGTTACGAAAATGGGATCTTATTTGGTCGGTGAGCACAGGTTTTGGTCTCTGCACCATGGTACTAATCCTGGCAACCACTGTGTCACTTTAGGAATCTGCACACAGCCACTCCGCCCGACATTTCTCTTTGTGTACAGATTAAACAAACATGTAAACTAGTTGTTAACTTTTGAGGTGCTGGTGGGCAGGCCTTTTCATTTTGGAGAGAGCTAGTCAAGCAGTTTCCTTGTTGCCAGTTTTGATGCAAAGCTAGGCTAACCACCTCCTGACTCCAGCTCAGTTTGTTAAAGTGCTCATATTATGTTTTTTTTTGGCTTTTTTCCTTTCGTTTATTGTGTTTTATATCTTTTTTGTGCATGTTATAGGTTTAAAAAGTTCTATTGTAGTCCAGCCTTTCCTTCCGTGAAGCACATGCGTCACTTTGTAACTCACACTCTGCTTCTGACTGGCTAGTAGTCCTTGCCTAGCTACTGCGCATGTGCGACTCCCAACAAAGATGGAACAGATGTGAGATGCCTCAATCTATAGCTAAAACAGAGAGCTCAACACACAGGGTGAAAAGAGGAGCCAGAGCAATGTGCAGTTCAACAAAAATATGGTGTTTTTTGAAAATGAAACCATGTAAACCTATTTTAATATAACCTCTAAATACAATTATGAACCTGAAAATTAGCATAATATGGGCCCTTCAACATACAGACCTGAGATAGATATTGTTTTATTCATCATATTGACTCTTGGTAAGAAAGTAAAACAGAGCATTTCAGAGTGTTTCAATATTTCTTGAAAAGTGTGGCTTTGCGTTGGGAAACCTTTACTTTAACAGATGATGTTGATGACACACCTGTATGAGATTTACTAAACATTTTGGTCTAGTGCTCTAAAGAAAGAAAGAAAGAAGAAAAAGAAGACAAAGAAGAAGACGAAGACGAAGACGAAGAAGAAGACGAAGAAGAAGAAGACACATATACACAACCAAAGAAACACACACTTACCTTTTGCCACAGAGACTCTCTGGAGGCCAGGCTGGAGCATGCAGCAACAAACCAGCAGTTACCCAGCTGTCCCTGATGTAAATCGTGTGCGCTGATGCCATCTACAAACAGGTGCGGGTCCTCACACAGCTCCTACACTCCCAAAGACAGACACAGAATAGTTTAGTGTGTGGTAGCTTTGAGGTTCAACACTTGTAAATTATGCATTTTATAGTCAAGCTGAGACATTACGTTTTCTATGATACCCAACAACAGAAATGAAGGTGCTTACTTTGAGCTAAGATGTGATATTTGTAATCATCTGAAAGGGAAAAATTATATAAATGTATTAATTGCAGAGTAAGGAAAAGCCTCTGAAATAGGGTATACGATTAATAAACTCTGTGTATGGTCCACGGCACAAGACACAGAGGAGCTGAAATGGGTTATCGAGGCAAATTCATGAATCTGAAAAAGACCATCTGTCCTGATGCACCCACGTATCATATTCATGATCTTCTGCCCAAGTGTGGGAGGGCTGGAGACATTTATGAAATCTGTACAGATGGACCTCTATTACAGCTAACAACATGGTGCGCTCTCTGTGCTGGACTCATACACGCATGCACGCACGCACGCACGCACGCACGCACACACACCAACACAAAATCAGACACCCTGTGGTTCCTGTGGATGAGTATTACAGGCTGTGCGCCGACACTAGCCATTTACAGAGAGACATGCTGTCCTCTACTCTTTTATTTACACACAATGGCTGCACTTCAGCAAAAATGTCTGGTTTGCCAAAAAGAAAAAAATGATTTGCGTTTTTCTGCCTCAAAATGAACTAAATATCTCACAATATACAGTACAAAACAATATAAAGTACATTAAAGTTGTAATGAAAGTATTATTATTATTCTATGAAATCAGTTTATATAGTACTGTATATGTATAGTTTATCCTTTGTGTTTGATTTGTTCTATTTAGTAAAAATGTGAGAATAATTGAACAATTTAGTTTTACTTAATACACGTCTGAAGAAAATAACAATTAGTGAGGAAATACTATTTAGATAGTCACTTAATACTATTGGTAAAACATGTGTATCCACATTTACATACCATCTAAGGTTAATGTCACATCATGACTGTTATGGTTTATAGTTTCTGTTGGTTTTGAGGTTCTGTTGTTGTTTCCTGTTTTATTTTGTAGTAGTCTAGTTCTGTCTTGTCTTGTCTGGTTTTATTTCCTGTTTTGTGTTTTCCCGCCTGTCTAATTGTTTTGACCCACCCTGATTTACCTGTTGTATCACATGTTTCTTGTTTACTCGTTACCTCTTGTATTTAGTCTCTGTGTTTCCCTTGTCCGTTGTCAGGTCATTCTTTTCTGTGTCAGGGTGCTGTGTATTTATCTACCTGTTTTTGTCTCTGTGTAACTGATTCTTGTTCCTCTTATCTACTTCGTTTTTTGGATTACCTTGCCTACTGTTTGATGGACAAAATTTGTTTGTATGGATTTTTGTTAATAAATATTCCAGCTCACCACATCACCTGGTCACCTCAGCATTTGGATCCAACATTATCTACTGTTATGGCAATGACCTATTGTATATACCTATTGTATGACCTATTGAATAAAAACCAAACTGCATCATATCCATCATTTAAGTGACAGGCCAATATCTCATTTTTAATATAAAGGTTAACATCAGCCCATTATAAAATATAGAACAACTTAATTTTTAATACAGCCGGCAGAGCTCTGCTGGCAGTGAGTCTGGGTGTGAACACTCTGTCTGTTTTGGTTCTCTCTGCTTTATGGGACTGGCGGGTCGATGGGCACCTCGGACATTACTCAACAGACAGTGGAAAGCCCAGCACCACTTAACAGCTCTTTATCTCTACACACTGAACTAGGGTGAGGAAAGTAAAAGAGGGGGAAAGAGCGAGAGAGATGGATGCATGTGAGCGTTTACTCATGTAATGCACAAACAACTGACAACCGCACTGGGACTATGTGAACAACTGCTGTTTTATTATAATAAAAACTGGACAGTCAGTATCGATTTGATAAAAACAGGGTGTTGATGTTTACACTTTGCCACATACAATCCATATCACATATCTGACAACAATCCGTCACTACTTATTTTAATAATCCTTACCATAAACTGTTGACTTTTTTGCATTGTATAGTTTATACTGTATATATTTTGGATTGGAACCTTAACCTGTTTTTATTGTTTAAATTTTGTTTCATTTCTTTCCTATGTTGTATTACAACTAGTGACGGCCAAATGAAGCTTTGTGAACCAGTGTCTTGATTTTCTGAGTCCACTACTACTTCTAACAATTCAACCAATTGTTGAACAGTGAACTCCATCTAGTGGGCTCAGAAAATAAAGACACTGGTTCACAAAGCTTCATTCGGCTATCACTAACTACAACTACACTGTAACTATTATTTTTGTATTTCATACTTGTCTTATTCTATTTTAGCTGTTTAATATTCTCTTTAACAGAAGTTTTCTCTACTCCCACAGTCTAAAGACATGCAGGTGAAGTGAAGTCGAGACATTTCCCAAAGGTGTGAATGTTAGTGTGAATGGGTTAGCCCCCCTATCCTGCTTTCATCATATACATCAGCCTTCCAAAGTCATGTGTGTAAATGCTGATCACAGCATATACACACACTATGTTGAATGTACAAGTGTGGAAATGAAAGACCACACACACACACACACACACACACACACACACACACACACACACACACACACACACACACACACACACACAGAGGACACAAGCAAGCTCAGTAATTTGCTGACTCTGCAAAGATGATTGCTGCAAAATCAAACATTTAATCAGAAGCAGAGGCCACTGCAATTTCTAATAGTAGCCTCTTTCACCTTGCTGTCTGAAACACGCGTCTGTGGTGCAAGTCAGCAATGTTTAGCTCTCTGTCTGACCGGTGCCTGAGTTAAGATCTCTAATCACGTTTCTTTTTTCTTTTTTTACCACTGTTTGCAGCAGCATTGATTGGTGGAGTCTGAGCAGCGGCGAGGGCTCCCTGTGGCGGCCTGCCATCCAGGGAATGGCTTAGGTGGAAGAGTAATAAAGTATCGATTCCAGCCCGGCCCTGCAGACACTGAGGTAATGTGAATATTGTGGTTGAGCACAGCCTAATCATTTACCCTGCTACTGAGAACCTTTCAACCAGCTTCATAGCACTCCTCAGCACCATCCATCAGGCTGTGAGAGGAACCATGAGGACACTTGCAAACACACAACCAAGCACACAACCAGCCACAAGCACAAATAGACAGAATACAAAAAGTGGAATCTAGTAGTATGAATTCAAAAATCCTTGTAGGGTGTAAACGCATTCAGTTTTTCACACCAAAACTCACATGCATATCCTTGAGGCCTAAGAAATACAACACAAAACATTTGTAAAGCCATTTTTTTTAAAGCCAGCATTATTCACATCCATGTTGCTAATTAATCCACTTCATGGATGTATAAAAAACATGGATACAGTGTTTGATGCGGAGCACCGTTCATTCCTATGAGAGTTGCTCAATGGTGCATGAAGCCAAAAAAGTTCAACTTCCTCGCGTATAATACCACGGGTGATCGGCGCTGATTTTGCACTATTGGGGCCCATAGAACAGACAGACTAGAGACTTTTGCAGGCCGAGTCGGCTACTTCCGGTTTGGGGCTGCGCTCGCTTGAATGGGGATTAAAGGAATTAATTCGTGCAACTCTTGCACGATTAGACATTCCAAATGTTAATGGACCAAATGGATACATTCTTTCTTTTTGTTTTTTAACCTTTATTTATTCAGGTAAGTCGATTGAGAACAATTTCTCATTTGCAACGACAACCTGTCACGTACACACAGTTACACATTCATATCTGGAAGCTGCCCAGTACAACCACAGTCTGATCTGCTGGCCACTGAGCAGCTCCACTGGAGCGGATGGGGTTAAGGGCCTTGCTCAAGGGGGGAGAGACAAGCGCTGCTCATTCATTTTCACTTTTTCTCCAGGTCCCAAGCTCGCTTCTCTAACCTCTAGGTCACCACTCCCCTGATAGTGAAACAACTTGTTTTGCGTGGGTTGTGATGGTTGAAAAAAATGTATCCACAGATTTAAGTCAGTCTCAGTAAATTGTAATTCCACTGTTTAGCCGTTATGTCATATCAGTCATATAATACATCCATGTGTCAAATTGGCTTCAAAGCACGGCACACTTCCTGGGTGCCTGGTCTCCTTCTCTGCCTGCTTTTCTTGGCGCCACCAAGTTTCGATCGGGGGATTATTAGGAATGTATATCAAGTCACAGCTGTGCTCAGCTGCACTTAATGCAAAAAAAATGGGCAGCAGCTCATCAAAAACATTGCTCCATAGCACCACTAGTGGTCAAAAAGTCCACATGGTACTTTTTAAGGACAGTGAAGGCAGCAGATAAAAGAATGTACATTTAATTTCTTATCAGTTAAGACGAGGGGTGGGAGATATGAATAAAATCTTCTATGGCAATATGGTTAATTTTATATATTGTGATATTGATAAATATGGTGATATGGTACATTTTGTGAAGATTCTGGTTCATTATAGCTTTATCTTTGTTTGTAGTCTTGACCAGCATTTCAAATCGGTTATGATAACATTGTTATTGACAAAAAGTAATTGCTAATCATCTAGACCACCAAAAATAATATCCAAGTTGTAATGATCTTTTAAATATATCAGAAATCAAGATACTTCATCACATATTAGGGGTGCGCAAAAATTCGATTCATGTTTTCTTTGTATTTTTTATTGTTTTTTATTGTATGTCTACTGCAATCACATGTTAAATAGATACAGTATATACTTTACTGATTCCCAAGGGGAAATTCAAGGTCCCAGTAGCTTACAGACATCACACACAACATACACATACATCATAACAGGATGTTAAAATAACAAACAAATCCACATGAATAATATATATATATATATATATATATATATATATATATATATATATATATATATATATATATATATATATATACATACATGGGAAAGGTAACTACATTTACATACTTTGAATCGTTTAAAAAAAATCAAGAATCGTTTTTGAATCAAAAATCAACATTGACTCGTGTGCCTAAAAATCGGAACCGAATCGTGACATTTTCTGAATCGTACACCCCTATCACATATGCAAAAAATCTAGTTAATCTAACACTGCCATAGAGCAGTCAGATTTACTGAGCCGTTTCTCCCTGTTCCCAAAACAAATACCGAAACACAGGTTGATTACCGATACAGAGTGATGATCTGATACCAGTATTATCATGTCCCAAATTTAAAATCTGAATACCTAATTGCATGAAACTCACTGGAGCGTTTTAACATAAGGTCACATGAGGACAGGGATGGCTGTGACAACACACTGTGACTAACTGAATTTAACCCAGAAGTTTAAAATGCCAAAAATGTCTGCCCCATGCAATGGTAGAGAAAACTCTCTGTCAGCTGAAAAATTCCCATTGTCTCATAGCATACACCGTCCTATGGCCCCACCCTAGGCTGGTCAAGACATAAATAAACACAAATCAGTGGTATGCAGGGGAGAGGAGGCTTAGAAGGAGGAGGAAGATAAGGGCAGCAGGAGGAAGACAGACATGCTGAGAGACAATGTGAGACAGAGAGAGAGGGGGGAGCATTTTATTACAGCCTGCTCTTTATGCTGGCATCCTCTGCCACTGCAGCTTCACTGCAGCCATACATATCGGGGGAGGATCCTCAAACAGAATAAAAAAATTAAAATAAATAAAAAATCTAATTGTACAAAGTATTAATTTGTCATTGTGTATTTGTTTTTATTCTCAAATTAATTTGCCCTAAAACCATAAAAAGTTCAAATCAACAGCACGGTGGCTCGGTGGTTAGCACATCTGCCTCACAGCAAGTTGGGCCCGCAGAGACTGATCCCCGGTCCGGGCAGGGCCTGTCTGTGTGGGGTTTGCATATTCTCCCTGTGTTTGTGTGGGTTTCCTCTGGGTGCTCTGGTTTTCTCCCACCATGAAGACATGCATACTAGGACTACAATTGAAAATTAGCCGAATGGCTAACACTGACGCAGAAAAGAACGTGGCCAGGCCTATCAGGGTAGATGCTAAAGAGCTTAACAAAGCTACATGCTAAAGATATATTACGCTAACTCATCACATTTTGCCTTTATTTTACCTTTTTATCAATATATTAGACAATTTCCGACAGATTGAAGTCCTAAGGGACGCTAGCAAGGCTACTACAACCAAGCTCCCTCCTGCCCTGCCCTTCCCTAAATACCTATGCTGCACATGCCTATGTTGTCATAATGATAGAATAACAGTTATAAAAACTAAAGAAAGGTGTGTGCTCCTTTAGTTGCCAGGAGAAGAGCCGATTAATGTTGGTACTCTCCTCCACAGGCAAATTGGCGATTGATTTAAATAATGGCCGTACAGCGTATTGGAGATACATAGAAACTCATTTGCATGCCAGTATTCACTCACATGCACCTATAATCACACTAAGGTATGTAGGCCCACAGTATTCATCCTTTCATACGTGTAACATATCAGAAATGAAAGCGAAAACTAATCACACTTTTGGTCGGACTATAAAAGTTGCATCACGAGACAGGACTATTGTGTGTGCAGTGTACGCTATAATAATATCAGGAAATGTTATTTATGTGTTAAGTATTTTGCTGCCCATGGCTGTATCCATCCCCGGTCTGAGACGCTCTGTTGTAGCGCCTGTCTCTTTAAGCCCCCTCCAAAAAAGATTTTTGAAATCTTCACTTGCGCGTTTGCACGTAAACTGAGACAAACGGAGGTTTAGGCAGCTGAGGAAGTGAGGAAGAGAAGAGAGAGAAATTTGTTGCTGTTGTTGCTATTTTCGTGATTCTGATTGGCTAACGTGGGCTTGAGCTTCTCGTTACACTGCCACCTACAGGTTTGGCATGCTCTTGACGCCTAGATACACGGGTATGTGTAAATGAACACTTTTCTGAAAACTGACACGTGTGCACAATGTTATTTTTGAAAACAGAGAGGTTGAAATGTAGCCGCCCACGTGTAAATGTAGTATGAGCCAAGAGTAGAAAAAACTGTAGAAAGTGGAGTGTTCAGAACGGTTTGAAATCTGAGGTTTTTGCACACAGGGATTACTATTGTAACGTTTATCTCATTATTTAAAGTTTTGGCCACATTTAATTTGATTATCTGACATTGTAACATGTATGTATATATGACAGAAAATAATAAGTCCCCCCTTACTAAATATAAGATGTGCGTAGCTGGTTAAGTTTTGCAGAGCTTTTGTGAAAAGTTTGTTATCCGTTCCATCTACTCAGAGAAGTGAGCAAGTTTTAAATCATTTAGCAGCTGCTTAATAAATTGGTATAGGGGACGTTGGTCGAATGGTTATGGTTCCCCATTAATAAATAATCCATAATAAGTGTTATATACACATATATATATATATATATATATATATGTGCATATATGTTTTAGTCTATGGAAAAAGAAAGTGCATGAATTCAGACCAAAGCAAACAGACTTTAAAACTCCCTGAGATTTACCTTTAGATGTTCAAATCTTAAAGTAATTTGTAATTTATTTCAGGTTTAATTATGTGAGATAAAACAAGGTAAACAGAGGTGTCAGAAAACAGCAACGCGGCCAGATTTTTGTTGGTGGAGACTAAAGACTCAGAAGTTGTATGAGCTAAATATGTTAAGTCTCGCAGGGAGCTGAGATCCATGGAGAAGACTTACCAGTTTGGATGATTACGTTTTTTAAGCGTCCACTTGCTGATATTAGACTGCTGCTGACAGGCTTTAAATAAGGAATATATTCTTTTGAAGGTGACACTGAAATGTACGTCTACATGTGGATATTTATAGAAGTCCACACTGTTCTTTGATAAAAATGCAGGGTTGAAGTGTTCCTGTTGAGTGTTCCTAACCTCCTGACATACACCACTGTCAGACATCAATCATGTCCTGACAAAAATGCTCCTCCTGCTTTTTCTCCTCTTGACTTCTTCCAGTTTTCAGTCTGCATGACTGACATCAGCACAGACCAAAACACATAATCTGTGTGACCCAGTTTCCATGGCAATGCACGCTGCTGTTGCTGCAGCAGCGGCACACGGGCAGAAGGAGGTTACTCCATCCAGAGCCACAGCCTGCTGTGTGAGGGGGATAACAGTGGCAGGGGAGTCAGCTCACTAAATCCTGAGGCCCTGCATCTGATATCATCTGCCACCGAAACATACACACAGTACCGCCTTATACAAAAAGACCAAAGAGTGGAGTGGAACAACTGATGACTACTGACATACTGTTATTTGGTGAATTATTTAGTCATAGGTCATCAAACGTGCTTCATAAAAGGGACATTTGGCTCTGAGAGCTCCCTGATGTGAATGTTTTAAAAATGCAGTAACTGCTCCCCATTTACTGTATGCCAAGTTGCATAAAATTATCACATTTCTTAATGCAATTTTGATTAACTGACAACAGTGCCTCACTGATTAGTTTGGCTGGCCGGATGTACAGTGCTGGGCCTGACATCCGGCAAGTCTCTCATGTCCCTCTTTCGGTCTCCCCTATCCATTTTGCTAGGGCACAGTCGCTGCATCAGCCTAGCACCACCCAGGACAGTTGGGATTGGTTTAAAGCAGGGGTCCCCATCCACTGGGCCGCAAAGCATTTGCTACCGAGCCCTGAGGAAACAATATGATTTGACAATAAATAAATAAATTAGGGCTGTCAATATACGGAGTTAATGCAAATCCCTTTGAACTACACTCATTATTTTGACGCGTGATTAACACACTCTTGTTCTGTGATTTTGGCCTCGGTTCACTCCGTAGTTTGGGAAATCAGGAAGAAATGCAGCAGTAATGTTGTGGATGGCTAGCAGAAACCGCAAAGTGCTCCGTGACAACATCCAGGATCCCCAAACCCGTCAAGCATGAATCTGTATCTCCGGTCTGATCTACAGTACAAGGAGACTCCAAGAATCCAGGAAAATCAAAGAATGGTCGAATAGTTCCCCGTGAATAGTATTTTTGCCTGAAACGCACATCCCTATTATAATGTATGAATTAAATATATTATATTTGAAATATAAAAATACATTAGCTTCTAATTTCATGTTGTACCAGGCACTTGGGAACTGTGTTGGTGCAGATAAACATTATAGTCTGCTATGGTTTAGTTGTGTCATGAACACTTACCTCCACACAGCTATTTTGGAGATTTTGGGGCCTTATGGTGGTTAAAAAGATATAATAAACCAAAAATATCTACCAGATTAAAATCAGCTGTAGCTCTTTTACTGCACAAACCGACTTACCCGAGGCCTCTTCCAGACCACACGTCCGATCCTGTTGCCCTGGTAAAAGAGCGAGTTGTCAAAGGTAGGAAAGCGGGGGTCCTCAAAGAGCAGGCCACTCTGCAAGCACTGCCTCTTCAGGGTGGAGTACTGCTGCCCCTCGAAGGCCTTCACTGTGGTGAACATACTGCAGCCCTGAAGGACACAACAAGGAGGACTAGTCAGAAAAAACTTGTATATCACATATCACACACACACACACACAGATATGCATTGCATCTTCGCACTTTCAGTCACACATTTTGTTAAACACAATTTCATCACAAAAGCTACTTTTTCTCTAACAACTAACATCCCCTGACATTTTTGAAACCAATTTCTATCCCTACACTTCAGCTCTTCTAGTCAATCACTCACACTCTCTCTCACACACACACAGCTGACTGACAGCAGAATCCAGCAGACTTTAATACCTTAACAGTGAAAGCTCTCAGTGGAAATAGGAAGTCAATGTGTGCCTTGAGCACAGCCTGGATTCACTGGGTCAAAATGATTATTCTGTCTATTCACTTCTATCCCCCCAGGGCCTAATTATCACTGCTATGCATTAAAGGAGCCATGTACACATTGATCAGCTCAGTACTGGCAGGGCATACAGGGGCTGGTGAGTCAGCGTGGAGGCAAACTAACAAACTAACTAACTAACTAACCAACTAACTGGTCATTGTTATGATATACCCCTAACATCTTTGGTAACATTTTAAGGTAGTCATTTGGTGTCAGCTGTAGGTTTCCTCATCAACATGAGCTTACAGCAGCACACATAAACACATAACAATGTTTGGTGCCATAGTAAACTGTTTAAAGAGCTTTAACAGGATTCCTCTTAATCACAGTAAGACCTTATTAGAGCCTAACAATGCACAGATCTGCCTCCGAAATGAGCATGAACTGACTGTAACACAGGTTGGGTAGGTATTAGGTTATTAGGTGAGGTAGACCTTCCTAATTTAAATGTATAAATCAAATGAATTCAAAATCAGAGGGATTGACAAATCCCCATCTACATGCAGATCAATACAGGCCTACTGTCGTCAAGGTTAATTAGCTCATTGTTCATATGTCAGCAGATGCATGACAAGAAAGTAAAGTACATACATGCCAGAGATATGTTCACAGAGTTTATTTTTCAACTGTAAAAGGTAGAATATGTACTGAGCATCAGCTGTTTGTTTACACATTGTGTTCAAAGTTGGCCCCTCCTCTCCGTTTCAGAGCGGGAGAGAAAGAGAGAGAGAGAGAGTGAGAATGCAGGAGTGATCTAGAGAGTAAATAAAGATTGGGAGCACCAAACAAAGCAGTAAATCAGAGATATAAAACAATCTTTTCAGATTGGTTAGTTCTGAAGCACAAATAAACACACACACACCTCCGCGGGAAGGTCCCATATTGTCGGTTTATGAGTGAATGCAGAGCTTCGTCCTGTCTTGTTCTATGTGTCGTGTCAGTTTAGTCTAAATCGACAATGATTCATTCACGGGATTGCTTCAGTGCTGTCGGAAGATCCACCAGATCTCCCTCACTTAACGCTTTTCTCCCATCCCGGAATGCTGTGTGGAGTAGCCAGACCCTCCTCCGTGGCACTGTGGAGGAAGGTCTGGCAATGCGAGACTAGCTTCTAACTGACGCTGTGCTCCAGCAGGAAGGCAGGAGAGAGATGATGTAGGAGGGATCGTTCCTCTAAAACTCTTGCTAAGCTCTCAGATGAGATGTCCCTGCTGTTTGTCAGTCATGTTAAGAAGAATGGCACACAGATGAACCAGTGCAGATGCATCCAATCTCACCTTGTAATAAAACATGGTATCATTATATGGATTTCATATCTGGATAAGAAAGAAATGCATGTTGATCCCGCTGTAGGCTACATACACCCAGATTGCATTGAATGCACGCGATTAGATATCAGCCAGTACAAAGAGTTATCCACCAATTTAGCATTGCACTTCTTTAACATTGTTGGACTCACAATGGACAGTTTAAAAGAAAGTATTAAAATCGATGCAGCAGGACCAGAGATATCATCTTATAACTGTATATTCCATACATTCTTCTTCTTTGCCAAAGTGTGGTGCTTACAGTGCAACAGTTTGGTCAGAGATTGAGGTTTGTCACGCTAGAAGCAGCTAATGTAGCCTCGAGCATCTGAGGCCTGGTAGCTCACTTCTTTCTAACTCCACACCTCCAGAGTTTTATTCAGCCCCAACTGATGCTGACTCATGAGACATAGATTTTGGACCAAAAAAATATTTTTCTGGATCCAGCCACTCAAAAGGGAGCATTAGCTGGTTTTCTTATAGTCTTCTGTGATAGCAATATGTCTTACCCATAATATTACTATAAAATCTAAAATGTATCGTCTATTCCAACCGGCACACTGCAGCACAGCGAAGTGATACAACTAAATCCAGATGAAGTCTCTTAATGTAAATTTACAATCAAGCAGCACTATCAAATATAGTATTTTTTTAATTGGGCTGAGTTGACCTGTTCACCTCCCAGCAGTGCTCAATGACATCTAATATCTGGGGAAAGGAAGCGTGCAGAAAAATGGAGGGACGTCAAATCAAAAAGGACAACAGGTGCAACTTGAAATCTGACGACTGTACCTTTCAACTATCATTAGCCCAAAGGCATTAGAAACTAACTTTTCCTGACATTCAGGGAGATCCAATTCTTACAGTAGACTCATGTGATATGTTGAATTCAAACAGGCTGTGGCGCTGGCTATGGAGCAGCATTATAAAACTCAAACCTGCACAGCTAAATTTCAATATCAGCTTTAATGTGGTAATCATACACATTTAACCACTTAAAGTATTCATTCATCTCTATGATCACATATCTCCATGGATAAAAGAGTCTTCTCTGTTAGAAAGCTGGTCTGAAATAACATCTGGTCTATGTTGTTACAGATAACTACAGCCTTGAGTCTGCAGTCTGACCTTAATTAAAGAAAATATCCAGTAACTTTAATACACAGGCATTAACAAGCTAGCCTACTCTTGAGTGAGTGATAAAGTAAATTCCTGGGGGAATGATGAGGTCGCAGTTGGAAGCTAAATCTGACAGATGGCTTGGTGTCTTGGCTCGTGACAGCAATGGGGAAAACCATGCTGTCATCTGGCCTCTGTGCATGGCCAACAGAATTACCTGCAGAGAGCAAATCCTGAGAAGCTGCCTCACTGGATGCCTTTAGTACTTTGTCAGACACAAAAAGCAATGCTCTGAATTAAAGCTGAATAAACACAGTATATACTATAGTATTATACTCACATTTTCCAAGGAATTCTAATGCACCCAATCATCCAATGTTTCAGTTTTAACCGGTACTGTCATAAGCACAACATTTAACATATAACATGGACAACAGTTGCCTATTTACACATCCAGCAGACATGTAGCAACATCAGCATTTGTTTGGAGTTGTATATATTTCTACCTCCATTTTGGTCTCCACCAGCTCTTGAGAAAAAATATCTTGCTCTTACACTGCTAAATGCGCCACTTCTTTTACCACCCTAGATGCCAACTCTGCTGAATAACTGACAGACGTTAATCTGTTTCAGATCAGCGCTCCTGTTCTGCACTGGTCTTGCTGTTACGATTAATTTATTCTAGATCAATTATTTTTAAACTATGTCTTACAAATTGTTTACCACCTTGGGATGCTCTAAAGGAAAGTTATCCATGCTAAATGTTTCTGCCCTCATGTGATGTACAGAAATCGTTTTTGGGATATCTTTCTAGTTGTGACTGCAAAGGACTATTCCTACATTGGGCGCACATGATACCGTTTGACAATCGACTAGTGTGGACTTCACTGGAAAACAGGAAATAAACACAGGTATGGATTAACACAACATTTATGGCTTTCTGTCACATCTACAGCAGTTAGATTCACTGCGTTCCCTCGGAAGGAATCACTGCACATGGGTAGGCACTTGTAATAACATTTTGAACATGTTTAGAGGCTAAAAACACATTTAAAACTTGCCCTGTTTAAGCCTGTTGGGTGCTAACTCTAGTAGGAAGATAACTCGGTGTAGGCAGAACCAATTGTTTTCATTTTTCTTGCTACTGACAGCACCCCAAATTTACAAACAACAGAGCTACGTGTTGAAATTGACCGTAATTCTCCTTTAAATGTGGAAAAGATACTGTTGGACTGCAGACAGATGTTTGTGAAGACTTGATCTGTAATGATGTAAGATTTTAGCTCTCCTACAAGTCAGGAAGCAAAACATATGGAAAAGGGATAAGGTGAAAATACATTCAAAACTGCCCACGCTGCAGCAAACCAAAGGAGCTTGGAAGGAATCTATTAGTCATAAAGTGGCTGAAAGTGGGCAGTTTGTTTAAGACATTTCCCGAGATAATGGGCGATAAAGACAGGAAAGAGACATAATGGCTGAAAAAGTGTGGATGTTGGCAAGACGGCATTCCTATTATTCATCATGCTATAAATTATTTGATGACCATGTTTAAGTAAACTGGAAAAGAGTGAGAGCAGTACATTAATGATGGACATTTCATTGCACAACATAACTGTCAATGGCAGGCTGTGCTTGTAGTGTAAAAAAGTATAAAACATGCTAAAACAGGAGAAACAATGTGTTGCAGAGGAGAAAAACTTCTGCCGAGGATAAAATGACACTTAAAGAATTTACGACTGACAGATGATACGCCCCTCCCCCCCGCCCCCCAAAACAATTGAGTCATGATTCAGAATTGACAGCTCCTGCAGTGGAGAGAGGTGAAAAGCTGGAGGGAAAAGACGTTCAATGAATAATCAATACTCCGTGGAGCAAGTAGAAGGAAGCAAAGTGCCCCTTCCACCAGATGGAAGCACTGTGGACATAATAATACAGTGTGTAATGTAGTGTTTCTAGCCATGTATATTAATCGTAAGCTACACTAAAGTTCCAACGTGTTGATCCGGGATAACAAATAATTCATAATGCTTACACTCTCCTAATATCTGACTGAAGCTTGTGTTTCACTGATTGTTTACTGAGCAGTCCTAATAAACCACTCCCAGACCAGTCTATGGTCTTTGCTGCAACACACAGGAACAAAGAGTTCAGACTGCAAACTGGCCTGACTTCATTCTGCTATGCTAGCCTGAGTGAGCAGGCGTAACAGCTATTCAGCAGATGTCAACATTCACTCATTCTACTGCTGAAGCACGCTGCTGTACAGCAGACTGGCAAGTACCCCAGTACCACAGAGTTTCAATAATGGTGGCATGGCAGAATGGCAGAATGTTGTACCAGCACTGTGAACAGCATTTATCTACAATAAGAACTCAAACAGTACCATGGACAGCTCCTGTGTTACAACACTGAATGGGACCAGAGTGTTAAGCCCTGGGCAGCCCTTTTGACCAATCAATTGGGCAGAAAAAAAGGAATATCTACTTATATCCAGGGATGCAGTATTACCAGAGGATAATGGTGTGCTAGCCTACACTTAAACAATTTCCTTCACATTCTCACTGGCATCACAAGGAGATCCTGCTACTTTAACTGTTTTATTCTGGGTATGATGTGGCCATGTTGTTGCTAGTGACTCTAGGCTACTGAGTTTCTGCGTGATCATTTCAATACTGGTGTGCAGTATGCATTCAAAAGTCAACTCACACTGAGACATGCAAAAGATCAAGGATAAACAAATCCAGTGGTTACATGTGCACATTAAGTGGCTAAACCGCACATTGGGTGCAGGATGATCAAATTAAAGCCTGATGCAAATGTTAGAGACAATGTACATGAATATAAGACGCCGTAGTAATGATGCAATGAAAGATAAGAAACCACAGCTACTCTGTGACTATCCCTACTGGTATATTTTTCTTATTTCACTGTTTTACAATTATTTTCACTGTTGATTAATCGGTTAATTATTTTCTTGATTAATCGACTAGTTGTTTGGTCTACAAAATGTCAAAAAAAAGTGTCTCCCAAGGACCAAGATGATGTCCTCAAATGTCTTCTTTTGTCCACACAATCAAAGATAATCAGTTTACTGTCATACAGGAGTGAATAAACTAGAAAATATTCCCATTTAAGAAATTTAAACTGATTTATGGATTATCAAAAATAGTTGCCGATTAATTTAATAGTTGACAACTAATCAAGTAATATTTGAACCTCTAGTATGAACATCGTTTTTATACATTGCAAGGCAACCTTAAAATGTATTATTATATTGTTATATAATATTATCACTCTTTGTATCCCCAAAAAGTTTATCACAGTGATTTGTTGTCAAGGAAAACTTGTTTCCCTATTAGATATCATGATGATAACTGTTCACAAAACTGTGTATGGCCTAATTAATGTGCACAGCAGGCAGCAGCAGATTCTGGCAGTGTTCTGGTCAGAGATCAGGGAGGAGTGTGTGTTTGGGTGTTGGTGGTGGAGGAGTGACTGATTGAGTCTGCTACTGCTGACAAACTGATTAAATTCAGAGAGGTGAACAGTGAGCACTAATGTACCAGAATACGAGGGAGAGAGGGAGAGAGAGAGAGAGAGAGAGAGACATGGTGCACCAGACCATCCCTCATCCACCCCCCTCTCCTGCATCAAGGAGGAGGGCTATCCCAGCTTCCCATCCTCCCAGCATCGTGATTACCTCTCTGCAGTATCTCCTCCTGCTGCCAGCCACTATAAGCTCGGCCATGACATAGTCACTTTTCTCTGCTTACAAGTCAGCTTGGCTTGATTTTTCCACTTTAATTCCTGTTACCACATGATCTCCTATACATTTCAATATCATTAATGCCTAGTTACCTGCTATGAACTCACTCTGATTTCTTTGTGTGAGGGAGAACAGCTGTTATTAAAGAATAACGAGTTATGAACTATTTTATTATCTTTAGGTCTACCATAAAACATAAGGCTGATTTTTGAGTCACATCCCAATAACAATAGTGCATTGCTTTTTCTTGTGGTTCAATCAAGTGGAAAATAGTTTTTTCTCTCTGTAATGAACAATAATGACAGATAGGCACATTTTAGGTTAAGACTATTAGGATTCAAGGATCTATCTTTAGGAATTTTAGTGTACTAAGGTTGAGGGACCCCCAGATTTAAAAAAAAAAAACAGTTGGACCCATTGTAATAACAATTAGGTTATCTATATGGGAGAATTACTGATGTTATTTTAGTAAAGGTAGTAAACTGTCAAACTTCAAATCAGCTACTAAAGTTCCCTGACTATTTATAGTGATTTAAGATCCTGTTGAGGTAGCCTAAATTAAAGCTTACACATAAACTAGTAATGTGCATTCAGTCCGCTCTAAGTGCCCTGCAAAACAATACACTATAACAATAACAATAATTTATTACTCCCCATGCAGTGGTAAACAGGCTCTACAGCATCAGCCAGAGGCAGAAAAGGCATCCAAAACACAAACTAAGCCATTGTTGGATTTCAGCAAAACACCAAAACTTACAAAGCCTGGAGCCTATATCGAGCCTTTATTATGCCTACTGTTTAGTCAGAGTAATATTTTTTTATGTTACCAAACTATGAGTTTGAAGACCAAAATAACTGCTTCTGAATGCCCCACTAATGTTATTGTCAGATATGGCTACCATATAGATTTATTTGAAATGTGTTTTTTTCCCTTTGCTGTGCATTGTAATAATGAGAATACGATCAAAATTTGATTTAAGAGAGTGAAAGCCCCACATCTGCCATACCCAATTAACGCCCATGAAGCGCATTCTACCGAATATGAAAACAAAGCTCAGCAGCATACGAGCAAAAACAGCACAGCGGGAACAGCAGCTCTAATATCCGATACATGCCGCAATTTTTGCGCAAAGTAAAAACGTATAGTCCATTTCACACTGGTAATATGCGGTGGTTTGATAAATATTTCCTCTCACCCCCACCCTCCCTCTCACCTCACGTTATCGACTCAGCAACCCCGGTCAGAGTGGTCATATAAGGCCATTTCAGACGGCTACGGTAAGTAAGTAATAGGATCTCGGATCTCCTGAGGTTTCACAAGCCGCTTTGTGCGGCTCACAGACCGCCGCCTCTCCATCTCCAGCAGGCTTCCAAAGCACCTGCCTGCCCGGGAAACAGTATGGACCAGTTTCACGGTACGGTTACCTGAAGTGAGGCCTCTCCCGTGGCAACGTGGTTCACTTTCGGGTCCTCCTCCGGGGGTCCAGCCGGTCCGGCTCTCACTCTCCTGGGGCTGCTGGGATTCCTCACCACGCTCTCTCTCTCTCTCTCCCTCCCTGGTCCGCTGGCAGAGCTTCTCTCTCTCCTCTCCTCTTCTCTCCCGAGCAGCTTCAAGCTGCTGCGGAGAAGACGGCACCAAAAGAGGAAGTTCTGTTCTCCTGATATAAAAATAAAATAACGTATCGTATAACTGGACAGCCCAGCTAACAATTTTTGCTTCCCAGAACGTTCGTTTTTGGTTGCGGGAACGTTCCCTGAAGGTTAGGTTTGGTTGTGTTTTGTTTGATCGGAAAGTTTTCTTAACGTTCTGGTTTTTGGTTAACTAACGTTATCCTAACGTTGCAACCTTTAGAGAACATTCCCCTAATGTTGGAACCTTTAGAGAACGTTCCCCTAACGTTGGAACCTTTAGAGAACGTTCCCCTAACGTTCGAACCTTTAGAGAACGTTCCCCTAACGTCGGAACCTTTAGAGAACGTTCCCCTAACGTTGGAACCTTTAGAGAACGTTCCCCTGACGTTATCCTAACGTTTCAACCTTTAGAGAACGTTCCCCTAGAGGACGTTACTCGAACGTTATTTTATCTGTTTGAGATTGCCATCCCCGCCTACACCTTTAGTTCACTTTTTGCAGTTTTTGTGCAGTTTTTTTGCGAAGAGCTCCGAAACCCGTTATGCTAGGCTATGTCATCGAAAATGCGACTTACATTTGCCAGAAACATAACTCCAAACGAATGATAATTTTATTCTGCTGGATGTGTAAGTGAATAGGACAATATTCCTAACAAAGCCGACTATGTGAGTGTTGTTTAAATTCAAAAAGAAAGGTGTACATTGGACATCATAATTCCGCCAAGTATGCTATATATATAGCTTTGGATTGGGTGTGAAGATGCCGGTTGTCCCACTTTATGGCGTTTTATTTTGAAGGTGTGAACAGGAAGTGTACTATTTCCTATGCAAGTAAATTATATTCGTCCTCAGCTTTTTTTAACGGTCTATGGTCCTCAGTCAGCAGGGATGCAGGCAGGGGGATGCTGCAGATTGAGCATGCGCCCAGCGAATAGGCCTGCTGTAATCCCCTTTGTTACAAATAAGAGGATGCATATGCCGTAATCAAGAAAAAAACAACTTCCCCTTATAATAGTTTTTCAGTTTTAACGCTGCCTATATATGTAACGGTTTGACAAATACACAATAAAATCTATGCTTTCAGAAATGGGACAAGAAACATTGTGGTTAAATATTGCACAATATAATTTGATGTTATATTACCTTATAAATCGTTAACCTGTATCCTACTATAAGGTAGGCTATACTTTTTATTCAAAAGGCAAACATGGTAGTGGAGTAGAAGTATAAATTATAAAATTAAAAGCAACTTTTACTTGAGTACCCCCATCAGCCACACCTGATTGTGAAAAGCTCTGTGTATATGTGACATTTAGGCTATAAGAACTTATTTTGATGACTATTTAAATGACTATGTAGTATTCAGTATGATAAGACCCCAATAATATCAGCAGTTCTACAATCATTTGAATTAACTCAATTTACTCAATGCAAACAGTTTGACAAATTATGGTAACACTTTACAGTAATGACATAATCGTGACATGACAGTCATAATTATGACATGACACAGTCATGAACATGTCATAAACAAGTCATAAACGTTTATAACTTCTGTCATTTGGTTTTTGTTTTATTGTCAACTTGTCATGATAGAAAACAAATTACACTTTATGACAGAAGTCATAAACGTTTCTGACTTGTTTATGACATGTTCATGACAGTGTCATATCACGGTTATGTCGATACTTTTAAGTAAAGTGTTACCCAAATACTATATATATATATAGTATATTAACATATACTGTATATACAGTACATATATACACATATTAATATACAGTATATATACATATATACTGTATACATATGCATTTTGTTAAAAATTTAAGCTACAGATAAAGCTGTATTCACTACTCTTATCTTCATATTTAACCTTTGTTAATTTTAAGCAATAAATATATACTATAAATATAAACTATATTACATATACATTTGTGAGATTCAAACAAAATGTTACACTTTGTTTCAGGCTTCCCATTAACGGTCAAATCAACACTGATCAATGCTTGTGGACAACACTAAATGGTGTGTTATTGCAGGTCAATACAAAATGGGCAAATGGAAATCTGTGTAATGATATTGATCAACTACAAATTAATCCTTTAAAACAGGATTAAAGTCTTGACAGACAATCTATATCCCTAGCTTTCTCATTACCTCAACCCTACACTAAGTAAAGTCAATTGGGAAGCATCAGTCTTGAACATACAGCTAAAACACGCAAGGCAAATTCCTTCTCTGTGCAAACTCAACTTCCTTCTCTGTGCAAACTAACCTCTCCAGGGGCATTAATGAATACACTAATAAAAAATGAGCAGCCTTAAGAACAAGGCAAGAGAAATCAGATTTAGTTGAACTTTCACTTTAAGGTGATGCATTTATGAATACTTGATATCCATTACTTCTTCAAAGCAACGGTGTGCTGCAGCATAGCTCTGGCGCCATCTACTCGTCCCCCACCGTTAAAAGCTCCTCGTCTCCATGAAGGTAGGTAGAGCTGCAACGATTCATTGATTAGTTGTCAACAATTAAATGAATTGCCAACTATTTTGATAATTAAATAAATTGGTTTAAGTCTTCTTTTTATATCTTTAAAGAAGTTAAAAAAAATCTCTGGTTTCAGCTTCTTAAATGGGAACAGTGTCTCGTTTTTCACTCCACTACAGTATGACAGTAAACGGAATATTTTTGCATTGTGGACAAAACGAGACGTTGGAGAACGTCATCTTGGACTTTAGGAAACACTGATCGACATTTTCTGACATTTTCTAGACCAAACAGCTTATCAATTAATTTAGAAAATAATCAACAGATTAATCCACAATGACAAATAATCGTTAGTTGCCCTAAAGGGAAGTATCATTTATCTTATACATAAACGTATATACACAACTTATACACATATACGTTTAAATAAACTTATTTATGGTTGGTCCAGACTGAACTACTGTACATGCACATACAGTATGCAGATACAGTGAGTATGTGAATGTATATACTATAGCACAATGATGTAGATTGTGCTATTATTGCCAAAGAAGTCAAGATGGTCAGATATTTACCAGAAAACTGCATTGAGGGAGTATATTAGTCTCTGAACCACCTGCTAGTAGAAATAAGGTGTGATCATTCAATGAATGGGTAAGAAACAGCAGCAGAGTGGACTGCTTGGTAAAAGAATCATCAATATAGACAATGATTCCAGAAAAAAAGTGTTTTCTATTGTTTAAAAAGTTACTCTGTGTCCCTTTAAAGTATTCTATAAGACAATAACATAAAAAGTTGAATTTTAAGATAAAAGACAGAAGTCAATGGCAGAAAAAGAAGAGAAGGTACCTTCAGCTCAATGCTAAAGTCCAAGTCAGACTTTCAGACAAGGCATTCACGTTCTGAAGCCCTTTATCCTAAATACAATGCCTGATAACAAAGCTCTTGATATACAGATTAATCTTTGTGTTCGCCCTTGCAAATTTTGTTTTCACATTTTCCTTCAGTTTCAGGCAAAGACAATTTTTAACTGATTCTTTCAATCATCAAAACTGCCTTTTATAAAATCCAAGCTGTTGGACGTATATTTATCTGCTACACACCTCTGATTTGTCTGACTGTTGTCTCCGCAGAATAGATGTCCAGCTTGGCTAGTTTTTGTACTTTGTCTCTGGAGCTGTATTTGTCAAACTGCTGCAAAAGTTTGAGATTATATCTTGGCTCTGAAAAAAAGAAAATAAGTGAAATGCTAAACTATTCCTTAAAGTGTAAAATTGGTGGAGGTGCTCTTTAAAAACATTTCTTTAAAGATAAAAACCTAAATTGTAATTATATGCAAAAATAAATGAAAAGATTAAGAGGAATTGTTTGCTCAAGCTAGGACGAATGACAAGCCTGCGTGTTTTATAATAAGGTGCTGTTTATTTAATCATTTCATTGTTCACATCTCATGGTACACTCTCCTAAAGCTTTGACTTTTAGTATTTACCATGTGTAATACTGACCTCAGCCTCTTCTCCCAGGCCTCCTGCAGAAAAAAAGAGCTGCTGTAACATGAGCTGAGCTCAGAGTTCAACTCCCCATTCCACCTCTGTCTCTGGGTACGTTCAGTAGAGGGAAATTTATTCTGGATTATAGCAATATGCTAATTCTTTACCCTGGGACTGAAGTTTGACAAGTTTTGGAGTTGGTTCTCAACGTTGCTGTCTGGTACAGTCCTGCAAACTGTGAAGTGCTTATCTGGCTCTTTATACACACTGAATATCCGGATTAAGTGTTTGATCACTTTAACTACTGCAGAGGGTCGCAAAAGCATCAGGGCCCTCGTGACAAACCAACCGGCTCTGTTAAAGCAGCGTGAAGAGGGCAGCGTTTTGTTTGAGGTTCAGATGATCTGATATTTGACGTGGATTAAAACTGCACTGCAGATATTTTCATATCCAAAGTTCCTCAGCTTTTCCTGTCAGCATGCCTTTTAGACTGGCAAAAGAGTGTTGTAGTAGCTGCCCAGATGACAGACCATGGCATCAAAAAAAAGACCATTAACTTTAACAGCCTCATCTGGACAGCAAAGAAACTCCCTCAAACCAAAAACAGTTATAACCACTTGGTGCAGACTCCCACTGCAACTTTGTTTTCCTTTGTACAATTTTCTTCTTTTAAATAGGTCTCAAGTCTTAAATTCATGCCTCCCTGCACAAGAATGGATTTTGTTTTGTTTTCAAATAGAGGACAGGGTGCCTGGAAGTATCCTAGTGTCCATCAGGCCTGATCCACTGAAACCAAAACACACGAGTCCTTCCGATGTGCTGTGCTATGCCATGTAGATGAAGGTGTTTAAATCAATCTCATCCCGCTTTATGTACTTGTGATCTATCAGCCACTCAATCTGCTCCTTGATCATCTTCTTCTGTGGTAAAAACATGTTCTTTAGGATCTCCACCAGCTCTGTCTGCAGCTGGGCATTGTTGATGCGCTTCCTCATCTTCATGATCTGGATTATGGCCTCCTGGAGATTGGAAACACACAAAACAGAGTGAAAAAATAACAAAAGTGCACCATAAACAGATGGTTATATTGTAGTTTATACAAACACAGCCACAGGTGTCTGTTGAAACTCCAGGATGGGAAATGGAAGGTAAAAACATTTATTCTCAGTAGGTGGTGTTATATAACAGAGGAGAGACCAGCAGAATCTTCCCCTGCATGCTGCGAGCTCATATCCATACCTGTGTTCTTAGTATCCTTAGCTGGACGATGCCCTCGTTCTCCTCCTCTCTCATTCGCTCTGTGGTGAGCTGCAGCCGACCTATCAGATTAATCTTCCCCCTTTTCTGAACCTTTGAGTTTTTTCTGTATAGTTGAAATAAAAAAATAAAAAAACACAAACAAATGCCCAGGGTCAATGAACAATACAGCGCTACAGTATTAAATTAAAGGTACAGGCAACTTGATTTACAGTATGTTCAGGTAACTTGTGTATGAGAAAATGCAGAAAAAAAACAGCTAAAAATTACTAGTTTATTCTGACTTGTCTCACAGAAGACCAGATACCAGGATGGTATGGGTATTTCAATTGAATTCGAATAAAACGTGGCACACAGCTTAAAAGGTAAGAGAGGAATCCCGCAGGCACAAAAACTATCTTTTAGCAAGATGAGCACCCGAGGACCATGGACTCATTGCATAAAAAAAAAAAAAAAAAAAGTGCAGGTCCAAAAAAAAAAAAAAAAAATTCTTTTTTCCTTACATGAGAGAAAACTCCTGGTTGACGTAGAATAATGTTCCTTCTGCAAAGTCTTTGGGTGAAGACACCACCGGGTCGTACGACAACACCTGCCGCTTGAGTTTGGGAAAAGCCACCAGAGACTGTGAGAGTGAGAAAAGCATGATGGTTCAGAGGGAAGCAGTAACAAAATAAGAGAAAGAAAAAAGAAAAAAAGCTACTTATTAAATGCAAGGCTTACAGCAATAAATCTGTTGCTCAGAGATGTAAACTTGCTGATTTATTTGTGACAACTATGATGGAGCCCAATTACCAGTTTCATCTTCACCATTTGTCTTACAACATCTATCATTTACCCAGAGAGTGCGTCGCAGCTCGGCGTCCGGCAGCTCCGTGGCTAGCTTGAGGTTTTCAAAGCTGATCCTCTCCCTGGGCCTCTGATTCCATGCAAACAGCACCGCCAGCTGGAAGGTGGTCACCTCCAGGTCATACTGGCCCACCTCATTCTTAAAGGTTATCTGGAGGAATGACACATTGTTTAGTTGCTTTCCCAGCTTCTTTCGGAGAGAGCATAACATGATTGTTCCCAAAAAGAATAAATTGTAAAATTAATTACAATTACTTCTATTTAAAATGCTTTAATTACTTTTTTATTATTTAATAAAATAATAATAAATAATTAAATATTATTTAATTATTTTTTTATTTAAATTTAATAAATTTAAATTACTTCTAAAGTAATTTAAAATTATTTAAAATTATTTGTTAACAACTATCTGCGCACAATAACCACCCATAATGAATTTTATATTAAAAATTACAATGGAAATGACACTGATGAGATTTCAGACCAAAAACAAAACAATCAGCTAAAAGAGACTGGAGAGGGAACTGCAGAGTTGGATGACTATGAGGGAATCCTTTCACATTACAGTAATTTGATCCATTGTTTAAATAAAAAAAATATATATATATTGATTTGTTGCTTAAAATGTCATTTAAGTTTGTATCTGCTGCTTGACAGGCACAAATCAAATAACTGTGGCAAATTATTTTTTATTATTTCTGCGTGTCATTTGTATTTGTCATATAATTAAGAGGAAGATACAAGTAAACTGTTCTTGAACATACAGCAACCTGAGACAGGGAAACCTAAAACAGGTTGCATGAAATAAAGAGTTGTTCATCTGTCCCAGGAAATGTATGTATCTGCATGGCTGTGTTGCCATGTTAGTGCAAGTAAACAACCTAACCAAGCAATTACAATCAACTTGCATGTGCAGTGTGTTTGGTTTCCCATCTGATTCACTCACAATGCCGTTGGACATTAGGTGATGCCAGTGAAGCTTCCTGCCACTGTGGTTCTTCTTGTAAAAGTCTTCTACCTCTGGTATCAAATCTTCCAGCTCTGTAGGTAGAGAGACAAAAACCTTCTCGCTGCTCCTCGACCACGCCCCAGCATTCAGGATCTTTATGTTGACCGAGTCAGCTGCAAGGGGAACATACAAAGACATCTTAGTCACTGAATGACAACTGCTTACTGTGTCTTAAACTTGGGCAGAATGACAGTTTTAAACTAAACAGGTGGGCAAACGTCATTATTAATTGGATTAAACACCAGCATTTAAGTTCTGTCGAGATTTGTCATTCATTTCGTTGTGTGAAACTATTTTGTACTACTACAGTAGTAGTAGCTCAGTCCGTAGGGAGTTGGGTCGGGAACCAGAGGTTCACTGGTCAAAGTCCCCATATGGACCAAAAAGTACAGAGTGTGGATTGGTGGCTGGAGAGATGCCACTTCACCTCCTGGGCACTAACAGGTGCTCTTGAGCAAGGCACCGTACCCCCCCAACCGCTCAGGGCGCTGGTTCAGCTGGCAGCCCACTCACTCTGACATCTCTCCATTAGTGCATGTATAGGTCCTGCATGTGTGTGTATTTCAGGCCTGTGTGTGACTAACAAAGTGTGTACACAGAGTGTAAAGTGTAATTTCCCCACTGGGGATTAATAAACAAATTAAAATTAAATTATTTTGGGAATACGCATGTGTGTGTGTTTTCCTGGCAAGAGTTAGATGTGATGAACCATACCAGCCAGGATATGGACAGACTTTGCTTGAGAGGTGTTAGCAGGAGTTTGGTTTAAGGTGTTTTTTTGTTCCCCATTGCTTCCAGTTTTCATTCTAAGCTAGGCTAAGCACATCCTGGCTCTAGCTTCATAACAGCACACAGACATGAGAGTGGAATCTCACCTCTCTTGCAAATTTCCCATAATATTGAACTATGCCTTTAAGAAATAACACCAGCTTTCAAATTCTGTCAAGTTTTGTCAAAATACGACCTATTTACTGATTACAGCTGCTCAGAGACTTTATCTCCTGCATCATACACATTATATTAAGTGTGTGGGTGAGACCTCTTACCTGGCAAAGCAAGCTTGTTATGTTTATGCATTTCTTTGAAAGATTGGTTGAGGTCCTCTGACACCTTGATGTCCTGAAACATCCTGGCCAGCTTGTTGACATAGTCAGCCGGCATTCCTACTTCCTGTTAATATACACGACACCACAGGTAGACAGTTTTTAGAAGTGATAAAGGAAATCTCCTCAAGGAATTACATGTTCTCTTTTGGCTTCACTTAATGTTTCTTTTTCTAGTATCTTACCCTGAGCCACTCCACCATGTTCTCCTCTATCTCGCTGTCGGCTGAGATGTCGAGGATAAGTCGACGGGTCAGGTGGGCTTTGTGGTAGCGCATGAACACGTCTTTGTTCTGGACATACTTGAGCACCAACAGCTGCAAAGAAAGAGCACACAGATGGTTACTGAAGCCAACATTAAAACTCAAGTAAGCCCTTTTGCACGTTGTGCTGTTGCAACTACATGAACCGAAATAGCAGTCTGTGTGCCCAAGATGTGGCCACTACGCTGGTTGTTGGTGTTAATGATAAATATATATATATTTTTTTTTAATCATCCTGAAATATATTAAAAACTTGCCATTGAATGGGATAGAATTATAAAACCTCCTCTCGCTACATTCTAGTCAGTAATAAAGTCTACAAGACATTCTAGATGTCTTATGTTTGGAACAATGCTGGGCTCCTTGTTCCAATGCTAACCACAGGGCTACAAAAAGGGCTAATAACAACAATCCAATAACAATATGAAGGTTCCCTGAAACATACCACTTCTTTGAGCTTGGCCTCTATCTCCTCAGAGGTGAGCTTCTTGCTCAGTGGGGTCTTCCTCAAGAGCATGTCACAGTAGTTGGCCAGCAGCTCTGGACACTTGGACTCTGGTTGAGTTTTCAGACCTACCCTGTAAACACAGGAGAGGAAAACTAGTATGGTCAGACATTATCACCTTCACCAAAATACTGCATTTCACACAGGGAGCATCTCTTACCCTTTCTGTTTCATAGGAAGCTCTAATTTAAATATAGTGGCGTCATTCACAACAGCTTTATATGCCTGCAAAAAGGTTTGAAAAACAGGGCTGTGATCAGTCAAGAGCATCTTCTGATTGGTTTATCCTACAATGACACCGTACTGTTAACAGACAAGTTAGTAAGAGCTCACTTTGTCTCGAGCTGTCAAGAAGCGTGGGTCATCCTGAAAGGCCTGTTTCACCAGTCGGCTGAAGCGGTTAAATAAGGTGAGCAGCTGCTCCACGTATTTCTCTGAGTCCTGCAACAAAGAACATCATGTTAAACCAGTCAATGTGATGACAATTTCTGACCTTGGAAATAGTAGTTTGACAAATCAAAGTGAACGTCAATTTGATGAATCAGTACAAGAACAAGGCTGTTGTGATGATTATTTCCTGGCCACTGAGGATTTCAAAATACAAACGTCAATATTAAAATTATACAGCTCCAATACCCATGAAGCTGGCAAAAAAAAATAAAAAAAAAAAAAAAAAAAAAAGATTTTGGTATAATAATTCTGGGGGTCTGATTGGGCAACTGATTTTAGTGATGACGTCTTCCAGATCTCAGCAATGTTGGTGAGAACAATGTTTTCAGAAAGGATGTTAATTTCCCACCCAAGTGTGTGTGTGTGTGTGTGTGTGTGTGTGTGTGTGTGTGTGTGTGTGTGTGTGTGTGTGTGTGTGTGTGTGTGTGTGTGTGTGTCACTCACAGAGGTGATCGTCTCTGCTGTGGCCACCATATCAGCCAGGCCTGCGCTCATGATGTGCTCCTCCAAGTCCTTCAGCATGGGCTCGATGCCGCTTGGTACTTTGTCCATAAGAGAGAACATCAGATGCAGCTCTGTGATGGAGGGAAAAGGAAAGTTATTACTTAAGAACTTCACTTGATTTGACATATTGAATACTAAGCTTTTATTTGGCAGCTGCATTATAAAACTAGCAAAAAATAAAACAGAAAAACGTGATTTTCAGGCAGGTTCTAGAGTTATAAAGCGGATTTATGTTTGTCCTATTTGTAAGAGATTAGCAAGGTTGGTTCACCTTAAGCATGGACACTCCCTGACTACACTCAAGTGTATCATCACACGTTGATTTAAGAGGAGTGGTGGCAACAACACGGATGTTCTACAGATGCTGGACAACAAGGTTTGTTCAGGGCTATTTCCTGGTGCAAACCTGAGCTGGCTGAGCCTTTGGTGGGAGCAGTCCGGCCGTACTCACTCTCTGTCTCATTTCGTTTGATCATGCCTGGACACTCAGCTAAGATGGTCTCCTTGAATGACGTAACCAGTGCATTGACGCAACACTCCATTAACTAAGAAGATAAACAGAAGGACAACAATTCAGTAGAAATATGTAAATATATGCAATACATATATACAATAAATCATACCATTTTGGGAAACACGCCTGATCCTTTTGTTTCAGAAGAGATGAGATGAGAAGATAAATATCAATCTCGTCTACAAATTGTGTACAGATGAAACAAATTAGTTTTAGGGGGAGTTACGTCCTGTAACTATACCTTGAAGAACAAAAGTTAATCCTTTGACCCAGCTTTTCTGTGCAGAATCTTCTGCTAAAGACAGTCTGAGTATTAAACAAAAAAGATACAATGTTCTTAATGCACAGAGATAGGACTGCAACTAACCATTATTTTCATTGTCAATTATTTTGTTGATTATTTTCTTGATTATTCAGTTAGTTGTTTAGTCTATAAAACGATGACATTTGTCAGTGTTTACAAAAGCCCAATATGACGTCCTCAAATGTCTTGCTTTGTTCACAACTCAAAGATATTAAGTTTAATGTCACAGAGGAGTAAAGAAACTAGAAAATATTCTCATTTTAGAGTGGTAAGCATCGATGTGAAATTCTAAGAAGATAGCAATGTTCAAAATGTCAAAATGTTTTTTTTTTTGTTTTTTTTTTAAATTGTTGTTAATTTTGTTATTTATTACCCCTTTTCTGCCAGGGAATCAAAGAAATCTTCATTATAAAAAAGCTTAACGGAACGGTTTTAAAGTCATTCCTTCATTACAAAACAACCTTTATTACATCCTTCTTTCACATGAAAAATAACTGCTTCAAAAGCCATCTTAACCTTTTAATACAACATTTAGCCAACATTTCCCAAAACATTAAACTATTCTTTTAATAAAAATACAAGTTATTAGAGTATGAAAAAATGTGTAAATCTAAAAACCTTAAAAAAAAAATTCTACAAAATGAGTATGTAACATTTATAAAATGGCAAACAAACAATGGAGTTGCACTTTTGGAAAACATTTAGATTTTCTAACTTAACTGTAGAATTGTCAGAAAAATAAGTTCAACCCTTCTCGTGTGTAATACTCACTGCTTGTACAGAGTTACAGTCCCGTCTGGTCTCCAGGTATCGCAGTGCACGTTTCTCCTCTTCTCTCAGCTTTGAGTCAGCCTGGTGAAAATACACACCAGCATGCACATTTGGTAAGAAACTGAAGGGAAATTGACATACTGTCTCAACACATTTTTACACATTTATTTTACATAAAATACTGAACAGCGTCTCTCAGAAAAACCTCATAATAAACATTTACATCATATGTCAAACAGACAATATACAGCGCCGATTTCTGTTGAATCATGACATTCTGTGTGCATGAAACCCCAGAGGAGAGGCAAGTACTCAGAGTACATCTCTACCACAAAAATACAAATAAAAAACTATAATTTTAACAGTTATATTAATTTTCTGTATATGCAATTATCACATTAGCAATCAACAAAGGAATATGAGAGTTAATACAATGTACGATTTTAAACTCAACGTCTGTCTTACCTTAGTTCAAGGGATAGAAAACTATCAATGACTTGCAGTGAAATATTTAAAAGCAGAAAAAGAATCTTAAAAGGATGTAAACACTGTGATTCCAACACCTACAGTGCTTGGACACTGAAATCAATCTTGTGCTAACAATGAATCCAGAATCCCTCCTTAAGGAAGAACATTTTTTTCAAATTCATACAAAAATATTCTTTAATAGGGTCAGATGTATTATTGTAGAAAAGCCCTCCAGCAAAAGATCCTGGAGAAGAACAGGTCCTTGAAGTAACAGACAATGCCAAATCTACACTGGCTTGACCAAATTTGTGACATAACATTTTTGACCCATGCTGTTTTTTAACAGACAACGGTTCAGCTTTGTTTGAGTAAGAGCGATAATGTGAATAAGAAAAGCATGAGATCAGCCACAGCAGCGGATCATGGATTGTTTTCTCTTTTGACTTATTTGCCAAGATAATCAAAACAGGAAATAGGAGTCTCCACTTTGTGAAATACATTTGTAGGACAGCTGCTATTATCTTTGTTACGAAGAGAACCAAAGGTTGTTGGTTTTTCCCCCCCAGTGTGAGCAGAGAGCATGCTGGGAGTGGCAAATAGAAACTCCAATCTGGTTGGGAGCGGAGTGATTACAAACGGTTTGAACAGGGAGCAGACTTGCTGCCATTTCAGCATTTCAAACCTTTTACATTATCAACTGAATAGCAGTATTGATTTCATTTCATTTATAAAATCATAAATCATAACAGAAGTTATCTAAGGACACTTTCCAGACAGAGTACTGTAGGTCTAAACCAAACGCTATAAGTTACAGAAACCCAACAATTACCCCAAGAGCAATTGCACTAAAACTACGGTAGATAATTATCATAAAAATGTCTTCAGGTCTCTCTACTTTTTTTGGTATAGACTGGCAAGAGAAGACGATTAATCAACAAAACAATCTCAGTTAAAGTCCATGACTGATGAGAAACAGAAACAAAACATCTGAAAATACATTCATGTCTCGTGCTTACATATTTCATGTAGTTTTGGACCCCATTTTGCTGGAGGTAGGCGGGGGCCTGTGTTCTGTAGAACCTCTCAGTAGAATCCATATATGCCTTCTCAAAGTTGTCCCTGTAGATCTGCAGCTTGTCGTCTGGGTTGGAGCACAGGTTCACTGCTCGGAAACAAAACCCAACGCCATCACAAAGAGACATGGAGAAGGTCAGACAGGTGTGTGTTATCTTAAAGTTAAACAAACAATGTTTAAGAGACCTAAGCTATAAGTAGAAAATAATGCATCCAAACCACACATCTGACGGGAGGTGCTACAAGTTGACAAAAGTTGCTTTAAAAAAAAAAAAAACTTTTTGACCACTACTAGTGCTACTGAGCAACGTTTTGAGGCTGAACAATTAATCATTATCAAATCAAAATTGCGATTTGAAAGAATGTGATTAGCTAATCGTGAAGACCTCAAATAATCAAATGCAAGTGCAATATTTAATTGAATATTTGGTGTAACATTTGGTACAACATTTTTTATTCCTCTTTTTATAATTATATTTACTTTTTTTTCAAAAGTTAAATACTGGAATAATGTCACATATCACAGATTAAATGTTCCATGTTTTTTAAAAGAAAAACACTTATTGCTGGAAATTCATACTCATGTTCTCATCCTTATATAAGAATACAGAGCAGTGTTGATGGTGTCTCATCTTATAGTGCTCCATGACATGTTTTTATCAGTTACACAGTGAATACTGAACTAAACTTAAAAAATAATTGCAAATTGAATCGTTCTTGCAATATCTAGCAGAAAAAATATATTTTTTCTCCAAATTGTTCAGCCCTAGTGGCAACAGCAGGAAACAGTAAAACACCAACAAAGGTTAAGAAGAAGAAGCTAGCTCAAAAACAAAATATTTTCAATAGGGCTGAATGATTAATCTCATTGAAACAGACCTTGCAATGTTAAAGAACTACACTTTCAAATCGCTAAAGCCAATGGAGGCGATTAAAAGTGTTTTTGCTGCACAATCTAACCAACTCCAGATATTGGAACAAAAAGGTGACCCATACTACGGTGTTTCTCACCGTAGGACTCTCTTACTCCAATGACCAGCTGGGAGTCAAAGGCCTCTCCTAGCCTTTCAGCGTGGACGAGCTTCATGGCACTATCTTGTAGCCTGTTTTTAATGTTGGAGAAGATGGACTCGTTCCATGTGTCCAGCATCAGCTACAGGGACAGGGACAGAGACACAGCATATGATGACAGTGCACATGCACAACATTCTTATTTTGGTTACACTGCAAAAAATAAATAAAAGTTTACTCGTAGTATGCCCACTCCTGCTCCTCCTCACCTTGCGGACGATGCTGTCCTCCACGTTGGACTTCTTGTTGCTTCCCTGCTTGCCCATCAGAGTGATCTCCAACTGACAGAAAGGCTTGGGCAGGATGTCACACTGTGTGAAGAACTTCCTCCACTCCACGATGTAGGCCTTCAGCAACGCTGTGTCATCCTGGTGACTCAACACCCGCTTAAAAAATAGTGAGAAACAGTATAACATTGACATATTCACATATTCACAGCAAGAAGACTAGTTTATTATGTTGACAATTTGAAAGCCACACTGTTAAACCAGCAACAGCATCAGTAACTTGTTTGCTTTATAAAAACAGGGCAAAAAATAAAAAAATAAAATAATTAATTTGCATTATGCTCGTAGTCTTACTGCTTGTGCTTGTTTGATAAAATCTAGGATGTCCTCTTTGAGAGCCTGGTGGATTTTAGCTGGACCTTTGTCATCCCACAGGCACACAGCATGGACGTCTCTGTAGAAACAAAGAGGAGAAACAATGTTGGAGAAATGATGTTTCCCGACAAATTTTGCCTTCAAGATCAATGCCTAAGATGAAAGGAGATGCATTACGGTAAACTCACGAGAACAGGTCAAACCACTGCTGTTTGGTGACAGACTCCTGCCTTAGCAGCTTCAGAACTATGGGACGCATCAGGTCCCATTTGTCTTCAAATTGAAGGGAGCCTTTGTTCTGGAAACAGACAGGAGGGAAGTGAGCTACATGATTCAGTTGAACTTAAACTTCTTTTAAAATTACAAAAATTATTAAAAAAAAATGTTGTTGGTTAAACAGTGACAAACCAAAGTGTCACTTAAAAAACATTATCAAAAAGTAATAAAAATAATTTTCTGTAGTCTATATCCATGACGTTCCACTTCCGGGATTGCTCCGTTCCCGATGGAAATTCCGCTGGATTTCTCTCACTCTCATTCCTTGGGCTTTCTTTGTGTTGACATTTTAAACTCGGGTTGATCTATTTTTCTTAGATCTCTGCAGGGTAAATCCAGACAGTTGGCTAGACTATTTGTCCAATCTTCTGTTGTTGAGTCTTCTGCTGCACGACTAAAACAACCTTTAAAACACACACACGTTCCACCAAAACAAGTTCCTTCTCAAGGCTATTTTGCAGATGCACGGTTGCTCCGTAAGGCTCTTAAAAGCAGCCTATGACAATTGTAATTGGTTTAAAGATGTGCCAATAAACCAGAGCATGTTTTTCTCCCATCCCGTAATGCTGCTAGCCAGACCCTCCTCCGCAGCGCTGTGGAGGAAGGTCTGGTAATGCAAGATTACTTTTCTGAAGAATATTTTTTGTCTCGTCATTGTAGGGGACAAATAATTATATGTAATCCTTCTATGTTCCTGCTGTCTTTGTTAAATGTACGCATGGCTCTCATGAAGTAGTCAAGTAATTACCTCTAATAATGTTTTCCCTTTGACTGTGGTTCAAGGCTTGATTTCCTTCTCATTAAACGACCAATCATTTGGTCTGTAAGACATTCAGAAAACACTAAAAAATGCTCATCACAATGAATTAGAGCTCAAGGTGGAAGTCATCTGATGTCTTGTTTTGTCTGACCAAAAGATATTAAATTTACTATAATGTAAGACAAGGAAAACAGTTAATTCTCCAATTTGAGAAGCTGTAACTGTCAAATAACTTCTGAACTGAGAATAAGTCAAAACTAACGTAGCAGTGGCCCTAGCTTTTAGTGCCTAGTAAGGATCAAACAGTACATCCCATAGTTAGCCTGAGCCTACCAACAGCACCTTTTTGTTGGAACCTCCCTGTCTGGATAGCTGTGTCACATTCTATACTGCATACTGCAGGTTTTGCGTTCACACCGGAAAAGTTACTAATTTAAGTATATTCAAAACAGTCAATATTCATATTTAAAAATAAATATTTTTGAGTGTGCTGTTGGTGTACACTATTCTCCCACATGGCCAAACCAGCTGCAAAAAAATAATAAAACACAAATTTTGAGTCGTGGTAAAAGTTTTTGGAAAAAACATTTTACTGTGTCTCCGTTGTTTAACTTGCTGTGTGACTGAAGTCCCACATCTAACGGCGCAATTTTGTTGATTTATTGTATAGACATGCAAATGTATTTACTGTACGTACTTTATCGTCATTACGACGACATGCCGTTTAGCATCTAACCAAACTACAGCAAATGTGCATATAGCGATATAGCGGCAAACCAAAGTACAAAATGAACAACAGAACAATGGGGTAGTGATAGTGGGATGGGCTGTCACTGTGATACAAAATAAATCAAGCAATTTATAAAATGTAAAGCAGCAATTTGTCTATATACCTAAGAAACAGTAGTATGTACACCCAAAGATCCACGGCAGCCTATGTAATGGAGGCTTTCTATTGCATCTGTTAGTCAGGATAGAGGGAAGTACATTTCCAGGATAAAGCCTGACATCCGGTGTGTGTCTCCCGTGGCAGTGGTCAGGCCTTTCCCCTAACTTTAGTTTCTTTACCTAAAAAAATCACTGTAATGAACATTTAACACCAGTACATAGTTTCAGGATCAGTCTCTGGTAAATAACCCTGTAACAACAAGCAGCCTCCTTCCATTAAATATTTGTATAGTGTTAAACATATAATGTAAACATGTACATATCTGTCAATGTATATAGTCATATCAACCTACCTCTTATGTACATAAGAAACCTATTATATTATTAATTATTTAGTCAAGTACCATTTGCACTTTTGCAGTGGCTTATAGTCTTACTTTTTACAATCCAGTTTGCAAAATATAAAAGTTTACATGTGTGTATGTATGTACAAGTGTTAGTGCAAGTACAAGTACAAATGCAAATGCAAATGCAAATGCATGCATGCACTATATATATATATATAAATTGTTTTATATACAAACTTCTATCTGTAGCCTACATATAGTCGTCTAATGTTACCTTGTTCAGTTTTGTTGTCCTTGTTTTAAACTGTATAGCTATGTTTTTCTGTTCCAGAGTCAAATTCCTTGTATGTGTTCACACATCCTTGGCCATTAAAATTGATTCTGATTCTTGTACTACAACGATAAATACGGTGTGATCTTATCTCATCATGTTGGTACAGATGTGAGATATAAAGTAATACACTGGGGCTAGCTAATAGAGAAGATTAGATGATTCCATGCATAGTTTAGCTTTGTCTGTCTGCCCATACAGTACATACAGTTTACTATACTTTCCATGCAAAAGGCTTGTGTTAGACTGAAATGCCATTTGTCTCAACCGATACACAGCTAGGCTCCTACTATAGCTATGTCTTCTCTCCTTTCCTTCTTGCTTGACAATTGAATTAAGACACAGTGCCATAGGTTCCTATCAAGCTAAACTTAATTAGCAAGATGGCAGTTAAGGATTAACGTTCACTCAATGTACAGAAACTGCTGCGACATTTGCTTTTGGCAGCCTTTAGCATGGATTTTAAAGGGATGGTCAGCTGCATATTCCTATGCCACTGAACTGACAGCTCATATGAGATTTGTAGCTAGCGTGTACACATATTTATATTTTAGCGCAGGTTAAGTAAACGATAGGTCTCCCATCCGTTATCAGTCCCTCTGTTTCTCCGTGTCTGCCTCTTGGCTTCATATTTAGTTAGTTAGCTGTGTTGTAGCTAGCTATTCTATTTAGCTAAATCAGTCACAAGTAGCTAATGTTAGCCAGATGTAACTTAACTACTCCCAGCTAAAGTCAACACTGACAGCACAGTCGCGTACAAGTGGTGTGTAATGTACGTTAAGTTTGGAGCTAAACGGCAACATTACACCACGCAAGTGACATGCACTTTACCTGGCGTTAAATACAAAGTAATTGAATTGAAGTGAGTCCTACCTTTAGCAAATTAGACGTCGCCATGTTCCCCTCAACTTATCGTCTCGTAAAGTCTCGCGTGAACTACACGCAGCGTGAACATCACCGACTCTTAAACAGTAGTAGTCATCATTAATACATGGCCTGAATAAATAATAGAGCCATTTCATTTAACAGTTTAAATATTGTGTTAATTAGTTTAGTTTATTCATATCCCTTAATTTAGTTATGATTTCATGATTTATTATTTTATTATCATAACCTAGTAGACCTATAAATTCTTTTCTTAGTAAGTCTAGGTAGAATTACCAATATCACACTGTGAAAATACTCAACGACAATTTACCAATTTAATTAAGTGTAGGTACAGTATATGTTTCATCAGCAAAATAACAGTACTAAAAGTAAAAGTACTCATAATGCAGAATGTCCCATTTCAGAATAATAATATAGGCCTATATGGGATTATAATTATTGTTGCATTAATATAAGCATCATCACTAATATTTTCGCTGGAAAAGGTGAAATGTTATACATGTGTTGTTTGATAGTTGTTAAATATTTATGTTAATAGCATGTTAAATGTAAACAGTGTGGAGTAGAAAGTACAATATTTCTAGTGGAGAAGAATTATAAAGTAGCATAAAATAAAAATAGTCAAGCACAGTAAGTACCTCAAATTTGTACTTAAGTACTTGTGTCAAATGTACTTAGTTATATTACATGATTTGTGTATTATAATATTATGTAGCCTAGCTTTGCTAAATTATTATTTTCCCACATGTTTTTTTGCACTCACTCGTTCTTTTGTAAATATTAATTTATATTCCTATTATTACTATCTTTATTTCTAAATGTTATAGCACTAATTTTGACTTTAAGTATACTTTTCTAATAATACTTCTTTACTTTTACTTAAGTAAAAGTTTGAATTCAGAACTTTTTACTTGAAATGTAGTATTTTTGGACTATGGTATTTTTACTTTTACTTAGGCTAAGTAAAGGATCGGAATAATTTACTACTACTTCTACAACTACTGAGAAATTAGCACATCCAGCACAACTGTTGCTTTACCGCATAATGTTTTTTTCCATCAACAAGAACCTGTAGACCACATTCGCAGGAACTGGAGGAAAGAAAACAATATTTCAAGGACAGTTATTGTTTTGTACAATCAGCATGACGTTTGTTATCATCAAACACGCAAAGTTTTGGTTTATAGTGGTGGTTTCATGCCACACAAGAACATTCTAAAGGTTGAGCTATGGAAATGAAAAATGTTTGGAGAAATGAAAAAGATACTTGAAGGTTCAGTAGAAGTTTCAAGTCATATTTGTTCACAACAACATATTTCTGAATTAATTTAGTCAATTTAAATTTGTTATTAAGCATTATTTGGTTGGTGAAAGAAGTACTTAGATCCTTTACTTAAGTGGTATCGTGATCACAATTTAAAAATACTCTATGACAAATAAAAGTGCTGCATTAACAATGTTAAAACATGAAACTAGATTTTAGAAAATGCATTGAAAACAGGCTGGAATATTCTTAAAACATGCTGGATTTGTTGTAAGAATAGACCAAAAAAGGCTAGTAACTCAAAAACTAAAATGCAGTGGTAGCCTGTACTAAAGTACAAATTCAAGGTACTTGTACTTTAGTTTAGTATTCTTATTTTATGCTACTATACAGTTCCACTTCACTACATCTAAGAGGTTAATATTGCACATTTTTCTCCACAACATTTGTCCTTTTTAGATTTTCATTTCCTTCCCATCCAGTGAAAACCATGTATCTCCAGAGATGTTGATGTTGAATGGTTGTGATAAACTGAAGGATGAAGTGAGAAAATTCTCCTATACTTTCACTAAATAAAGCTTTAAAAGGCCTCTTGGATCAGCTAGAAAATGCATTGTCACAAAGCTGAAAACAGGGCTTTTTTTTTTTGACACCATGAAAAGTAACTTTAGAGATACGTGGTTGACACAGGACAGCGAAGCTACAAACACATGATGAAACTACCCAACAGTATATAAAGGAGTTAGAATTAGCACAACCTTGTAATACAACACACATTAATGCAGCAGTAATATTACTCCAAAAACGTCATATATAATATAATATATATAATATAATAATAAAACACTGACAGAGAACATTTCACTGCACACTGAGTACTTTTAGCTTTATTTCATATTTTAAGTAGCCTACATTTTGCATTTACTTCTATTTAAGTAATACTTCTACTACTACTACTACTAATAATAATAATAATAATAACAAGTGGATTTTTTTCACAATGTGGTATTAGTACTTTTACTTAGGTAAAGGATTTGAATACTTATTACACCACTGCTAAAATGTCTCGATATACTGAAGTTTTTGCAGGGAACAAATGCGTCATAAATTAAAGATGTGATATGTTGTATGGGAAATTAGAAAAGCAACATCAGCTCTTAAATGTTAAGTATAGTAAAAAGTACGACACCCCCCCCCCTCTGAAATGTAGTGGAGAAGATAACTCAACTAGTGGATGATACAGCTCTTTTTTTGAGCGACAAACATCAGATTTAATATGCTATATCCCTAATTGACCAATTTTCAGTTGCTTCGGGTTTAACACTTAACAAATCTAAATGTGAAATTGTATGTCTGTATTGGACTGAAGAGGAAAAAATGTTTAATATACCTGTTAGAAAATGTATAAAATATGTAGGTATTCATGTCTGCAAGGACTATATATATATATATATGACTTTCATCTAAATTGAAGAAGACTAAAACAATACTGAATTTGTGGCTTCAAAGAGACATATCTATTTTAGGAAGGATTCTTGTGGCTAACACAGAAGGGATTTAAAAAAACAAATGTAGTGGAGAAAAAGTGCAAAGTAGCATAAAAGGAAAATGTTTAGGTTTAGTACCTCACAAATGTATTTACAGAGTACAGAGTATTTTAAGTACAGAGCTTGAGCAGTTTCATTCCAGATTCTCATCAGCACCAGACCAAGTTTGAGTGCACGGTGCAGACGTCATTTAACTTCTTTTTTTTTGGACGAATCAGAGTAAAGAAGGCGGTGCTAAGTAGGTAGCACGAGGCGACTTGATTAATTTGTCAAGTGCGGGAATGGTAATTCGATCAAAAATGAATGGGTTATGGAGAGTTACCCCACACTTTTTATGACTGAAAAAGAAAAAGAAAACGTATGTACACTTACATTAGTTGTACTTTATCAGAATACAGCTTGTACTTTCGTTACGATATATAAGAGCTATTGGTAGTTTCGGGAAGCCCGATGGATGACGCTGCCACTCGCGCGTGGTGTACCAAACTGCATTGAAAAAAATGACTGTTTAATATTGCTGTGGTTATTTCCAGTCGTTCATGCTGGTTTTAGCATAATTCACACCTTATTACGAATTTTGAATCGCTACATTCAAATTCGGCATGCATGAAATGTGAGTATGACATATCGTAGTTCACATTCTCTAAACGTACTGTCGGTTCACTAGCTAGCTAACGCGCCAACGCCTGTAACCCAAGCCTGTAAATTAACGTCAAAGTACCGGGCTGGTAGCTTATGACGAATTGAGCTGTCTAGAAACAAGGAAAATACACTATTGATGGTACGCTTTATGTAATTCTGAAGTATTTATCGTGGTCAATAATTTTAGTGACAATCATATTAGCCTCATCAGTCACATGAGGCAAATCACATTCCTCAGGAGATTTGGTACCATGTTGTGCTTGGGTAGTCTAATGAAGACAGTAAGCCTTACAGATAAAGACTATTGACCCCCCCTTTCATCTTTCATTTATTCTTAATTCATAGATTTAGCTTTCAAAGACATGGAGGGGCATGAAGAGGAGAGTGTGTGTGGGAAATGGAGGGTTGCCTGCTGTTTGAACAGTTACAACTTGAGAGATGTCTTCACGTGGTGAGTACTGATCCAGCTGTCTAGGTCCTAGATGGCATCATACACAACCTGAGATTTATTTATTTATTTTAAATTGCATTCCATAGTAATAGTAGGAAATGTGGGAGTGACAGATAGGATGACATGCACCCCTCCAAAAAAAATCACGCACAATGATACTATATTATAGTGTATATTTATTTTTATAAGTTCTGATAACTTATACTGTCATATTTTGTGCAGAATTGTGTTCGTTGTCTTTTGGTGGAGATTGTGCACCTTTATAAAAAGTGTGTTTCCTGTTGTAATTGCAATAGTTAAATATCTGGATTCTCTTAAGTGTCTTTTTCAAATGTTCTAATGACACATGATGCTTCCTGACCCTCCAGGCGTCTGCTGAAGACCATCATCATGGGGCAGGTCCTGTCCCTGCTGATCTGTGGAACAGCAGTGAGCTGTCAGTACCTGGCCAATGCCAAGGTGGAGACGCCCATGCTGCAGAGCTTCCTCAACTACGTCCTGCTGCTGCTTGTCTATACAACCATCCTCGGCACCCGCAAAGGTCAGCATATCTGCACTTGCATTTGTTTGAGGCCTGCACGAATCGGGGAAAAATATAAATAAAGTTTTTCTTTTTTTTCTTCTTTTAAGCTTAGAATACATCATGATTCTCTGCAATGATTATTTTGACCAGAACAAAACAAATTGGCAGTACCAAACTTAGATTTTTTTTTTTTGGCACCGATAGCACATTGCACATCCCCTCTAGCCTGTAAACATAGAGGCTTCAATGAAGAGAAGGGAGAGCACTGCGTTTGTGATGCAGTCGGCTCGTAAAATTAAATGAGAATCAGTCATTAAAAAAATGAATCGGAAGTTAAAAAAATTTAAGTCGTGAATCGAGATTGCGATTTCATAATGATTAATCGTGCAGGCCTAATTTGTTCTCAAAGCTGGTGATGAATAAAGGTTCTAAGGGGTTTATAAACACCACCTTTAAGCTGTCTCCATTTTATTTATTTTTTGCAGTTCACATTTGAACGTGCATTAATTGATTTTTCCGATCACTTGGGGTCAGTAGCAACCTGTCAACTTACACAGCAGATACAGAGAAAATGTAACATGCATTTGAAGGGTTTATCTTAAAACCAACCCCAGAGTTCTAGAGTGCCAGATGTAGTGCATCATTGGAAGTATTCTGCTCTGCAATGTGCTAGTGTTGTAGTTTTCTCACCAAAAACGACATGAATGTGTGATAAACATGGTTCAAAAGTAGCTTTTGGAAAGAGACATTTCCCTTCCTACTCTGAAGTAAATCTTCTCGGTTTCTACAGGTGACAGGAACCTCTTACAAATTCTTAAAACCAAGTGGTGGAAGTATTTGTTGATGGGTCTGGCAGATGTGGAGGCCAACTATGCGGTTGTGAAGGCCTATCAGTTCACCACCCTGACAAGCATACAGGTAAGAGAAAACCGTCGGTTGGCTGGAGGTGTGAACGGCTGCTTAAGCATGAACGGGACAGTGACGTGCTGAACTGTTCTAAACTGTACATATGTGGTTGGAATCTATATTCATCGGACGCCACAAATGTCTCAATGTAGTCATACTGAGAGATACAGAGAGAGTTGTGTGGCGCTGATAGTCTTAATTAGCTTTGTAGCAACTCATTTTGGCAATGGCTCAAATGTAGTGGACGTTCATTCATATCAAAAAGTTACGCACTAAAGCTTAACGATAAGTTATTCATCAGAGAATTGACCTGTAACTAATTGGATAATCATTCATTTTAAGTTGTTTTTTTTAAGCAACGATGCCAAAAATCACTGGTTTTACTTCCTCAAATGTAATTATTTTAATTAATTTTATTAATTAAATTTATTATTTTCATTATGTGATTTTTTTTTTTTTTTTTTTTTTTTTTAGTCTTCTATTATAGTAAATTGAACATGTTGGTTGAACAAAAACAGCAATAAAGTGTGTCATCTTTGGCTCTGGGAAACAGCGCAATTTTTCACATTTGTCGATTTAATGAATAAAATGATCAGCAGATTAATATTTTATAGAAAGCAGTTAGTGGCAGCCACATTTGGTTCAAAAGCCCGGCCCCAGGAAGAAATAACTGATCACACCCCCCTCCCCTTTTTGTGAACATAGTATAACAGGCACGTTTGCTTAAATAGTGACATAAACAATTGCAGTAAGTAAAATAGCTGATGAATTACTCGTTTTAAGGGCGGAGGATGTTTTTTGAAGATAATGTTAGTATTAGTGGAAATATATCAAATTTCTCAGTAGTAAGGTGTTATCAGTAGTTGAGTAGCCCTGAAAGTACATAAAGTATTTTAATCTGAATTATGACTTCGGAAGCTTATCCTCTCCCCCCGGACCTCTGTCAACGAGTCCACATACGTAATGCCAGTTTGTCTTTGTGTGTTTCAGCTGCTGGACTGCTTTGTGATCCCTGTGCTGATGGTGCTTTCCTGGTTCTTCCTTAAGACTCGCTACAGGCTGGTCCACTTTGTAGCCGTGACGGTGTGCTTGTTGGGGGTGGGAGCCATGGTGGGAGCCGACATCCTGGCTGGAAGAGACCAGGGATCCAGTAAGGACAGTTAAAAAAAAAAAAAAAAAAAAAAAAAAAATAATAATAATAATTTCTATCTGTAAAGAACTTAAAAACTTTATGCGAAACCTAATTACAGTGTCTAATAAATGAAAATATAAAAGGATGATTTAACTTTATAGCCCAAAATGACCATTATGTCTGTGGAGGATGATGGGAATGTTGAGACTTGTGTCTTTCTAAACTAAATGTCAGGATTTTCCCACTCCCCGGTCACTGCTCAAATAGGATTTATAATTCTTGGGTATTTATCATCTTTTATTTATTGGCCTTTTCTAACAGCCAGAAACGTTCTTGTTGTTGGCTGAGAGGCCCTTTGCCACTGAGATTAGAGGTACACAGGGAAGTTTTTTTATTTATTTTTTTACCATCACTGCCTATTCATGCTGTAAAAGGAAATGATTGTTAAAAGTGTGCCTCTTGCTCAAATGTTTCTGTATAGATTATTAATATTATTAACTCATAATATGCTATAACCTCCCCTTCTCTTTCTCTGTGCAGCCAGTCATGTGGTGCTGGGAGATGGTTTGGTCCTGCTCAGTGCCGGCCTCTATGCTGTATCCAACGTGTGCCAAGAGCACACGGTGAAGAACTTGAGCCGGGTGGAGTTCCTGGGCATGATGGGCCTCTTTGGGACTCTCATCAGTGGCATACAGCTGTGGGTTCTTCTTTAAATCCCTCATATTTTCTCAGGCATGACAGAAATGGACCACTGCAGCCACATGTCTGCCTGGTAGTGCAAAATGCTGCATCAGCTACACTTAAGGATGTGATTTAGAACTTGTCTGGATTTACCTTGAGACCTTCAGATAATACACTTTCCTTACAAATATTTATAAATTAAGTATAGCCTATTTGTTTGGCATGATGCATCCCATTTCCCCTTTTATCAATCCCTTTCATAATTTCCTTGTGCTTCAGGAGAGAAGTACTTTTGATTCTTTTATAACAATAAAAACAATAAAACAAACTTATGTAATTTATCCAATATATTTGACAGGGTGCATTACTGTGTTTTTAGCAATATAACTCATAAAACAAAACTTTATATAGACAACCCTCTGCCCACATAACCTTGGCGGAGGTATTGAGACAAATACACTGCGTAACACGCGGCACTGTAGACTGCCATGTATATACTACATAACATTTTGTCCTTTTTTGTTTGTCTTTTAATGTTGTTTTTTTCCTTTTAACTCAATGTTTTTAACAGTGTTTTCCTCACTGTGCTAACTTTGCGTTGTTCGGCTTTACAGAGCTGTACTGGAAACCTGTGCAGTTGCGGCAATAGAATGGAACTTTCACATTTGTAAGTTACTTTCCTCTTTTGTTAAATCAGTTTATTCGAGTGAGAGTGATGAGCGTCTCTCATTGAAGTCCATTCATTGTGTTCTGCAGCCATGCTGTTTGCAGTCTACGCCCTGTGCATGTACGCGCTCTACAGCTTCATGCCTGTAGTGGTGAAGATGACCAGCGCTACTGCAGTCAACCTCTCTCTGCTCACCGCCGACCTGTTCAGCCTCTTCAGCGGCATCTTCCTCTTCAACTACACAGTGAGTGGGATTTTAAAAAAAATAAAAAATAAATAAACAGCTTCCTGGGGGAGACCTCTAGCTCACCCAGTAACAGTGTGCGCCCCATGTAGGCTGAGTCCTTTGCAGCGGCCCGGGTTCGAGTCCGACCTGCGGGCCCTTTGCTGCGTGTCGTCCCCATCTCTCTCCCACCTGTCCTGTCTATCCACTGTCACTATCGAATGAAGGGAAAGAATGCCCCAAAAATAATCTAAAAAATGAATAAAATAAACAGCTTCCTGGTGCAAGGGTTTGTCACACTACGCTCCTCATGTGAAAGACAATGCTCGGCGATTAAACGCCAGGCGATCAATGTGTGGTAAACATGGGGATTCTGTGCACTACTGTATCCCTCAGTATACCTCAGCGTCCCGCGCTTGGCGAGGTGAAAGTGGTGGCATGCAGTAAACAAAAGTTCTGTTATGAAAATCTTTCTTTCTTTCTTTCTCTCTCTCGTGTCATTCTCAGTTTTCAACCCTGTACATCATCTCATTTGTTGTCATCACTGTGGGTTTCGTCATGTTCAACGCCCTTCCCACGTACTCGGCTTTACCGGAGTCCAGCTCCAGCGAGGACGACCCCGCCGAGGTGTTTGCTGACCGTACAGCTGAGAGCCCCTCAGACCATTTACTGTCCGCAGGCAGAGACAGTCAGGGAGCGGAGACACTCACTGCTGTGGCTGCATTGTGACTGAGGCTGACTGAAGACAGGGGGAGGTAGCTAAAAGTTGATAGACTGTACCATTCAGCTGTGGTTATCCTCCATTATAGCTAACTATAGGACTCTCAGTTTGAACTTTGCCATTGTGACAGATGTACATGTTTTCTTGTACTGGGCTGGAAACTTGACTTGTTTTTGGTATTTATTATCAAGGGAAATGCAGTGGGTACCATGTGACCTCTCACTGCTTGTGGTGGTTAACAGTTTACATTGACACATTTTTCATTCCTAGTTTTATGTTACGTCATTTATAAAAGAAGAAATTTGTTATTAACAGTGATCAAATATCCAATGTTAAACACAATGTGCTGCTATTTATTGTGCCAAAATGGATGTTACTACTTTTCTCCTAATTTCTTTAAAAAATATATATATATTTGATATTGTACAAAATACACGAGTCACCACTGTTTTATGTCATAATTTCAAATCGAACACAATCACAAAGTTGTATTTTACTTTTGTTGCCTTTGATGCTGTTAGAATTCTCATTTGGTAATCTACCAAAAATGCACTGCAGATCACTGGGCTGTCTTTGCCTTGTGTACAGCTTGGGAGCGTGCAGCAGGAGTTTGACTTTTTTACTATTAAAACATTTTTATAGTCTCAAGTTTACATCATTTTGTAATTACTTTACACTTTAAATGTGTCTGTTTGTTCTACGTAAGTATGTAACAAGTAATGTTTTTTCCACCTGTTACAGGAACTACACAGTACTACCAGGGTGTATGTACAGGACATCGATACCATTACACAGATATGATTTTGAGTGAGATACAACTAAGTATATTTGGCTCTTTATTACACATAGGGAGAACGAGGATCCTCAAATGACATTTGACAAAATTATCTTGTAACAAGTTCCAATTAACTATTTTTTTCCACAGCTTTAAACAGCATGGTAGTCTTCATCAGTGGATGGAGTGAATTCCATCCTCTCATTAAGGGTTGGGTGCAGCCAGTCCAGCATCTTTTGCATCAGGCCTGTTTTGTGTGCTTAGGTGGAGGCCCTTACCAACTCCTCTGTACCTTTTTTTTTTTTTTTTTTTTACAACACATTAAAAAGTTAACCATTTTCAAGTTACACTCACCCAGCCATGTAATTGTGCCCAAATCAATGTCAAGACTTTCACAAACAAATGCTGTGCCATGTGTCTACTGTTGGCCGCAGCCTAAAATTAGAGCGATGAACTTGAACAAGATGAGAGATGATCGCTGTGACACAAGGTGGGTTCAGAGGGGCTGCAGTGTAACTTGCTCCTTGCAGCTTGTGTGTTAGTGCTGTCCTGTGGTCTTCAGAGGACACGGCACAGAAGGACTGCACTTAGGGTTGGAAATAACATTCAGATTTCTTTTTTCATTTAATATAGCACATTCATTGGGAACGGCAAACAGTCAGTTTCACTGGATCTCTGAAATAGGTGCCCTATATCACTTTTTATTTCATGGTATAAAGACATTTATTGCTATTTTTGCCATCATAAAGACCAAAATGACCAATAATGTAGATTAGAATTGTTAGCTGTGGCCCTGTGCCAAAAGGTTTTGGTCATGATCAGATGGAAACCGATGGAGAAAAGTCTTTATTGTACACTCTCATATCTATTCATATCTCTTGCCTCTGAAACATGTCCACAGATACTGTATATATTTTTACAAATAAGTATTTTGATGAACCAAAAATAAAGGACTCAACGCTATGAGCAGGTGTATTTACTGCATCTCGCATTTTGGACATTTCTGGTATTATCCTCACCTAGATATTTGTGGCATTAAAAAAGTTCAATATTGAGTAAAAACAAATGTAGCTTGCATGTCAATGTTATCTAAGTGGCCAAAAGGTTATTGCAAGTTAAACAAAAAAGCTGATGGAGGCACACAGTAATAACATTACGTATGTTTCAGTGGCCCAGGAACTCTTGGTGTCGCGCCTGCAGACTGCAGCTCCCATTCTCACTAACAGCCAGCAGTATTTTAAGAGGTGTTGAGCAAGACACTAGTCCTGTTTGGTTTGTCATTTCAAGTCACTGCAGATAACAGGAGTGTCAACCAAGTGCCCTTAAATGCATGCAATTATGCATATTATTTAAGGTCTGTAATGCAAAATCTAAACATTATACATGCATCTGAAGAATGCGGGAAACAAATGATGTATGAATTGATTATTGATTGATAATGTTGACCCTTTGTGTTGTGCACTGCATTGCTGTGCTGTAGCTTTTAGACTCCAGTCAGTGACTGGCCTCATGGAGGCAAAGCAGGCGACTGTAGCCGAGTGAAGAGGATCAAACGCCACTTACCTATCTTTGTTTCGCCTCTTATTGTTATTTGAATTCGGTAAGAGGAAAATGTTGTCTATTATTGCATGGATTTTGTTGTTTGTACTGCCTGCACAGCCGACGTAACAGGCGTCGTTTGTTGCTACGGATTATGCACGGTGTTTGTGCTCTGGGTTGCTAATCACACCGGAGACGATCGAGCATTAATAGGACGTTTTTTACTGGATTAGGATTCTCTAAAGGGTGAAATAACCAAAATAGCTTCCAGAGTTTCTTTCTTTTTCATTGCACCGATTGTAGCCTAACAGAAATGCTGCATCCCGGGGGCACCATGGGTAAAAACTGCAGATTACATGCGCGTTCATTCTTCAGCACCGCGGACAGCTCCGGAGCTGCAGACCTGAGCTGACCACTTCTGTCGGCCTCGTCCAGAGAAAACTCCCATCATCTCCTCTGCTTTCTGTTTTCAGGTTATCAATCAACACGAACAGAGTGGAAGACACCTGAGCGGCCAATATGAAGCATTTCCTAAGGTAAGAGACTCCATTATTGCAAATGATGCAGGGCAAATTTACATTTTATTTGTCAGAACGGGAAGTCTTCTGAGCCTGTTCTTATCTCCGATCTACTGGAATGACTTGTTTATACCGAATACTGTACACTACGTATTCCATTACCAATCCATTACGTTATTGTGTGGCCACTAAGTGGCTGCTAAACTGGTTTGAGTGGGTGGTTTATGAAGGAGGCCTCTTAATTATGGAGCACATCTAACCAAGTGGTGTCTCTATTAATAGATCTGTTGCGTTCGGTGTATTTCTGTACGTATTTATATATTTTATGATAGTCATATTGATAAATCACAAACTATATTATCAATCAAAAACAGTTCAGTTAAAGGTTTAACATACGGAATAGGCAATATTGTTAGTAATCAACCTTGTTATTGGTTATACAAGATTGTAATGCCAGTAGTCATGGTACATTTATAAGATTTGTAATCTTCAGTAAATCCACGTTAGTACATAGACATGCATTCATTACATTACTGATATTCTCAAGTGTTTTGCTCCTAGGAAAATTTGCACATTTCAACAGGAAAGTTCAAAATGCTGTACATAGGACATGAAAAGGCACTAAGATATATAGATTTAAAAGAAACATAAGACAATATAAAAACAAACACTCTGATAGGATTTAAAAAGAGTAAAATAGAATAAAAAAAGCAACCTAAAATAGAATAACCCGAGAATAAAAGGTACAGCACTGTGTTAGTGCAGTGCAATGAATTAATAGTTAAATGTATTTTGAAATGTATTTGGGAGTTTGTTCCAGATAGTTGGTGCAAAAAACTGAACGCTGCTTCTCCATGTCAAGTTTTGACCCTTTTGACAGAACACACTTTCAATTACCATCTATTTTCACACAATAACATATTGGAAAATCATTGATTTTATTGTATAATCATCCCTGACAAATGACAATAATAATAAATGAATAGGTTTCTCACACAATGCTTCTAATTCAGACTTCATTACCCATAAAGCCTGTGTGATTAATGCCCCCTACTTAGGATAATAAAACGTTTTACTCCTTTTGCTTTGGTCTCAAAGAGATTTAGCTTCAATTACTTTCAATCAACAGTGGAGCCCAGCAGAGGCTGCCAAATATGTTCTACTGATACAGTAATTATACTAATGTGTTAAAATGAACCTGATAATAGTTTACTGATGTAAATTCACGTTCCACCTTTTATTGTTTTTGGCTCATCAGAGTAATAAGAAGGATTAAAGTAGTAGTACTCCAGTGATTTAGTGTTGCACTTCCATTCAGTGAACAGACAGACAAAAGAAATCTAAGCAGCAGAGGTGGAGGTATACCAACTTTTAGTTCCTAGTTTTGGGTCAAACTAGGATGCAACCAACAGCATATTTGCGTTACAGACTTCCGTTTGGTTGACATCCATGTCTTTGAAACTGAAAATCCTATACATTTAGAGAACTTAATGTTCCTTGTCTGTTCTAGTTACAGAGAAAATCAAATCCATGAAAGCTGGGTGGAGCAGTTGGCGTTAGGTGATGCACAGGCACCTGATCTGTACATCAATGATCTATACATCATTGTTGCCTTTATAAAGTGTTGGTCATATTCTAAACAAGAGGCAGGGGCAATAAAATTCTTAAGGTTCTTCTAAATCAGTAATGATAATTTTACATATGCAAGAAGAGTAACATATGTAAGTAGTTAGTCAGATGCAGATAGTTAGCATATTATTATTTGAAATACGTTTACTTGTCTGCTTGTCTACACACAAATATTGCAGTATGTGTATTTGGACCCACTTATTATCAATGTTTTCACAGACTAGTAAACTGACTTTTACTCTGTGTAAAATTGATGGAGTGGCCCTTTAAACTGAGGTTCAGTGGCACATTTCCTTTGTATCAATCATCCAGCCATCACCGGTGTGCAATTCCTTGAAGGTTAAGAAAATGGCGTGTTTAACATGCCAGTCTCATCCACGGGACTAGCAGGAGGAATTATCCTTCAGGATTGTATGTGCCTTCCTTTTATGTTGACATGGCAAATCATGTCATGTTGTGATCCGTCAGCCTCGGGAGGATTTATTTCTGCCCTAAAAACGTTTTAGACTCTTTTTTGACAAAAAACAAAACAGAGGGAAGCAAGGCCCTGCTTGTGTTTTAGGTTATGCTGATGTATTTTCTCAGCTTCATCGCCTGTTAAAATAACACATTTGGGTTGTAAATGTGTGTCATCAAATCAGATGATAGAAGGTTTGAAATTACAATAACATGACATAAGTTTCTTCTTCCTTTCCTGTTCAGTGCAGAGTTAAGCAGTTGGAGGCTGGAAATGATTTTATCTCCACAGTTTCTTAATTGGTCCCTATGCATTTCCCAAGACACACATCTCCATTTTCATTCTCAGTGTCAGCTGTAAAAATAGCACACTTTGATCTGCTGCAAGTCTAACCTGGTAGACAAGAACCTGGTAGACAACATGTTTTCTGACTCCATTTGCTTTATATCTTCCTCCCTGCTCCTCTTTTTTCTCTTACTTAGCCCATTTGACATGTCTTTATTTTGTAAAACTATGGGATTTTGGACTATATATCCTCCAATATACTAAGCTGCAAACCTCTGAAGAATAAAACATACCTTTTATTTTGCTATAAAGGGTCACAATCGTGCTCCATACTAAAGTACATATCCCTCTGTCTTCTCCTCCCCAGAGTGGTGACCCAGTTCTTTGTGTTCCTCTACTGTAAATGTCTGTGGCGGGGCCTGAAGTTTGTAGCCAGAAAGTTTACGGGGCACTGCGAGCTGCAGCGAATCTGCTACAACAACAAGCATGGAGCCCGCAGGACCCTCAAGATAGGTAGGTCCACACACTGCCTGATCTAGGAAAATAAATACAAATTGAAATATCTGTTTTTGCAAAAATAACCCTTTTATTTGTATTTGTAGCCTATTTAATTATATATTCTTATTTATTTTTCTGGCTTTAAATGGAACATTGGAAATTAAAACAAAGTTGTGTGATAGGAGATAGGGATAGGGGATACTTTGGACCAATGCAGTTTTCACAATTTAAACTCAATATGTAAATGTTCATTTCGGCCTTGAACCCAGTGGTGTAGTCCAAGTATTGTAGTAGGTGTCCTCCCCCAGGGAAGTTTTGATTATTGACGACTTCATTTCCTGTTTTGGATACACTTTTATGCACCTATTTACAGTGGAAAATACCTATATTTAGCTTATGTGAAGAAAAAAAAAACAGATGACAATTCAAAATATAATGGAAAGGATGTTACTGCGCGTCTTTAGGCATATTTAAGTGGGTATATGGAAATCCTGGAGCTTTTTTAGTGGGTACACCGCGTATACCTGCGTATCACGTAGACTACACCACTGCTTGAACAATATTCAAAATATTTATTTTTGTAGCTACTGAAAGCAATAATAATATAATGTCACTGTTTGCAGTTGACTTACACTTTGCAAACTTTTCTTTCCAGAATCGTCTCTGAGGTTCTCCAAAAATGAGGTAGGTGTGTCGCTGAGTTTTCTAGATTTAATCTGTTTATATCTATTCCCACTGTCTCCTCTTCCTGCTGTCCCTTTTTGTTTCTGCCATCTTGTGTTTTCTGTTCTCGTCCTCTCCAGCTGCTACAGTCTGCCCTCAGCATCCATCCTGATAAAGTGGAGAAAACCATTGAAGACATCATGGCGTTGAAGAAGATTAACCCTGACACCAACCCACAGTGAGACACATTATCACCTTAATGTGACTTTATCACTTATGTTAGGGTGTTAGTGGTAAAGTAGATCAACACTTTGATTTCTCAGGCTAACTGAACGTTACTGTAGTCAATTTACACGTTTGTCTTTATTCTGCTATCATTACTGACCTGCTCTTGAGCAAGGCACTGAATCCAAAACACTCAAACTGAGCTTTTGAATGTCTAAGAACATAATACTATGCTTGTACATTAACATATCTGAATTTCCTCATTTGTAAAAAACCCTTCCTCTTCCCTGTGTCTCCCAGGTTGGGCATCTCTCTCCAGGCCAGCCTCCTGCAGATTGTGGGCTACAGGAGCCTGGTGGCAGAGGTGGAGAAGCTGCGCAAGGAGCCGTACGACTGTGAACGAGGACATGCTGATGAAGGTATAAATAATCCTAACAGGAATATATATATATATATATCTATATAATATAGGTACAGTATAATGGTAGGATTGACATGGTATTTAGATCATTGTAACATAAATCTACTCAAAATGATGAATGTGTCCCAAGCCCACACGATGATGTATTGAACCACACATAAACCTTTGAACTCATCTTGGCCAAAAGGGTGATCGCTCCCTAAGGGAGGGTCGAGAAGGAATTTTTCCTTTCTAACAGACGGAAAGGGTTTTTTGCCTTCTCCCTGATGAAGAGTAAACAAGTATCCTATCCTGTGTGTGCATGTTTTGACGTAATTATTGAAAACCGCAACCCGGAGTGATAATTGCTGATGTTTGTTAAATGTACAACAGGAGGGAAATGACAGAGAAATTCGTTTTATAAGTCCTTTATTAGACAATTCTCTGTAGTAGTGTCTTAGAATATTATATCCTATATATTATATTGCATGCTTAAATTCATACATTCATATTCATATCATAATCACTGCTTTCATGCTTATCATATATCCATAGCCTGCTTAAACCTATATTCATGTATGCTTTCTTATATGCACATTTAACCAACTATGTTTTCTTTAAAGCTGTTAGGGCCTCCAGGCAGTAAAATGTCTCCACGGCCGCATATCATATAGATAGCAAATGTCTCCAAGTGTCTTAACTTCGAGGTCGGGTAAAGGGCAGGGTGCCCCGGCAGACCTGCTCTTTGCCCTCCTTTCTCTGTGTAGGCATAAACCATAATACCAGATGCTTTAGACTAAACAACAGTAAATCTTTGTATGTGTGTGTGCGTTTTCAACGACCTTCAATAAAAACTTATGCTTTTGTAACTAGGTGTCTGTTTAGCAACTCCGTCAGGCAGGTTGCTCTTGCGGATCCACCCTTTGCAAAAGCTTATAACTGACATTTTGCCGTCTGAGTCTCGTTTCTTTGCTTGACCATGTTTATTTAGTAAGATAAAGTGTTATGAACCTGACAGCCTCATTCATAGTTTACAGTTGTAATCACTTGTCCAGAGGAAATCATTTAACTTTACTAATGTGTGTGTGTGTGTGTGTTGCAGCTGTGGAAGGAGCTGCGTCCTGACACACCTCTCACTGGACGCATATCTAAACAGTGGTGTGAAATTGGTTTCCAAGGCAGCGATCCCAAGACTGATTTCAGAGGCATGGGCCTGCTGGGCCTGCACAACCTGCTGTGAGCTCTGTTTCTGTAAAACACTTTAATGGGATAAGACTATTAGACATATTAGTGGTTGCATTTGGACTTGTACATACAACAAGACCTGAAAAAAGTGCTGTGAGACAATAGCTACTTATGAACTTCAGAAATGTAAAACTATAAAATGAATCATCTATTTAAATTCCCTTTTTGTGAATCTTCTCTCTTCTCGCTTCAGGTATTTTGCAGAGCATGACAAGGCTACTGCTCTGCAGATGCTCCACGACTCCCTGCAACCAAAGCACAAGTTAGCAGATCCCTTTTTCTCAACCTTTACCCAAACAGGATAAAATTAAAGGAATACACCAAATGATTTGGTAGAAAGTCTGTCTGGTTGGTGTTCTCAGGAGAATAGCAACTACAGGATGGTAGGGATCCAAAACAAAGGAAATGTGAGTTTTTAACAGATGTAAAGCTACTTGGTAAGAAACTGAGACTGTCAAACATGTACATATATATATGGCACATGGATCATAGAAACTGTAGAGCTAAAAATAACTTCAGAAGAGGGTCAGCCATTAAATCATGGAAATTTTAAGTCAATCTTGATCAAATTAGTGCTGAGGACCAGCATCTTTAAATGTCCAATAATGAAGCAGATTGGAAGCCCAATGTTCAACATCTATTCATGCAGTTTTTCTACCTGAAATGTGGTGTGTCTCTTTAACTTTAAACTGCACTCACTCATTCATTCCTACAGCTTGATGTCATTCACTGTCTTCTTTTATTGACTGCTGCTGCTGCTGCTTGTATTGTTTGGCATCGACATCTAAGTGGGCTGTCTCATTTCACAAATGAAGATTTGCTTTCTTTTTCTTCTCCACCTCCGCCTTTCCACCCATGCCTCCCTCTCTGACTCTCACATGCACTGTTGTAGGAGCACACACAGAAATCCAAGGTACTTGATTTCACTTTCATTCTTTTCACTGAATTCATAGCTTTCTTTGTTTGGGCTGATGTTTCATGCATTTAAAGCTGTACTGAGCACAATTTATGTATACTTTATTTGTACTTGGTCATCTCATCATCAACACAGGCCCCCATGGAGACAGATGTTGTAAAAATGTTTTTATTTAATCCAATTTCTGAATGGATAATATATCAACACAATCACACTCCCAACGCGTCAAATACAACCGTTTGGTCAGGACGTGCAAGATCATGGGTGGGGTTATGGGTGCCCTGCCACACAAAACCATTTTTACTTGCATTTTTTGAAATATGTTAGGTCCATATGTGTTTGTATTATGTTGTGATCGTGAAAATGAACTGCTACCTCCTCTGTGAGCTCTAGCCACTGAAATTAAATAAAAGAGAAATCAGTTCTATTACAAATTCTGGTCAGTCTGACGTCATGTTGCCTGAGCTCATTACTATTCATGAGCTCGGCCAGTTGCACTGGGTAAAGGATACTGATAGCCAGGTTGTCATTGGCTAGCTGTTAGCCAATCAGAGTCAAGCAGCTTAGCTTGTTGAATATTAATGATAAACTGGCAAAAATGGAGCTGAGTCTTCCTGCAGGCTTTCTATGCCACGCTAGAATGGCTTGAAACAAGGTAACCAAGGCATTTTCCCACAAAAAATGTTACAGAGCCCACGGTAGAACTTCAGACAGCACAAAGTAATGAAATACGTGTGGCAGGGCAAATTTAAAAGTAAAGTAACTAACATGACACATGGGTCACAAATGGGACATGAACGCCTGTCACCTGGGTAAAAGTCTTTTTTCTTCAATACTCTTTCCTCCCATTGTCGCTCTTCAACTGTAAATCTATAATGTTGGCCATATACAGACGAAAACAAAACAAAAGGCTTGTAAAATATTCCAAAACCATATAAAGAAACTAAGTGACATGTATGAGTTGACATTTGTATACTTTTAAACAATCAATACTTTTAAACACTTTAGGAAGCATGCTCATAAATGTTTATTGTGACTTTAAGATTTCTGGGATGGTTTTGTGGTGCACTCAGTATTGTTTCATACGTAGACAGCACAGGACTCAAGTGTTGTGTCCTTCACAGTGAGATAAACAAGCCTGAATGGGAACAGAAGAACATCGACAAAGCTATTGGGTAAGTGTCTGCACATGTGATGTATTCCTTCTGCCTTCCAGTCTGCATCAGCTCTGATAAGAACCAAGGACTGACTCTAAAAAACACACACAGTCACACAAAATCCTCCTACAAATCCTACACAGGATTGTGAGGGAACTCCAGCAGAGCAGCAAGCTGTAAACCACAGGCCCCAGGGCGGTAGTAGCTCAGTCTGTGGGGACTTGGCTTAGGAACAAGAGGATTGCTGGTTCAAATCCCAGCATGCACCTAGTGCAGAGTGTGGATTGGTAACTGGAGAGGCGCCAGATCACCTCCTGGGCACTGCCAAGGTGCCTTTGAGCAAGACACCAAAGCCCCGAGGCGCCCTCCTGTGAGGCAGTCCCCTCATATGAAATTAAGTCCTGTCTGTACATGTGTGCATTTAGTCTGTGTGTGAATATACAGTATACAGTATAACAAGAGAGAAAATATTTATATTAGATTTCCCCTTGTGGGATTCATAAAGTATATCTCATTCTTCTTCAGTCATTTACTGTGACAGTGTCTGTACTTAAATGATAGTTCATGATTGGTGTACAGCGTTCTCCTCTCACACCCACCATATCCCTCCCCTGGACCATGTGAATTTTGCGATGAAGTGAAAGTTGGGCGGTGAAGGGTGTTGAGTACTTTTCCTTTTGATGCTAAATGACATTAAAATATTTATAATTATTATATATTTTATTAAGATGTAGATGTTTTTAGTGGGGTAGTTTTTTCATGTTTCTCAGGAAACTTTGACACTTTTATCCTCTGTTGCACTAGCTCAGGGGAAATGTTCCAATCTTAATGCCAAAAAACCTCTTTCACAGCCATTGGCAGGAGCAGAATCTGTTATTTACAGTAGTTTGATTGACTTTTTCCATCCGCATTCCACCAAAAATTCCCTACTCTGTCTCTGGTTGGCTAGTACTCCCACTTGTCTTCTGCGCAGAATGAGTCACAAAGGGGAAAAAACACTGCCTAAGGGGGCTCGCTATATGATGGCAGGCTTAATGCAGATAAGGCACACTTATTAACAAAACCATTTAAAAATGGCACTTCATATTAAAAAGGTTGCCGACCACTACTGACTTAAGTCAGTTTCATTTATAAAGCATCATATTGCAAATCACAAATTTGCCTCAGGGGTTTTACAAGCATACCCTCTATCCTTAGCCCATTGATTTGGATAAGAAAAAACTCAAAAACTCCCTCCGAACAAAACCTTCAACAGGGAAAAGAATGGTTACTCTCTCACTGAGCATTTCTTTCATCGTTCTTTCTGAAAAAAATTAATGTGTTCTTGGGAATTACTGTATCAATAGTGTCCACCAAACACCTGCTTCTTAAGTCATATTTCCAACTTTTTAGCTCTAATGATGGTCTCTTTTGTCTCCAGTTAATGTCAAGGGCTTATGGGAAATGTAGTCCGTTAAAGTCTGTTCAGAAACCACATCACCCACACTTCCCTAGTTGAACCATGAAACATACAAAAACTTCATACAAACTAACATCATTTTGTATGACCTTCTTCCAGGTACTCTTTTGCCATTGTGGGCATCAACATCACAGACCTGGCCTACTCTCTGCTGGTGACTGGAGCTCTGAAGACGCACCTGTACAACGTGGCCCCAGAGATGCCAAGCCTGCTCCACTTCCAGCAGACCTTCTGTGAGTTCAGTTGTTTTGACCTTCAAAACCAGATATTAATCTAGATTTTGTTTTTGTGTTTATACTTTATATGTTGGCCTGTTTTGAGTCACCAGTATTTTTTTGCTGTTAAAGTAAGGACACGCTGATAAGATTTTGACAAAAAGCATATATAGCACATTTTAAAACTAAAACACTGCCTGCTGACTTACAATAGATTAAAAGATGACTTGACACTCAATCCAAATTTCCAATAGCTATTATCTTTCAATAAGAAAAATCAGTTAAAACCAAGCAGAGATGAAAGATGTACTCACATCCTTTACTTAAGTAAAAGTTGCAATGCCACAGTGTAGAAATACTCTGTTACAAGTGAAAGTCCTGCAATCAGATATTGATTCAAAGCTATGGTGCATAGTTTCTGTCACCCCCATGAGGAATTTTAAGTAATGACAACACTGATCAGCGTCCAAAGAGGATGGATACCCACCGATCGGGACTGACGGCACCGACAGGTTCGGGTTCGACTTTTTAGAAAGGATGCTCGGGTTCGGGTCGGGCTCGGTCACATCAGCGCAATAAGGCATTGAACATTTTGAATTTAAAACAGCTTAAAATAAATGTCAAATATTACCCTAACATCCGTCTTCCTGTTGCTGTTCCAGTGCGTATTAAGCTCCATGTGGCAGCGCAACGATGGAAGATGTTAAAAAGAAGTTGGCCGCAGGAGATTTTAAAACTATTGAAAACGAAGGAAAGTCAGCTGTGCATTGATGCGCTCATCTGTTGACATTTCCGAATGCCTTCCTACAATTGCTTAATAAAAGCGGCTTTCCACACAAACAAACGTACATGTGTCATTAGTATGAGAAACAAATGCGATTTTAACTGTGTCGGGCTCGGTCGGGCTCGGACAGAAATATCTTAATGCCTGTCGGGCCCCGGTTAGACGCGGGCCGGGATGCCAGAAAAAGCCTGCACTCTAGTCCACATGATACAAGGCTTCCGTGACCGGAAGCAGACATTCTGCTATTAGCCAAGAAGGACACGGAGGATTAAAAACTTGATGGACTCTTCAGAAGGACACAATCCTCTGAACATAGTCATACTGAGAGATACAGAGAGAGTTGTGTGGAGCTGGTAGTCTTAATTAGCTTTGTAGCAACTCATTAGGCAATGGCTTTAATGTAACGGACATCCATTAAAGGTGCTCTAAGTGATGTTGGGTGACTTTACTTCTTGTTGAAGTATTTTAAAACAAAACAAGACTAGCTCGCCCCTCCGTCCTCCTCATCCCGTCCCCTCCCTTCTGGGCTTCCTAACTAACCCTACACCCCCAAATCCTTATTGGCTGTTATTGGCTGGAACGCTGGAACACTGTGTGTGTGTATGCTTCGTGGTGCAGGTGGGCCCAGTTGGTTTTTGTTGCCGTTTGTAGACCCTGGGCTGTCTACAGAGACCACGGTTTTTACAGTGTGTTCTGGGGACAGGCAGCTAGCAGATAGTGAGGAGGTGTTTACTGTATGTTGTAGCCTAAAACACGCGTTACATTGCATAGAGCGCCCTTAATATCTAAAAGTTACACATAAAAACTTTAATTAAAAGTACAACAGTATTATTACCATCAAAATATACTTAAAGTACCAAAAGTACTTATTAGAGTATATTATTGGATTACAATCCTTGATAAATTAATGTGTCCATCACTTTATTTGTTGATACTGGTAGGTGGAGCTCATTTTAACTTGGGTGAATTGCCACCAACACAGAAGTTTTATCTTAACCTATAATATTACAGTCATTCACTTGTTGATATGTTTTATTATTAATCCTAAGTAAATTACTAAAGTAATTAAATGCAGTAGAGTAAAAAATACTACGTTTCCTCAAAATTAGTAGCAGTTGAGTAAATGTCCTTAGTTACATTTCACCACTGAAACCCAGTGTGAATGAGTAATGTGACTGCTGAGTTTTTGATTTAAGTGAAGTTTGTTTCTTCTCTGTTTTGTTGAGAGAAGTTGGCTAGTTGCTAACTTTGTCAGAAGAAACCACAATGGTAAAACTATAGGCCTGAAAACCAAACCAATGAAGGACGCTATGAAGCTCCATACAGCTGAAGCTAAAAATATTATTATATACACACACATGAAGGATAATTTGTCCCCCTCTTCTAATGGCAGGTTACCTGATGCAGGAGTTCCACCGTTTCTGGATCGAGGAGGATCCCAGTGACATAATGGAGTTTAACCGGGTCCGCTCCAAGTTCCACCGGAGGATCCTCCGACAGCTGAAGAACCCGGACATGGCTCTGTGCCCCCACTTCTCCGCCTCCCACCTCCACCTGGTCAACCTTTAAACACACAATCCCCACTGAACCCTTCATACCCCCACAGAGGTCTCCCCTAGATGTCCGGTAGGCCAACTAAAAAAAAAGAAACAGAGCACCCTTTACACTTTACATACATGGTCCCTCAAACAGCTGGACACATCTGGGGGAGGCTCTGTTCCTTCTCTGCTCAGTCCATCTTGTCTCAGCTAACGTCATGTTGCGTCACTGCCAAAAGCTCACTAAACCACTGCACGCACACACACACACACACACACACACACACACACACACACACACACACACTGCCTCTACGCCCTCTGCACTGCAGCGGTACACCACCAGCATCAGAGATGACCATAGCGATTGTAGATGTGCTTGAGGAGAGTGCACCACACATCTCATCATTATGTTGCTTTAATGATTTATGACGATTGTATCACAGCTGTTACACCTCAGTTATGAACCCTGTGCTTATTCTCATAACAAACCAAAATTTTCAGTCAGAAAAAGAAGGAAAAGAAATCCTTTTTTTTTAGACTGCAACGTAGTCAGTTCATTATACATTTTGGCAATAAGCTAATTTGGCTTTCAGAACCCGAGATCAAACATGTCAAAACTAATATTTTGTATTAAATATGAAAAGCTATAGATATATAATGTAAGTTTAAATGAAGCATAAAAGAAATGTTGCTGGTGCTGATTCAATCAATTAAACAATATGGCCAGTTCATCTCTTAGCTTTGTCTGTATTAGCTAATCGATAGAGACTGTTGTGTACTTTTTATGTCAACGTGACAGTAAGACTTGTCTTTGCTTGTCTTTTATCGAATGTGGAGTTCAAATGTACGTTTGGTAAACCTGCTAAATGATGTTCATAAATATTTTAGAACTTGTTGTTTTGTTAAATTACACAGATTAGGCAGCACAGTTCCCAGTTTGGATATTAAAAGAGCTTCACCTCTTGAAATTAATAACCTTTTTTTATTTCCTTGCACATATTTACGCTTTTAAAGATTCTTTTTTTGGCATTTTAGGCCTTTATTTGTGACAGGACAACTTAGACATGAAAGGGGAGCGAGAGGGAGAATGATGAGCAGCAAAGGGCTGCAGGTCGGAATCTAACGTGCGACCGCTGTGTCGAGGACTGAACCTCTGTATATGGGCACACGCTCTACCAGGTGAGCTTCCCAGGCGCCCTAGAAAAATAATTCTAAAAATATTTTGTGAACTTTGTTTTTACAGGTTTGCAAACGTGTTTTGCCTTTGCTTTGATTCTGTTCTGAATGTTCCTCACATGCTCACATTCACGATTGTTTGACTATTTTAATTAATTGAATGTGACACTGTTGTATCAGCCAAAGCAATAATTTACATTCACTTCACTGTACATTTAGTTTCAATCTATTGATTTGCACCTCACGTGCCTAAGTGTTTATTTTATTTTCTAACTCAGAGCTGGAATTCTTATCAAGTCGTAGCTGCAGCTTTAGCTATGCAGCATGCAGTGTTTCATAGAGGTACATTATTACAACAAACAGTTTAAGACATTAGTGTAACTCATGTCAGATGGAAAGTTGCTAAGCTGCATTTTACAATGTCCACATTTTTTTGGGGGAGACCTGCTGAATTACTATAACCCTCGTGTTGTCTTCCCACCGAGCTGCAAATTTTTGTTTTTCTAAATCCAAATTTCTAATGAAAAACCTTTTATCAACACTTTCCCCCGATGTTTTTGTCACTTTTTCAACTTTAACATTTTATTTTTTAAACATTTCTCACTTTTTTGATATTTTTGTCACTTTGTTCGGCATTTTTTCACATTTTTTCTTTTTTAACATTTGTTCACATTTTAGTCACTTTTATTGACATTTGTCTTTGACATTTTTATTTTTTTTATTTGTCAATTATTCTTTTCTCCAAATGCTATAAAATTGACAAAACACCCAAATTCAATAAAAGTAGTGAACTGATTATTTACTTATTATTAACTTGTGAAGTGAATTGTAAAGAACCATCCACGATATTTTTTTGGAAAATTTGTTTGAAAGAAACCCAAATGTCTTATTAGAAACTTTTGAAAAGGGTCAAATTTGACTTGAGGACAACAGGAGGGTTAAGGAAGTGAAAACATGTTTTTCCCTTTCAGTAAAGCCAAAGACATGTAACAGGAAGCAGTGGGGTTTATAAAGAATGTAGTCCCACTCTGATTTTCCACTGGGCACGTCTTTAATGCATTCCGATTTTGTAGTAGCTGGGAGAATGGAGTGGAAAGTAGCAAGTATCTACTTTCCACTCCAGGCACTCCTACATTTACACTCCATGCCCTCTCTTTTTCAAAAAGGATCTGTAATGTAAATGTTTTTCAACCTCCAAGATGAATCTTTTGTTGTCCGTGGTATTGTAGAGGAGACAGAAGCAATATTGGGGGTTGTCTTTTGGTAAACTGGCTGGATCTTGCTGTTTCACTTCCTGTCCAAACGGCCTGTGGCTGCACGAAAATAGACCTGGCGCGTTTCTTTAGCGGAGCGGAGAGCCGCTTCATAGGCGCTTTTGGGTCGCGCTGTGGCGCAGCTGGTGGAATATCAAGCATTGACTTAAAGTGCTCATATTATCTCATTTTCAGGTTCATAATTGTATTTAGAGGTTATATCAGGGTAGGTTTACATTGTTTAATTTTCAGAAAACATATTTGTGTGTTACTGCACATTGCTCTGGCTCCTCTTTTCACCCTGTGTGTTGAGCTGTCTGCTTTAGCTACAGAGTGAGGCATCTTACTTCTATTCCATCTTTATTGGGAGTTGCACATGCGCAGTAGCTAGGTCAGCACTGCTAACTAGAGGGTGACACGTGACCCGCGGGAGTCCAGATAAATTGTCACCCTCTACTAGCTTACTAGCTAGTCAGAAGCAGAGTATGAGGGTGTGCCATGCTAGCAGCTAGGCAAGCATTATAACGTGTGTCACGTTGTAACACACGTTTGTCACGGAAGTAAAGACTGGACTACAATAGAGCTGTTTGGAGCAGTTTGTGAACAGTGTTTTCTGTTGGAGATGGTGAGTCCTTTTGGGGTGGCCTTTGGGCTTTTTCACTTTGTAAACCTAAAAGAAAGGGAAAAAGCCAAAAAGCATGATATGAGCACTTTAAGTGGCCGCGATTGCTCGCAGCGCCTCCGGAACGGAGTGCAGACGTTGGAAAATAGGAATTAATATTTAGTTGTCTCATCTCTTCTCCATGATGATCTCTTTTGTGTTAGTAGCAAAGCGTAACTTAGCAACAATTTCAGAGATCAGTGTTCTTAAAAAATGCACAACGTAGAAGCTTTAACAAGCATCTGCAACAACCAGTTAAATAGGACTATACATGTAGAGCTGGTCCACAGAGGATGAATTAGGTGATTCCTACTAATACAGTGGAGAACTGACAGTGAAAATGTAAAACTGCTAAAGATGGAGGCGTTGACCGGCCAGTCAACGCAGGAAGACTTTTTATTAACGTGGTATTCCCAGATGTCACTGTCATCTCCCTACAATGGACCACATGCATCTTTAAATTGTATTTCTTTACTTTACCCAGAAAGCCCCACTAAAATTAGAAATCTTTTGTTTCAGGGGTGTCCTTAAATTTGTCTTAGCACATTTTGTAGGTGCCCGGACCCCTATTTTGGAACCACTACAGTGCAATCCATTTAAAACAAAAACAAGAAAACAATCACCGTCCAATTGATTGTCTATGGAGCATCAGTTTCATTGTTTCTCAGCTCTGAGTCATATTTTGGACTTTTCATTGAAAGATAAATAATCTGACACACGTGCACTTCCTCACAGCTGTGTGTTCTTGACCACTGTATTTAACCTTTATGAGCATTTACATCATGTGGGGTGCTGACAGCTCTTACAAATGGAGGATATTATTTGACTGTCATGCTTGCACTGCTGATTGTGTTTTAACAGTATTGAATATCTCTGTCCCATTGAAGTGAACGTCGATGCTTTTTTGTCAGTATTATGCAGCTGTTTACTTCAGTGAACGTCAGTGCTGGTTTCATCTCCTGCTTGCATTTTGTTTTGCTTTGCTATGGTCAGCTTTGCACACTGTAAACATAAAAATGCAGTTTCCTTTATGATAATAAACCAGTAATTTGTGGTATTAGGAGTATACAATACTGTAGATGAAGTTAGATACACGCTGCTGTATATTCTGCTTTAAAACTGCCTATAAGACTACAATCTGCATGATGGTATTTTCATTGTAACTGATACAGCATTCTGTATTCTTCAGTAAAGCCTGGAGTACTAATATATATTGTAATTGTGTGCTTCATTTGTCTGTGCTGTACTTTTTGAGACCACAATAAAGACTAAATGTCAGTAAAAAGTACAATTGACTATTCATTTTCTAATTGTTTGGCTACACTTGAATCATTCAGATGATTTAAATATAAAAACACAATGTCTAATTTTCTACCCCAAGGGTTCTTTCGATCAAAAGAATAACAAAGCCACGACGTTCCACTTCCAGGATTGTTCAGGTGCAGCTGGAAATTCCGCTGGATGTCTTTCATTTTGGCCGGATGTCCGTTACCTTCCACTTTCTTTGTGTTGGAAGTTTACACTCTGCTCCTTAAAATAAGGTGACCAGATTTCTCAGACAAAGTCCGGGGACATTGTCAGCTCAGAGGCGTATATACCTCCATAACATGTCATGTTTTTATTTTTGTAAAACTTAAAACGGGGAGACTAGACTTAGAGCTGTTCTCATTAGAGGCTGAGCCCCCCTAAAGGTCTGATCCTAGAATCGCCACTGCTGCTCCTTCATACTTGTACTCCACTACACCTCAGAGGGGAACGTTGTAATGTGAACTACATCTGACAGCTTTTGCTTTATTGCTTCAGGCTGGTTTCTGCAACAGCTCATTGGGTATCGGATACAATATAAACTATTGAAGAAATATTTTCCTTTGACATTGATGCAGTATTAAACGAGGTCACTGCAGTCGGCAGCGCTGAAACAAGCCACAATGTAAGTTAATAGGATAATTGTCCAGAATGTATTTACGTTCATAAAGTGCTCGTTTTGCTGCTGACAGACTCAGATTAATATTCTAAGTGTCTGATAACATTATGGAAAGGATTTCTAAGGAGGTCGACCTCTCTGTTAAAGATTAAGATCATTTTTTAAACATAAAAGTCCACCAGACTCCATGTAAATAATCAGTTCATTGTCAATATCCTGGAAAATATTCCAAACTTTCATCTTTGTAAATCCTGTGTACACAGAGCAACATGCTCAGTTGGACATTTACTTGACCTAGCTACCTACCTTCTGAACTGTTCTCAGGTCAGTGGCCTGTATGTAAATTTTGGGGCGTGACCGTTCTCTTAATGCATCCATGGGCGTGACAAAGCTACAGGTTCTGAGATCCTGACGTTATCTTTTAGCTTTGTTGGGATTCGCCCCTTTTCAGTGGCAGTTTCAAAATGTGAGATTTGCAGAGGAAAAGCGTGTCAGTGGGATTTTGAGCTTCTATGTATGTGTATATATTTGCTGTATGTGACAAAGACTGTTGTAGCCTAAAAAACATGTGACATCGCTTGGAGCACCTTTAACATTGCTAGATGTTGTAGATTGTTTTTTCACAGCTCACAGAGCTCTGCAGCCAGCGTCACGTGACCATCATATAAATTTGTGTGCATTTCCCTCTCTGAGTTATTTGGACCTGGGACGCATTCCTTGCAACATTTATAGAAAATGTTATCTGACTTTAGTGGTAGAAAAGTATTTACTTAAGTCCTACTTTAGGTTACTTAAATATCTTTTTCAGGTACTTTACTTGAAGTTTGGCATTTTCTGGTACTTTCTACATTTCACAGCAGTGGTTTTGTTATTTAATAAACATTTTTTTAAATTACAATCAGTTGAAAACCCAAACAAATTGAGGAAGTAAATATACGTCAGTATGTGTATTTAACTGTAATTTAAGGGATCAACAAATACTTTTTTGAAACTTTAAAAAAGAAAAAAACTGAATATTGTGGTGTTTTAAAGCTATAGCAAGTAGTTTCTGTCCCTCCCATGAGCTTGTCTTAGATGAATGTTGTTTAAATACCCACCTAATACATCTAACTCTACTTATTTGCCAATTGTTTTAAATGTATGCTATTAGATTAACCAATACATTTCAAACATGGTTTCCCTTTCATGAAAATAGAGGACAGAGAGGCATGTGGATTTTTTATCTTTTATTTAAAAAACACATTTTTCATTATCTTTATGGTGGGAGGAAACCGGAGCGCCCGGGGAAAACCCACACAAACCCGAAGAGATTCAGGCTACATTTACATCACTACGTTTTGGTTTATAAGCAGTGTTTTGAGCCGTCAGTGTTGGTGTTAACCCTTTCACATAGGGACATGTTGGCATTATTTTGAGAAGGGTAGGTATCGACCTGTCTAACTCTGGGGGTAACGGTGAATAAGCTTAAGTCCCAATAACTTGGCTTGTTCCTTTAAGACTGCAATGCAAGGTGTAACCATAGCAAAACATATCATTTATTAAACCAAAACGTAGCAATGTAAATGTAGTCTCAGAGGCCAAAACACCTCCAGACCGAAATGTAGGTATTTTATTGGTGTAATTCAGAGGGACTTGTTTTATGTTTCATTACATGGTATATCACATACCATATTCAATTCAATTCAATTTTATTTATAGTATCAATTCATAACAAGAGTTATCTCAAGACACTTTACAAGGACCCAACAGTTCTAGTAGTTTCCTCCAGAGCAAGCAACAGTGCGACAGTGGCAAGGAAAAACTTCCTTTTAGGCAGAAACCTCGGTCAGACCCAGGCTCTTGGTAGGCGGTGTCTGACGACCGGTTGGGGATAGAATGAAGAGTGGCAATAACAGTCCCAAAAAAAAGAAGTAGTTTGTAGTAGTTCTTTGTAGTAGTTCATGGCATAGCAGGGCACTGTGCAGCCTTACAAGGCACAGCAGGACGTAGCTGGGCACCGCAGATCGTGGCAGGGAAGGGAACGTGTAAGGAAACACATATTGTTTGGCCTCTCCTAAAGCCTACCTAACTAAACCATAGACTGTTAAAGAAGTGGACCAACAGATCCCGTTGTTCTGGACAACTGTGCCAAGAGAAATCTCAATCAGTCCCTCAATCAGTTTTTGGCCTTTAAATCAGGAAGATAGTATAGAATACCAAATAGCCGGTGGGTTGTGAAGCCATCGATATGGTCTTTGTCGTTACCATTGTCACCAGTAGTCGCCTTGATGAGCGTTTCAAAATCACGTTTGTTTTTGGAGTCATTTTTTGATCTCTTGGAGACAACTTTATAGTTTGAATCCTTATTCCTTTGAGTACTATCCAATTGCGCTTTATTGTCATTGGAAGTCGACGGCCCATTTTTATTGCCAGAGGTTTTGTATGTCCTAGGGTCTGCCCATCCATCCAGATTCATGTAGGAACAACCTGGTGGTGGGTTGATTTCACTGGTACTCAAAGAAATTTTATATGACTTCCCTTGCTTGTTGACTTCACTGTTGTCAGATTTCTTTTTGGATCCAATGGTGAAGAAACCCCTAATTCTCTTTAAAAACGAGTGTTTCTTTTTGATGATTTGTCCAGAGCAGACCTCTGGCTGCGTGGAAAGGTCTTTTCCATTCTCTTGGAGCAAGTTTCTATTCAAGGATTTTTTCTTGGGGTTCCTTCATGGTTACATCCATTTCAGACCAACCACTGCTAGTCTCCAACTGATCCTCTGAGTCACACTTGTTTTTGGATCCCTGAGACATGAAACCCTTAATTCTTTTTAAAACCGAAGGCTTTGTCGGGGTGATTTCTCCTGCCTGTGTAAAACGATCCTTCTCATAGGCCTGTTTGCCTCTTTTAAGCTCTGTTTTTTTTAGCTTTTTCTTCTTCCAATGTATCCGGAAGATAGTAAAGAAGACAGCATAGCCAGTGGGCTGTGAAGCCATCAACATGGTCTTCGTTAACATTGTCACCATTCGCCGCCTTGATGACTTTACTTTGAGATTTGCTTTTACTTTTTTTTCTTTTGTTCCTGCGGGCTGCCCACTCATCAAGATTCCTGCGGGTACAAGCTGGCTGTGGTTCGTTTTCACTGGAAGACAAATCATTTATATAAGACTTCCCCTGCTTGATGACTTCAATGTGAGAATTTTGTCCTTTTATTGACATATTGTTTGATTCATGGTAGTTCAATTTACTATTGAACTCCCCATGTGACACGCCTTGCTTTGTAAAGATGCGTTTACTGTGGGACTCTGGGTGTTTTCGAATTTCTTTTGGTGTTTCGTTTTTCTTTTTACTTTCTTTTTTTTTTCTGGGTTCCTTTGTGTCAAGGTCTTTTAACTTATTCGATGGAGTACTATCCGATTGTGGTTCATTGCCATTGGAAGTCGACGACCCATTTTCATTGCCAGAGGTTTTGTATATCCTCATGTCTGCCCATCCATCCAGATTCATGTAGGAACAACCTGGTGGTGGGTCGATTTTACTGGTACTCAAAGAATGTTTATAAGACTTCCCCTGCTCAATGACTTCACTGTGAGATTTTTCTCCTTTTTTTGACACATTTCTTGATTCATGGTAGTTCAATTTACTGATGAACTCCTCATGTGACACCCCTTGCTTGATGTAGATGCTTTTACTGTAGGACTCTTGTGTCCTTTCAGATTTCTTCTGGTGTTTCATTTTTCTTTTTACTTTGAGGGTCTGTCCAGAGCAGTCCTCTGGCTGCATGGAGCTGAGCATATGAAAAACTACTTGCAAACTAGGGCTGAGTAACTCAAATAATTACTTATACAAATAATAATTACAGCTGAACCGACACAGAGTTTTTCTTATTCAATAACGCAATTAATTGATCGAATATGCGGTCCTGGATTACTTAAATAAAAGTGGTTGTTGACTTTGGTGTTTTAAAGGGTTAGTTCAGAGTCACCAAAGTTACACAATAACACTAACTAACTAACCAATAGAGGCAGCGGTAGAGCAACAACTCCTGGGGAAACACAAAGCTTTCACCCAAGCAAACGTGTGTACGTTCCCCTATTGTGTTTTAATCCAAACCACGATCTTTTCCCTAAACTTTAAAATTTGCATTTTTTGTTTGTAATAAAAAAATTTTTAAACTCACTAATTGTTGGCTCTGTCTTCACTTGTTTGACGGTATAACCTCCCATGTTGGCCTTTGGGAACAGAAGTCTGTACGTTGTGGGCGATCAGCATTCTCATTAAAGTGCATGGCTGCAAGGTACAACCTAAAACAAAAAACATTCATTTTTGTAACATAATTGTAATATTAACTTTTACACACACCAAGCAAAACACTCCAGTTAACTCACAGCAAAAGCAGATGCTTAACCTCTTAGCTGTGCCAAAGCTGTACTCTAACCAGGGTTGTTACAAGTGCCTTACAGTTAGAGCAGCCTAAAACTGAAATGATTTGCATTTAGATGGCCGGCAATTAGGCCTGAAGTCTCTAGACCATTGCTCATGTCTCACACCTTCACTTCACTGAACAAAACCAGTTTCTGCAGACAATATGTCCCCCATTCACATTTGCCTTCAGTAGTATTTTGGTTTCTAATGAGTCAAAATAATGAAGTTATGGATGAGCAGCAGAGGGCAGTAAGCTCACACATCATACAGCATGAGATATAAATTGAGAAAGGTGAGTGAAAAAAATACTGTGTATTGGGTTTGAAGTGTTGAATCAAAAGTATAAACAAATCAAATGAAATGTTAAAAGCCTCCATGAACCATACGCTGACTCCTCCCCATCTCTTATCATTCTGTAATTGATGACATGTAGAAAACAAACAGTCCTGAACATGTGTTTGCTGCTGCGAAACCCCCCCTCCCCCCTCCCGCTCTGTTTGCAGAGAAGATTAATGTTGACATTATCATGTACAGTGTGTGTTACGTTATCTCCTCAAACAAACAAACAAACCTCCCCCCTAATATCATTTGTGAAGTCTCTTTCCCAAAATTCAGCCTTGGTGCAGAATTACAGCCGCTAGAGCAGGCGCTTAACGCTCCAAAATGATGCTTTATACATAACTTTTCTCCTCACAGAACTATTATATGAAACAATGAGTTCATAACCAGAAAGAAGAAGTGTTTATATCTACAACATTGGGTTGATAGGAATATTATTTTTCTTGCAGGCTTACAACATGATGCTCAACTTCTTAATTATGAGGACTTTCTTAGATCTAAAATCTGTCCTATCACCCACAAAGAATACAAAATGGTAATAAATGCTATACCTAGTGGAATTCTTCAACTAAGGAAATGTCACGCTGAGAGACAAGAATTGTAAGAGTTGGATCTGACTTTCTTTGTTGATGGAATAAATTCTTTATATTTTAACATTCACTGGGAATCAACATGGCTTCTGCCGTACAAATTTGTTATTCCCAATAAATTGAAAGAATTACAATTCATAATGCTGCACAATATTTATCCTACTAACAAATTTGTTTCAAGCTTAGCGGCTCTGGATAGTAAATGTGAATTTTGTAAACTTGAAGAAGAAACTATTATACATCTGTTCTGGGAGTATTTTCTGTGGAGTTCTGAAAAAAAAGGTAAATTATCTAAATATTCAAAAGAATCACCAAATTAAATTGGAAGAAAAGATGTTATTCTTAATTATGATAACAAAAACAAAACTAAACAGTACATAGGATTTGTCAACCTACTAATTACAAGGGACATTTTATCTTGTCTTTGTGTTGTTCTTTATGTATTTTGTTTTCTACCCTTTCTTGTTTTTTATTTTATTTATTTATTTAATTTTTGCTGTTTATGTTTAAATGACTTCCTTAAATTATATATATATAATGTTCCCTGGATGGAAATGAACATCTTTTTTTTGTATAATGCCGAATTGTTTTAACATTGTATAACATGTTTGTAAAATTTGCGCCAAAAAAGTATTAGCAATAAATGCAAATAATCCAGTAGATGGCGCCAATGCTCAATCAATGCATTCTTGTGCAGGTACAGTGCATGCAGGTCACATAAACTGATGATGTATTCCAATTTAATTTATTTTTACGCTGTCAGTACTTTTAGATACATTTTTATAATGGATAAAGGGCCTGGAACATGCTTATGTTGAATGAATTGAAAGACATTTTAATCTATAGGCCTACTGTAATGATTGACTTGAATTCACTCAATACATTTTGAGGGGGGGCACGTCTGGCAACGTCGCCTAGGTGTGGCGGTGTACTTGTCAACTACAATGTACAGAGGCCACAATGTAGTCTATCCACAGTCTCCTTCGCTAGGTTCCCCGTGGCACAATCCACTTGCAGCCATACCAAACGTCTTAGTCCGCTAGAAGGAGAGACACGTAATACACACACACAATACCTGTTGCCAGTCTCATCATTTTCCTGTTCTTTTCAAGTTAGTCGCTAGCAAAAACACACATATGTTGGTCAAAATAATTTCAGTACAATGTATGAATGAATTCCTGTGTTTTAAAGTGGATGTAGTAACGTGGTCGGAATGCTAAATACAGCTAAATTCTAGCAAGCTAGCTTCACTTACAGAATGTGTGTGTCACGTCGGGTATATTTTGAGGCTCCTATGTGATTTTATTTCATAAAGCCCTGTCATGTTAAATGCTGTTTAAGGAGATGTGTGTTTGAAATACATGTACAGAGTTAACTTTTGGTTGTGTAATGTGTCACGCCAGTGGTACTATTTTGTTAATAGAATTAACAGCATTCTGCTAATATGTTAGCATTCAGCTTGTGCGTCTGGAATCTTATTTATAACAAGTAATGTTGCAGTTATTTATTAGTAGTTATCAAAGATGTAAGCAGCAGACCAAAGAAGTTTGGAAAAACGTGTATTTTACTTTCACTTGGAGATGAAGACAAACAGAACACATTGATTCTGAAAATTATATTTGTTTGGGAAACTGAATTCAAATTACGTGGTGATTATGGTAACTTACTTGATGTTGTTCTTATGAAAAGGAATGTGAAATTGAGAACACATTTACAGTACATGTTTATGTGTGAAATAAAGAAAAGCGAGAGAAGGAAACACAATACCTGTTGCTGTTCTAATCATTTTCCTGTTCTTTTCAGAACATTTTAATCGGACCACAGACCTCACGCCTGGGGCCTGTTACATTTCCACACAGTTGTCATATGTGGTGTGGAGTCATGATTATCTTTTTAACATGGCTTGCTTTCTTTCATGTTGCATTGCTCAGTTAACAGGGCATGAAGTAGTAGATCATAGTGCATTTTATGAACGTCCCAAACTGGAGTCCACATACATATATAATTTTTAATTTGAACATATTATTACAGATATAACTTAATATTTTTGCTCAAACGGTAGCTCCAATTTCAGATATGAAGTGAGAGCCCTACAGTGGGTCAACATTGTCTGCATCCTCAGGACAAACTTGGCAAAGCTCTAAGAAAAGCTAAATCAGCAGTATGTCGTTCAACATTTTTCTGCTGTGGAGTATAGCCTAATGGACATTTTCAGCCCTTTCAATTAAAGTATTGTCTCTTTTAAAACTCACATGCACAGAAATTCGGACGCTCTTGTCAGAGGGATGTTTTGCCAAAGTTCACGAGTGAGTTTGTTTCCTCACATCAGAGAGCGAGTGGAAGCTGCAGTGTGTAATGATAATGCAAGTAAAGATACATGCACTTCATATCACATTAAAGCAGTGGATTAGTGCGGATCAGCTGCAACTCTTTGGTAATGAGAGCTAAGTCAAAACTGCAGGGCAACTGTTAGAGCTTGACACATTAACGTCAGTGTTGGCAATCCTTACTTTAGTCAGCACTTCTTAAGCTTTCTGCCTGCAGAAACTACATTTTATTGATTCAGACAATAGAAATGTGTTTGCAGGGGAAACAGCTAGTAACATTATAAAGCTATAACTTTATTTATATAGCATCTTCTCAAAGAATGTAATTTAAAAAGTTCTGCTTTTAAAGGCTCATGTCAGGGCCCTCTAGGTGTGTGGTTTGAGCTTTTTTGCACTTGTTTGGACAAATAGGACCTTTAACATTGTTATGATCTCATGATACTTTGTGTGATTCCAGTGTTCCAGATGTAGACATCAGTAGGCATCAGTAGGCTGGTTAATGGTAGCCTTTTTAGCAGTGGTGTAATACACTCTCACAAATAAATCTGTAAAATAACAGAAAACGTTCTGGCAGCTCATTACCCGGACCCCTTTAATTTAAAAACGGAAATGATGTGTGTACTTTAGTTAAAATACAGAAGATTTGGAAAAAACAATTCAAAAATGTCGGAAAAATGGCAAAAAAGTAACAAAAACATTGGAAAAATGCGTTGAAGAGATAAAAAAAGGGGTTGACACAGAGATGAGTTAACACACACTAAGATGATTCTTGCAACCATTTGTAATGTTTCTGTGTGAAGGGGAGGGGTGGGCAAAGGGGATCCAGTATATGATGACATTTCAGTTCAGAGAGCTTCTCCACATCGCACCTGTGACCTTTCACGCAGGAAGCAATATATCAGATGAAATGACATACAGGTAAGGCAGAGGTATGTGCTTTTGATACCTAGCAACTATCACTGATAAGAAGCCAACTGCTGCAACTGGACAAATGCAAACTGCAACGGGAAGCGTGCCCTGTGTTACTCTGTTCTTTGTTAAGGATGAAGTTGCTGCTCAGTTGTTTGAACACATGAGAGTGTCCATGGTGGATCATTATGTTCCAAATCCATGGGTTGATGTTCCGTAAACCTGGGTTAGGGTTAAAAATGAGCTAAGAGACGCTAAAACACTGTATATCTGAGGGGAACTGCAGAGTCGCTGCAGGATCTTTTTGCTCGTTATCCTGGTTTTTACGACTCAAAACTATTATTGCTCATCTGTGTAATTTCCAGCAGCAGCTGTTTTCAGCAAACAACCTCAGATAAACCCACAGCACATAGCATCAGTACTTGTCAAGCAACAGTGATTGACTATTTAAAATATAGCATCTATTTTTACAGCAGCTGGTGGAGACCAAAACAGAGCAAAAGGAATAGTGAATATTGGACATAGAGAGCTCTATTTTACACCCGGCACAGCGCGGCTCAAAGCCTGATGCAAGTGTCCTTGCTAAGACCAACCTAGTTATTTCTCGTCCTTCGCCCATGGGCGTGCTGGTCTTACAGAGAGGTGTGTTCAGGTGAATTCTTGGCATATTGCTATCTTGAGGCAGCAGAAAGTGAACGTGCCATTGACCATTTAAAGGGAATGTGAGATGACACTCTGATTGGTTTATTGCATGTTACGCCCAAATCACACTTATGATATAAGTACAACCCTTTTGAACCATGCACCCGGCGAAAAAGTGGATTTGGACACGTCCTAAACACAGCTGCGCCATGCGCTTCAAGCCATGTGCTCAGATCGTTAAAATAGGAATCGCCCTAGAATCACAACTCCAAATAAATGCTAATGTTGCTCTGTCTGCTATGTGTGTAAATAAACAACTGTTTGCTAACTAATACAACTTAACAACTTGTTGGGCTGCTCCCAAGTAGCTGGATCAAATTGATGCAGGTTTAAAGTGTAGTATGTGTGTAGGGGAAAGAGTCTGATGACATCTTATCACTACCTTTGTTAGGTTGACTCTTTTTGTCCTGCACAACTGACAAAAAGCTTGGGACAAAAGATGCTTTTTAGCCTAAAAAATGCATTAACAAAGTCACTGTTTGGATAGATGTTCAGTATGGAATTTCACCATGGGGAGATAATCAGACTGTCAATGCACAACAATAACTTAAAATGTCCATGTGAAGGTGCTAGTGGGCAACATAATTTCATTCTTTCACCTTCAGATGACTGCAGCAGCCGGCTGTACCTGCAGCACATCCAAATAATACCAAGTGTCAGAAATATGAGTCTGCAGTCTTATAGTTTTACACACTTTTTGTCTTGACGCTGCTATTTCCTATCAATATTTAACCCAACACATATACACACATAAATATCTGCTTGTTTTATAACATTTGAATGTTTTGTTTTCCAAAGAAAATCAATTCTGTTGTATTCTAAGACAATCAACTTAATGCCAAGAAGCAGGGAAATGCCGCCACAGATTTCATATTTGTAGCGCTAATTATGTGAAATTCATCATCGCTGCCTTATTGATTAGGCACAGGAGGCAGCAGCGCTTCCAAGCACTCCAGGGCTCTCATGCGGCTATAATGTTATACAGCAGCGCGAGGCAGCAAATTCATGAATCAAGCTGTGTGTACATCAAAGAGTCACCAGCACAGTGGCTGATTTATACAATAATATACGAGTCCAAATGAGTTGATCTGATAGTCAGGGGCCGTGCCATGATTTAATAAATAGAGCAGGTACATGCGAGCTGTTCATTCTCTATCCCTTGTCCATGTTCTCTAATTTGTTCCCAGCAAAATGAGGTAGTAGAGTTTAAGAATGGATAATAAACAGAATTCATCAAATAACTAACGCGGTCTCACGGCAGTCATGTTATTTTTAATCTATTGGTTTGTGTACACTGACACAATTTTTGTTTGTTTTTTGACATTCTGACATTTGCTAATTTACTTTTAATTAAATAAGTATTTTCAATACATTACTGGAATGAATCCTGTGCATTTAAAGGAACATTATGCAATGATTTTACCTTAAAATAATAGCTTCAAAATAGTTTGGATGCTACTCTGACTTGTAATAGGGAGAATGGGGCCTTAGTCATTTTGACTCCGCACCCTGAATGCCTGTTCCCACACTATGGCTGCTTCACATATCCCTTATTTGATAGCTTCTCGCTCCTCGTTCCTTGGCTGAACAGGAAGTTGTTCTGGTCATCCGTTGTAAAGGCCATCTCAAAGCTCTTATTCCTGCCCGGAGGAGCGAGGATCGAGCATTGAGGAGGAATCTCCGAGGAGCTATGAGCGAGGATACACGAGAGCGGCCTTCGTGGAAGCCGTGCACCTGAAAGAGTTGCACATACAGCTGACAAATTTACGTGATGCTTCAGAGGAATGTACATGTTATCCCTCTAAAAACCCATTTCCTTGTGTCCTCTCTCCTTCCACGATTTCCTCTATCTCTCCCATGCATCCTCGGTGGGACAGACTAAGATGCGATGAGGGGAGAAAAGTGGAGGAGCCGGGGATCCAATTTAAGGGAAGTGAGAAGAACCCTATGTAACTTTGGCGAGTGGGGACAATCTCCCAGGAGAAGTGTTGTAACACATTACAGCACTGCCACTGATTTGAGTGAAACTGGATTATTTTATGGGGTAATGTTTTCCTTCTGACGTCCTCTGGCTGCTCTGCCTCTAGTCTCTGTGATTTTACAGACTGTTCTAATGGACAGACAGCTTGACTTGTTGCTTAAATGGTTAGTGCTAACCGCAAACCGCTAACTGTAGCTAGTTAGCTCAGTTAGCCAATCTGTCAGGACTGGAGCAAAGTGTTGATCTTTACCATAAAAGCACAAAAATGTTGGACCGCTGGGAGAAGGAGGGGAATACTGGTGAGGAGCGCCGGTATTGTCAGAACCAGAACCAGAGAGGCGGGCCACAGAACCAGGTTCAGCAGCTCTACGGACACGGAGGAAGCTAAGAAGAGACAAGGAGAGAGTGACAGAGTACATCTCCAATGGGCTTTTAGTCACTGGCAAGAGCTTTGTAAAAGAAAAGGATGGAAGACAGACAGCAAGCTGGCTGGTGTATAAACAAATTGTACTCTGAAGCTGTAGGGGCGTAGTCTAGCTATCACCAGACCAAGCTCAATAGATCAATAGATTTGAAATTGAGCATTGGTCTGGGGAGTCTGCTCTGTATTTCCTCTGCACAAGAGGCGTGACCAACGGGCATAGTTCAAAGATCCATGGTTTAGTGATGAAATGTCAGAATATAGTAACAATTTATTGTGATATTGATATAAGCCCTATATAACATCACTATAAATTAAGAAGAAGGCATGCTATATTTTGGATTTGAAAAACAAATGGAGTAATATTGAAGAAAAATATAACGTACACCTGCTCACCTCTTGCTCATTCCCTGATTACCTCTTCTACCCCCTCTAGCAGTGCACAATCAGTAGCAGTAATTTACTGTTCATCATTTGGTCTGTTACAGTCACTTGGATTTCACACATCCCAAATCGACAAGGACTAATAATGCCCTAAGTTACTGGACCTAATCATCCTGTTAATAATAAAAGTATTGCTGTATGATTCAATGTGGAGCTAGTTAAAAAGATCAGCACTATTTTGCTTTGTGTTGCTGTGAGAACTACTTTTTAACATCAGGGCTAACATACAGTACAGCACTAGAATCTGCAGTGTTGATCGATTTGCCCTAAAGGCTCTGTTGTCGTCTGCGATGTGCTCTCACTCCTGCTGTCACAGTGAATATCAGATGTGATGGTTTGGCAGGAAAAAGGATCTGTATTCACACATGTTCCAGGTCTGCCATACAAAAATCTTTGATCCCTGTTGTGTTTTATTTCTTCTCCCCCTCCCCATTCACAAACAGACCACACACTGCTTTTCTCTACTCTGCATCTCTTCAATCCTCCCACTCTTCCTCACCTTCTTTACTTCCCCTATTTTCTCATTCTGTCACCAATTTATACTTTTTTTTAACCCACTTCTACTTCCTCTCCCTCTCTGTCTCTGATTAAACTTGCTGGTGCATTAATAAAGTGCAGCTCCACCCCCCTCCCCACCCTCCTCCAGTGGGATTAGGCAGAGCACTAATTCCATCTCCAGTCCTGGAAGCTTTGAAGTCGACTGGCAGGGACACCGCCAGCTTCTTCAATTTTTTTCCCATTTGCATAATCCCACCACTGCACTCATACATGCTCATCAGAGTGGAGGATGAGCTAATATGCCGGATAGAGCTGCATATTGGCATAATAAAAATCCAGTCGTTTCTAGTAGCATCGCTTTCTTCATCAGTGTAGCCATCAGGGATCAATGGATTGCTGTCGTTATTGCAGTCAGGATGTCATCATTGTTATGACCCACTTCCTCATCAGTCTTGGTTAATTTTGACACCCTTATCGTAATCAGTAATTAGCATGTGCAAATGTAAATTTTTGCTCATTTGCAGCGCCTGATTGTATTTGTCTTGTATTATCTGACAAAGCAGTACCGTTTGCATAATTCCCAGGTCTGTGGCGAGGCACTGCATTGATCACAGAGGAGTGTCTGCGTACTCTCAAACAAAACAGCAGAACTAATGTATGAAAACAGAGCAGCTGTAAATGTATGAATAATCATTTTTATGATTTAGGAACCTTCGCCGTGAGGAGAAAAAACAAAAAGGAAACATTTAAGGTTCCATAAAAAAGGGATTGGCTGTGTGTCCTTATCCATGAGTCAGCCACCTATGGTCAGCCACCATGACAGGAATTTAGGGACAGCAAGAATATCATATTAGTTTTTCGAACTGCATATGATTAAACGTGCAATATGTAACGTTCTGTCGCTAGGGGTCTCTCAATCAAAACAATGGATGGTAAACACAGACTTTTGATGACGTAGGGAAGTCACGTGGAATTATGGGAGTAGTTTTTATTAACACCATCGCCGATTAGAATGCATCTGATTACGGACAAATTTACCCATTCATTATTCACGTTATGTGTAATGTTTATTCATGTCATTCTAATAATAGCTGCAGTTTCTCCAACATAATAATTTTTTTCTTGATTTGATTTGTATTGGTAGCTGACCAGTTAGCTAGCTAGTAAGCAAGCAAGCTAACATTAGCCAGCAACTAAAACCACACTATCATAATATATTTCACATGACATCGTCCCCTCTTGGATGTGTCAAAAGTGGATGTCAATATATGATTCTGTATCATTAACATAAGTGCATGTGTATTGCTGTGAGTGTTTTTTTTAATTTTATTAGTTGTGTTTTTTTAACGGGAGAACTGTTTTATAACTTTTTAGCCTATTGAGAATAAAGTGCTACATTTAAGTCACTGTTTGGTCTGGGTCCATTTTTATTTGTCAGTGGAAAGAATATTTGCTGGTATAGTTTTTTTTTAAACGAACACACGAGCTGTGTGTGTGTGTGTGTGTGTGTGTGTACAGGGGCGAAAAGTTGTTAAAACCATGGTTGTAATGTTGCTCAATGAGGCTGACAGACTGTGGGTGGGGATTGGATCCCCCCCCATCCCGGTGCCCCCCCAAGCCATTGGGCTAGATTGTCAATCTGACAAATTTCCATTGAATCAGAGTACTGTCACTTGGCTGCCGGTTCTGCCAATCGCTCCATGTAGCTACTCATGCTCCATGAGTAGCTACATGGAGTGCCACTCTGTCTCAATCACACCCACAGATAATCTATTGGCTTTGGTCACTACATTTGAGCAAAAAACCCTGGTCTTTGGGGACATGGTGGAGAAGCCTCCATGCCCTAAAGAAAAGAAGACATTGTCTGAAAGCTGCAAGAGAAGGATGCTATAAGTGGAGCCTCAACCAGGTGCAGGAGGCTTTAGAGCTGAGGCATCACATAAAAAATACTGTAATCCAGCAAGCACTGCTCTCATCAAAGCATGAGAGAAGCAGCAGCTGAGTCAACAATGCCTGCCAGGTGAGGGTTTACAGAAACCACAGCAGTAAATGCAGTCAGTTCAGACATTATGTTGATGTCTAAACTGTTGACACAGGTGGCCGGGCAGCATCTGACTCCAAGCAGAAACGTTGTGGTGGAGGGCAAAGGTTAAAGATGTGGATGAGTGTTGCAGGAAGGGTTGGAAAGCATGGCTTTGGAATTGACAGTGTTGGTCTGTTTGTTGGTCCACCACTTTGGTTGAAATGTCTCAATATTGGATTGTCATGAATTGTTGTACAAATACGCAGGGTCCTCAAACGATGTAGACACAAACATTTGGTACGGGGGTCCTCTGCATTAAAAATGTTTTTGAATTTGAAATTCCTACATACATTTAGGGACTATGGTGATACAAAATACAGGAAATAATAAAGTTGATCATTGTGATAAAATATGTGTAAGAAAAATATATCTTACTTTCTTTATGGTTTCAAATAGAAGCCAATCATGGATACCTATAAAACAATATCAAATAAATTTGAAAGTTGGGGGGGGGGGCAAAGCCTCATATAGCTGCTAGCATGGCTGTGAACTCTTTGGCTAGTTTACTTTTAAGACACCTATTTCATTCAATGCAATTTTGAAAGTTAAAGTTGAAATACAAACATCTTTGTTTTTGTTTAAAAACGATAATTTCATCAAATCCTTTGCATGGACGGTAGAATAGGAAGACTGACAATCAGAGAGATAGAAAAGTATAAGGCCTGACACTGAGGGACATCTCAATAATGGGAAATGGGGCTGAGAGACCATGAATTATAACTATAAAAAAAATCGGCACCTCTTGAGGCTACCTCAGCAGACACTTTTCCACATTGGAAAATGTAATTGATGCTCTAGATTTTAATTTGGACCTTGGGCTTTAAATAAAGCAGGGAGCAGCTGGCTGGCTGGGACACATTTGCATTCAGGAGACAGAGAATTAGCTTTAATGAAGCACCGAACCGCAGTTAATGGTAGAGCTTCAATAAGTGAAATAACATCATTTGTAGATGGTGTTTGTGTGGATCTGAAAGAGATTCAATAAGAAACTAAGGTTGCTTTCTCTAATAGTCACCTCGAGTGCCAGAGTGCACCCTGGCACAAACTGGACCATTCGTACATTCAGAGCACTGTTGGAATATGCAGTTTGGCTATCCTCTGTCTGAGGAGACGGAGCAGCAGAGCACCAAGCACAGTGAATGTGTGATGACCAGTTGAAATGGCAGGAACCGACCAAGCGAAATGCAACAACTGTGGACTGATGGGTTTATTCAATTAAATACTCCAACACTCCTGCAATGTAGATATGAATCAAAATGTAATCAAATCCATTTCCTACTTAACAGTTCGTTAATTCGTATAGAAATAGAACACTCTATTTCTCGTTTTAGTGTAGAGTGTCAGATTGGCTTTACTAATGCATGATGTTGTCAGAGGCCTAATTAGCATGCTGGTGTTTGTTTACACAAGAAATGGTCTGTATTAACAATTATGACAGTCATCCATTAGAAACATACATGCTGTTGTGATTGGACTTTATAACCACATATTGATGTTTTTTTCTCTTTGTGTACAGATTAAACAAATGGGATATAACTTGTTATTAAGTCAACTTTAGAGGTGCTTGTAGATGAATATTTCGGACAGAGCTGGGTTAGCTGTTTCCCCCTGGCCTCGAGTACTATGCTAAGATGGCTAACCTAATCCTGAATAGCGCTGTACAAAACTCTCAAAAGGAAAGTGAATGAGTGGGTTACCCAGAAATGTCAAACTAATCCTTTAAGACATGCAGAAATTGTATCTGTCGCTGAATTTGAACTATGGATTGATCAGACAACACTTTGGGCACTTAAATGCTGCATTTTTCCTGCAAGACGGATAAACATATATGGGAAAATAGCAAAAATAGACTCCACAAAAAGAGCAATAATTGAATTAAAGAATACAGCCTACTTAAAAAATATAAGTGGCTGCTTCAGTCATAATGCACAAGACTTGACCTGCTGTGAGTTATTAAAACAAGAAAAAATATAACTAAAATTAGAATAACATTTTGCTTTATATGTTTTTTTGATTTGCTTCAATATTTGTTTTTTAATGACGTGTTTTTATTCTCTCAGCTGTGGAAGAACACGGGTTTAAGATCATCTTTGCAAAACGTTTTTGCACACAAGATATCAAAATTGCATGTCTATCACCAACACTGTCACATTTTCTGACAGGGCTAATAGTGACCAACTTTATCAATGAAATTGACAATATGCTTCCTCTTCTGCATGGTATTTTATCATGCTCATTTTTGCAGCTCAGTGTTGTGGTAGTGTATGCCAGAAAATGCTGTACTGCTGCACTAAAGCGCCCAAAGCAATAACTCATCTACACAGAGGAGCTGTCAGCCTCCTGACATCAAGTCCAGGACTCCCAAAGCGCCCCCTCTCCTCTGACTGAAAGTGCAAAACAACCTTTCCTTCTTATTCAGGGAACAAACTTCTATTTACTGGTAACACAGGGAAAGAGGTAAGTGTTCATTGTGTAGAGTTCAAAGGGAGTTAAGTCAGAAGACATTAGCTTTTGATTGTCTCCAGACTGCACTTTAACTCGCAGTAATGCCAGGCTTGTGAAGGAAGGCCATACAGAACACATGTAACCCTCTCACCAAAGGCTCATAATATGAATAACACTTCATGCAGCTATCACAATGTTACATTTGTGTACTACATGCTTGGTAAAATGGTGAAAGCGACATCTCAGTGTATAATAAATCTGTCTAGGGTAAGATATGACTCTAGTTATGGCTTTAGAAATTAATGAGAGGCCAGGAGAGGGTAACGCATTCAATTTAGCAGAAAATTGAGAAACAACACCAACACAGTATCTCTTTTCGATTTTGTATTCACTGAATGCAGATTTAGTTCACATTAGTACAGAGCCATCCCCATTATGGAAATAAAATAGTAAACAGAAATACCGTTTAGTCTTTACTATTTTAATCTGAGTGCACTCTTTGGTTTAGTTCGTTCTTTTAGCAAGCTTGCATTAAGTTTCGTTGGCGCGCTTAAAGTTGGAGCTCATGAAGAGCTCATGAAGTTGGCGTTTTTTTTTTTTATATAGCTAAGCTAGCTAGCGTTTTTTTTTTATAGCTTAACTAGTGTCTTAAGTCCAACGAAACCACACTTGACCGGCAGTAAACAATGCCGACTAACACACGTAGCTTAATAAGGAAAACCGTTGTATTTAAAATACACATTAACACGCTAGGCTATATGGTTGGACTCCCACTCTCTGCTTGACTTTCCTCTACTCTGCCCCTTGTGTCGTTTTTTTTTCTCTTCTTCTTCTTCTGATTCCCCCCCTGCCAACCGGACATTTTTACGTTTTTTTCTCTTCTCTGTACTAATCAAACCTTGAAACGTCATTAACATATTATTAACTGAAAATAACTGCACAGAATGATAATACTTATTTGTCTCAATAAATGTAATGCACTTTGACATAAACCAAATAAAAGTTGTGCATCTTATTAATAACTCACATATTTAAAATGAGAAACAAAACAAAATAACTGCAGGTTATTACACATGTGATTCCTGTTCCTGGAGCTAAGCTTGATGACGTTGCCTGTGCTTCCTGCTGTTCAGAACCTATTTGGTGTTAAAGGGGATCTATTATGCTATACCTTATTTTCTGTTATCCTGTTCTTACAATGTCAGACGTTCCAGCCCAGTCAAATGGCAGTTTGGGAAATGGTGACGTTATTTAATCTATTGATTTGTGTACAGGGACACGATTTTCTATTTTAATGGGAAGCATCTTTCAGGAGGTTGGTTGAGGTGGTGGATGGATCAAACAACACAGGGCACGTCCCACGTGTGGCAGTTCTTTTTTGCGTTCTTCTTCTCTTAACCACAACCGTCCTGTTGTAGTCGCCATCTCCTGCATGTGACGGTTCCTTTCCCCGTTGTTCTTTTCCTAACCACAATTGTCCCGTTGTTGTAGCGCGTCTGGAGTGTGGCGGTCCGTCCTGTTGTTGTTTCTGGTGTGTGGCATTTCATTTCCCCATTGTTGCTTCCACCAGAGACCGCGGATCGTGTCCCGGTGGCCGTTGTTGTCCCCCAGAGCAGGCTGCTACAGCCTAGTCTCATGACAATTAGTGAAATGGTCATGTTCCCATTTCGTTGGGACTACCACAAAATAAACAAGAAAATCGCGTCCCTGTTGACGAATCAATAGATCAAAATAACATGACTATTTCACGAACTGCTGTGAGATTGGGTTGGACGTTCATATTAAACATCCTCTAATAATGAGGTAAACATGTAAAAGTAATACCATATTTATATCTTAATCTGCTTTGGGCACAATAAAGTTTTAATGGTATGGTTTCGGGAGTGAAAATCCCATCAATTTTTTCTCCAAGGATTTTGATTATTCCATAACGACTAACCTATCCAAGACAGGATGACCACAAGCTACGAGATTGTGAACAATGGTTCATGCCCCTGTAGAAGCAACAAATTCGTATTACATCAAACTTTTAATAAAAAAGTTGTATTCATGATGTTATGGAGAAGTACTAGACTACCCACAATCCTAATCGTAACAGCTACGTGTTTGGTGGAACCAGCAAACTTGTGAATGGCTGGTGAGCTGTTAACGCTAAAGTCTATGATTGTGTATGGAGACGGTCTTGTACCTTTGCCTTTTTTCTGGTTTGAAAACGTTTTTTGCGCTGAATTAAATGTGTAATGGTCATAATCCATCTTGTTGTTGCTTGCGTTGGTTCCAGGCTTAAAACTCTTTTTAGAAGCATTTTCTAAAACGTCAATGGCGCAATTGAATAATGAAATCACTAAAGATGAACTGCAGCTTAAAGAAATATCAGACTCATTGTTTAAAAGGTTGAAGGTACAAGCCTGTGTAAATAAATACAAATGTAAGATGTTAACTATGCTGCTAAATGCCGAATTTCGGGTAACTTGTCATTAGAAAAGGGCAGAGACAAACATTTTTCAGTGTATTTAATTGGGCCTTTTTCTCCAAAATGGAGAACATTACAGTGTGAAGAGAAACATAATTTCCTCCTAAACATAGCTGAGAAAAGTGCTGCCATGTGCTGCCCTTTCTCCCAAATGCCTCTTGCTGTCATGATCTACTTGGCTCCTATGGAATAACAGCAGGAGAGAACAAAAGTGACAGTTGTTCTGAAAGTTAGAGGTAAATTGTTGTACTTTTTTTTTTTTTCTTCACTTTTCTACACAGGTTTCTTTGGGTTGATGTTTTTTCATGCAGTCAGGTGAGCTTTGACTTTTCCTGACAGCACAGCCACCATTTTCATAGAAACAAAACAGACATCCCTTGATGAATGTGCATAACTTCATTCGAAATGTAAATTAGCCCTAAGCACAACATTTCTGTTTCCATGACTGCATGTCTTTGAGGGTTTCTATACTCTATCCCCCGTCCCTAGTCATTAAATGTTAAAGAAGATGCTGGCAGTGATTAATATGTTTGCAGAAGAGATTGCACGGCATCTCTCTTCCAGTTACAACAGTTTCCGGGCATCCGTTCCACACCTTTCATCTGATTAAGCGCCCAGCTTTCCCTCTTGGTACTGGCTGTCTTGTTGATGAGCTCTGTTGGAAGGGACAACACAACACAGAGAAACACCAGCAGTGCTGATATTTCTGGAATAGATATGCCAGTAGCTAGTATACAATGCTTATATTCAATGCCCTTCAATTTGATGAAAGCAAGCAAAGTTCTGAGTTTTAATGTTGCACAGTCTAAAGAAGCATGCCAATTCTGCTTTTAGGAGGTTGGAAATCTTACCTGCTTCCAAAATATCTCAATAACTGTAATAATACACCTATTCTTGTACATTGTTAAACATCAGATTGTAGAGCTATTTTATTTTGTCCCAATCTGTCCCAATGGTGCAGTCCCATTATACATGGCTTACGCCAGGATCAGGGTACACATTATTTTATGGCCGCAGCATCTGTCATTTCAGGAAATTCCTCAAAACAACCTTTGTTGATGTCCTTTTGGGAGCAAACTACTTTGCAGACTGCTTGGCTGTTTGGGGTGAATAAACCGATATTGATAAGGTGAAAATAAGTTTTTGGCCATTTTTCATGAATGTAGCTAGGGAGCTACGGTAGCTAGCTATGTAGGAAGATGACATCCCTATTCCTAATCTCCCATACAAAGCTCTGATTGGTCGATTGCTATCTCCAACTGGCAGAAACAGTTGTCAATGAGCACAAAAACAAAACAATTTAATTGTTTAAAAAAACGGATTCATGGGAAGTGATTCAGGCTACATGTGAAGAGCGTAACATGGAAAACCACATAGTACTGATCAGTACACTAATTAAACTGTATCCAATCACACACAGAATACCAATTATAAAAGGCCAATATCTTCCTGATGTATCACTGAAACAGTGTATCTGTTTAAGCCCAATTCAGTTTCCTTTCTGAAAGTAATTCCCAATGGGGATCATTAGGACGAAGATTCAATGGGAACAGGAGAGTGCACATTTTAATAGACTAATAGAGTGAAAGAATGATTGGGTGGGAGCAGAAAAGGAGAAGAGAGGCTGCTCATAAATGATATATGCCCCAGTAAGCAGCGAAGCCCTGACAGCTTTCACATCTCCGAGAAAACATTATCCAGGAGGGCAGCAGGAAGCGATGTGCCAGGGCCTGCAGCCTGTCCACACACTGCACTGCTGTCAGCAGAGGGCCTGCCAGACATACTGACATACACACAACACACAGGACCACAGGCACAAGAAAACAAAGAGGTAGGCAGGGCTCCAGGGGCCATCCATGCTTAGACAGTGTTTTATGCAATACATCAGGTTGCGTTCAATCAGTGACACTTTCATCGTTGTTTTAGTGTTTTTGAGTGTAAGCACTGAGCTGTGTCCTAATTCCATTTCATACATATTATACACTGCATATTGTCATATTGTTGGTATGTTTAGTACACAAGGAATCAACCTACTTTTCCATTTTGTACAGGAAATTATACAAAATGTGCCATCAAACATCAATCAAGCGTAATAATTATTTGGGTTGTAGACAACATAGCACATATGTACATTATTTACACGAGGCCAAAACAAAAACAGTAGTTCAAAAGGAGAAAATACTGGCATTAGCATTGTTGTCAGAAAAGAAAAGGTCTTAATATCTGATAAAGCATTGGGGTCATTTTTGGATTTATTACAGTAAATGTACTACATATTGGACCTTTAAGTTCAGTATTTGATTTAATTTGATCACTAGCTTGTCAATGTAAATAACTTATGTCAATAGTTTGAACTTTTGTATTAAACAAAATATTTAGCTTTGAGAGAAAGAAATGTAATAACTTACATATGCTATACTTGCTTATGCTAACCACTGTTGCACATTTACAAATCCAATTTGACTTTTTCCTTACGTCTCTGTGCATTCACAACAACTTGTAAAAATTGCAAAGTTGTCTCAATAAAGTTGAAACGTTTTCAATTCATGGAGCTACTGTAGCTGGCTAGCCCTCAGAGGTCCAAGCCCTTTTTCCCCCTATCTTTTGTTTGTCTGGTCTACTTGTGTAATAATGCTTGTATAACCTCAACCCTGTTATGCACAATCAACTTATAGACATCCTTTCTTTCAGGAGAACTAGAACATTGCGAAGCAAATGAAACATACGCAAGTTGATTTTTGGATTCATAATCATTTATTTGTGTTACAAAGACACTGTAATGACACTGTAATTCCATGATGGATTAAAATTGTTTTTGGATGTGCTAAAATTGTCAGTGAACTTTGATGAAACAGCGCTTTTCTCTGCTTCTAAACAAAAAAAGTAAGTCTAGACACTGTATTGATCTGGATATATCAAACAATACATCACATTTTTGTGATTTTGTGTAGTATACGACAAGGCTGACTCGTGAGCGCTAGCTCATGCCTATGTCCCCAGGGTTCTATGTTCTTGATTTAAGCTAACAAGAGATTGACTGCAAAGGCACAAAGGGACACAGACAGTAAAAAATCCATCCATTGAATTAGACTTTCAGCCAATAGGAGAACTCTCTCTCTGAAATGACTTGTGATTGTCCAAAGTCCCCTGTCAGAGTCTTGATTTTCTAAAACCTGGAAACAGAGCCAAGAGGAAATGCAGAAGTATAGCTTTCTGAATTATATATAACATACAGTATATACTGCATATATAAAAAATAAATACCGTGCAGAGTTTTTGGAATTTGAACCATGGTAGTGACTAAAAGTCAGGATATCTCCGTCTCTGCTGCAAAAGTTTTGACGTTGACAGTTTTGACCCTTTAATCCTCAAAAAAGCAAAAGTTTTGCAAAGTGGGGTGTGCATCACAGAAGGCTTGTATCATGACGCGCCGACAGGTTTGTTTTCATTACTTAGAATTTCTCATAGAGGCGGCAGAAACTACGCACTATAGCTTTAACTGTTGTTTCACTGTGGAATCTCCCACCACTGATAATTCCAACACTAAAATGTAATTTGGTATAATAATGTTAATCTATAGGATCTCTTCAGTCACTCATATTGTTATCGCAATTTTCATTTTATGTGTGAAGGTGTGTCCAAACCTTTGGCCTGTACTGTATATATATAACAAACGTATGTATGAGGGACTCATAGCCACATACTATCACCCTCCAATGTCAACCACACAAAGCGCAACTAATTACTGTAAAATAGACAATTCAGCATGACGGTGAGGCGACTGAAGAGGTCTGCCCTTTCTAGAACAATTACAATTCCATTTACTGAAAGGTTATTATGGAATTTTTGCCCAATGACAGCAAAATAACTGCCTACCCCAGCTTTTATAGTCAGTAGTGATTGAAGGTTGTTGTTTTTTTAATCAAAGAAGTGTAACATTTGGGGGACACCCCTAAATCTCCTTCCCCATCTGAAAAAAACCCTAATCAACCTGGAGAATAAGGCAGCAGCAGTTTGACAACCAATTCTGTGTTGCATTAACTCTGTAATGTGTGATGTGTTGTCAGTAATCTGTATTTCTTTAACTCCTCACCATAAATCTCAAAAACTCCTTCAGTGCTTCCACAGTTTGGTTCTGTATCTGAGAGTACCGCAATGTAAGAGCACCAGTTTGTTCCAAAACGTTTGGAAGCAACACCCAGCATGTTTGAAATTCCTGCACTTTATAGATTAATGTACTTTGTTTCATGCTACACCAATGCCATCATAACCAAGGTTAATTTGCTGCCAATCGCTGTCAAGTTAGCCCCCCGCTGTGAACTCTGTCATGAGATGTCACATTTTGCCTTTGGATTCTCCTTTTCCTGCTAAATCAGAGCCTTTTCAAAGTCCCTCTGAAAAGATAAGCGTACCATGCCAACCTGACTCTGGAATACAAATGGCCTTTTTAGCATAGGGAGGTGAAAAGGGAGAGATAACACAGAGGAAATGTGTGTCAGAGAGGAGAGAGTATACAGTACATGGATGGAGACCTTATAGCAAGGTTGGTGTGAAAAAAATGGGTTTTGCAGAAATATATTGATTTTGTTAAATAGAAAATTGTAGCTAGTGTTTTATCTGCAAAGTGGAAATGTAAAGGATCATAGCTCCTGAATCTGTAAATGTTTTCATGGTTACAGTGCACTGGGTACACTTGGTTCCTGGTTGCTGACACAATCATATATTACATCAAATCCATGTTTTCCATTTTGTTAATTTCTTATTTTTCATAGCAGTGTGAGAAGAACTGTCCAAGGTGTTCCCTAACCAGCAGTGTCCTCTATTCTGACCAGATTACCTATTTAACAGGTATCAATATTTATCAGTCTATTCTTATCGGTCGGTAATATAAATACAAATTTCTTTACCTAGCCCTAATTGGAAGGTGTTTCTGTTGCCAAACAATTTATGTCCATTTTATACTTCTACTTCTCCTTGCGCTTTTTACTACATCTATTTTGACAGCTGTAGTTACTTTGTAGATTCAGATTAATAAATGTGATAATAAATTATGATTAAATTATTATGGATTAAGCAATGTCTCTTTCTAGAAATCAGGACCCGGTTACTCAAGATAATCCACAGGCCTGGCTGTGAGCAGTTTCATGTAGGAACTATTTTTTTTCTACTGAACCACACCCTCCAATTATGTCAAGATGCAGAAAGAAGCATACTCTAGTTCTACTCTATACTAATGGACTAGAGACTCGTGCTTGTGACAGTGGGAGAGGTAAAAATGAATGGCGTCCTCCTCGGCTGAGCTGTATTATGCATCAGTCAGCAGTTACAGCTCAGCCAAGGACAAGGCTCTTTTCCATGAGTGGACGGTGATACGCGTGGAGGGTATAGTTTGGAAAGAAGGCAGACATCTCTACAGCCAATATCTCCAACACTGGGTGACTCATTCTAAAACATCTAGATTGATAAATAAATATACAGGTAAGAAGAAAAATATTTATTTTGATTTGGGGGCAAACTGTCCCTTTAAGTAAAACATTTGAGTACTTCTTCCTCTGCAAAAGTTAGGGAAGTTGTTTGGGAGTCATAAAAGTTTGGACACAATTTTATGGCAGTCTAAGAAACATACAAGATATTTCAGTCCGGACTAAGGTGGTGGACAGACAGGCCGACAGCGCCATTCATAGAACCACGCTGCTAGAACGGGTAAAAAATGAAAGAGAATAAGAAAGTGAGAGAGGGGCAGCATGAAGGGTGGAAATGACAAAAGAGGAGTATAAAGTTATCTGCCTGAGGGCAAGGCGATCAGTCAGCTCTTCACAACTTCATGCAGCATGGCGATGCTGAGAGCAGTTTTCTTAGATTTCCTCTCTTATATATTCACTCACCAATCCCATAAGGCATATCCAATTACCGGGTGAATAATAAAGCCAACCTCACATAAATAAGAGAGACAGGCTGAACTCCCCTCAGGTTCAATCATCATGAATATCAAAGCAAACTCACAAGGTTATAGGGTGAAATGGAAGACAGGGAGAACAAGCTGAGTATAGATTAAGAAATATGAAGAATGAAGGACAAAGAGAGACTCCTGGCAAGAGGGGAGAGCTGTCTAATTTTTACCACCGATAATCATGTAATCATTTTGCTCACATTGAAAAAAAAGTTAATTAAATTAGCACTGCTGCATGGCATGTCACTGATGGATTGGCAGGTTAGTTTTCATAAATATATTAATGTTTTTAAAAGCTGTATGTCCTGAAATAAGCATATAGTTGTCACAGTGTTAGCTGCTTAAAAGAAAAGATCTCCTGGTCTATGTAGTATAATTACAATTAACTCCTACTTGTAGTGGTCAAAGAAGTATTCAGAATCCTTGTTATTGACTGTGAGAGCTACACGTCTCTCTTCCAGAATTCACAGAGGGAGAAGTGAACAAGTGGAAGTGGACTGACACTAAATGACTCAAAGATCAAGGGGATTTTTGGAGCAGCAGAGGGAAGCGTATTGCAGATTACTGATCGGAATAAGACATTCACACTTCGAATAGATAATTCTCCGTGCTTCAGTGAAGTTTCCAATTTTAGCCGTCGGTTCAGTTCAGAGGAAGTTATCTGAAGTGTGTGAATAAGATTGGATGGGGAGCTAACCAACTCTGCATTCAGAAATACAGTTACAGTTATTGATTGTACGGTTATATCCTTGGCAATGACTGAGCTCCAATTTGGTTTCAGCCATTACGGCATGGCTACTGCCAGCTCCCAATGTCACTTGGATCACTTTTCTTGTTGTCAGTTGGCCAGGAGTCTATATTCCTGGCGTTCCACTTCCGGGATTGCTTTGTTGCCGCCTTAGTCTTGCCATTTTAAACTGGTGGATTTATGAGGACTATGGTTAACCTTTTCTCAGATCTCTGTAGGGTAAATCCAGACAGCTAGCTAGACTTTCAGTCCAGTCTGAGTTTCCTGTTGCATGTCTAAAACAACTTTTAAACACACACATTGTGGCGCGTTGACCAGAGTGGTTAGGATAGTGGTAGGTAGGCAGACTCAAACAATGCACGTTTCCAGAGGTGATTAGTTTATTTCCATGGTCTGCAGTACACAAATAATAATAATAAAACTTAAAGACAATTTCACATTAAACTAATAGTAGCACTAACAGGCACATGTTCCTGGCAGCACAGCCTCACCTCCCTGTTCTCTCCCTCAGGAGGGCAAGTCCCACCATTTATATAGGGTTGTCAATTCCCACCCCACCGCTTCAGTCCATCCCATATTAAAGCAGGTTGATCTACTCCATAACCTTAATACCTAGCCATCTCTTAACCTATGGAACTTGGTTACCAGTTCCCTCCTATCCTACCGACTACAAAACAGGTCAGGATTATTCATACCTTTTTTATACAATAACCAAAAACCACCAAAATAAACATTCCTATACAAAAGAAAACCCTCTACTTGGTTTGGCCCGGTGATGTCATCCATGACCACCCTATTCTTATAAAACAGGAAATAATAAGGCTAACATGACTGTGAGTTTACTTTACTAATGACCTGTACGGGACAAGTGGTGAGCAAACCCACTTCGTCACACACATGTTCCACCAAAACAAGTTCCTTCCGAGCCTGTTTTGCAGAGGCACCGTGGCTTTTCTCTGGTGCTTAGCACGCAAAGCGAGACCAGTTTGCCAGTATCTTAAACAAACCCAGGCCTGCAGTGTTTCCCGCCTTCAGCCATCATCCACCTGCTCACCAGTTACCAATCCCCTAATCAGCTTCACAGCACGTTTGTCACCTTTCTCACTCCTCCACCAGGTCGTTCAGACCCTTCTCCCCTCTTCTAGGTGCTACAGATCACTGCACATCAAAACCAACAGACTCAGGAACAGTTTCTTTCCACAAGCCATCACTTTGACGAACAGCTGACTCAGGTTCAATTCTGTGCAACAACTCAGCAACACTGTCTCTAACCAGCACCTGTTTGCTGGTTCCCCTTATGATTTATTATTTATTCATATTTCTCATTCTCTATTTCAGAGCTGTTCATACTGTTCATATTCATAACATAATATTTATTCCAGCACCCTTTGCCCTATGCTCCACAATTAAAATAACTATTATAATTTACTCCTGCATGCTTTGCACTCTTCATTGCACTATTGCCTCAACCTGTCTATATTGTTTCTTTTTAGTGTGTATATATTGTTTTGCGGTTTGTTTTGTATGAGTAAGCGCATTGTGAGCAATGATGATCCAAAGCAAAATTCCTCGTATGTGTCCTCTTACCGGGCAAATAAAGCTGATTCGGATTTTGATTCTGATTTCTACAGTAGACATTTTGACGTAATAGCAGAGAGCAATTACGCAAGAGAAGCCCATGTATGTGGGGTTGTGCCTTATCCTTTTATAATACTAGTGTGCATTATATATCTCTATTCTTTCCTGTGTAAGACAGAAATTGTTTGCAAGTGAAACACTGTCAATGTTTTGTTTCTTCACAGCTACAGCTTCCATGTTGCTAATGAAAGTCCAGCTCAAAATGTATGAACACATGGTGCATACAGTACTGAACATCCATCCATGAATGCAGACAACCAATTCAGAATCAGCAGACCTTTGTCCAGACTATATCCTTAAACTTACCTGCACACTGACGGATATACTTTCACCCTGTTATGGCACTGTTAATTATGTGAATTCCAATAGAAGTTTTGGATCTTCTGATTTAATTTTATACGAAAACAATACATTGTTTAATCTTAATACACATTCTGTGAATTTTATTTAAGGCTCAGCTTGGTATGTCCACTGAAGAAGACACTGAAATATGCTCTTTGTCTGCTGCTCTGTAACTGACATCAGACCTGGGCTCATACATGCAGTCACACATTCTTGTACAGAAGTAGACAAGCTAAAATAATAATCTGCTCATCTCTAGTCTGGTTTCTGAATAATTGTCACAAGAAACCCAACTCCTCCTCTGTTCAGCAGCATCATCAATTCATTATCACATTCTAAATGCTGGAGGAGGTGCAGAGGTTTTAATCCATGCTTGCTGCATTACAGTACAACAATATAACTGTGTGTTCCTTGCTAGAATTGCGCAGACTTAAATGAAAATCAAATCAATCATTAAAATGAAATAGCTTTGCACAAATTTCAGGCCATTGTTTTTGTAATTACAGGTTTTAATTTGATTTAATGTGAAACCTCTAGCTGCGTGCCCCTCGCCACAATGGAGTAATCCATCCACCCACAAGCTCATTCAAGGCTCTGACAGAAAGCAGTGGTTCCGGGCCAACCAGCCTGTGGAGAATCAATTGGCTCTGGCTGGGGAGAAAAAGAACATCAGGCAACTCCACACACACACACACACACACACACACACAAATAGGAAGAAAGTCATGTTATTAGGGTATTGAGTCAAAAATACAGACACGCTCACAGCGAAATGCTTCCAGCAAAACAGCACATTTGATCATTGCAGCTTCGGCCACTGGAGCCGATAACTGACAAGTAAAAATGATCTGCCACATGTGTTCAATGACTTTTTTGCCTCCCTTCCATCTACCTGGGGTGGCAGTAGCTCAGTCCGTAGGGTGGATTGGTAGTTGGAGAGATGCCACTTCACCTCCTGGGCACTGCCAGGTGCTCTTGAGCAAGGCACCATACCAAGGCAACCGCTGAGGGCGCTGGTCGAGCGTTGGCAGCCCACTCACTCTGACATCTCTCCATTTGTGCATGAATAGGTCCTTACCATGTGTGTGTATTTCAGGCCTGTGTGTAGTGATTAATAAAAAAACAGATTGTAAATTGTAATTTCCGCACTGTGGATCAATAAACAGTATAAATTATTAAATTATTTTTAAAATGACCTCCTTTTATGCAGAAGGATGGACATTAATAGTTTTCATTACTCAGTAATTCAAATTGTATTCCTACACATGGTTTCATTCTTTCTTATAAGTGGCAGTACTTTCTGCTGGTTCCATCGGTGGCTGCAGAAGCTTAGCTTCCTGTCAGCCTTTAGCTCCTACAACTAATCCTGATGTGAGGACGATGGAAACCAATTTTTTTTAAAGACCCTAAAAATGTATTTTTCTCAGTCACCTTCTTGCTATGAGCATTTGCGTGCTGCATGAACACAATTTATTCTGCCAAACTACCCTCTATTTCCATCACAATTAGGCTTTAGTGCTGTAATTTTGTGACTTATTTTGTAAAAGTTTAGAGCCTTCCATGTTGTTATCCTGCGTTGCTGAAAAAAAATGACAAAATGAGATTTGACTTGGCGTCTTCTCGAATGATGTAATGCACAAAACTGAAATAACAAAGGTCTTAGTGTAAAATATTTTGACACAGGGTCTCAAGATGACATTATGAAGCAGAACCCACTTTAAGGCCCTTATCAGCAGATTTTGTGCTTTTGTGCTGCACATTCCCAAACACATCTTTTATTAAAAATGCCACAGTTGAAGCAGTTCTGGAGCCCCTGCTTTACTCAGTTGGTAGTCCAGCCTTAATTAATGTAGGACCAGGGGATTTTAAAGTCTCAAACTGTGGACCCCCCCCCTATCAGATTAAACTGTGTCAAACAACAGCCTTATCATCCCGCCTCTAAGTGAAACTACACTTTTGGGGCTTTTGGGGATGTAAACAGGAAGTATAATATCACTAGGCAGAGAATTAGCTGTGGCTACAAGCTAAAAACCCCAGTTTGTTTTTAGCCTGTATTTGTTCACATTTTGGCAGATGGCACCATTATAAAGTATGCAGAATATGCTGTTAGCAGTTCCTGCTTGCAATGTGGATCTACAGACAACTTTCACTTTCACTTTTACTTTCAAACTTGGGAAAGTTCAGGAGTTTTAAGGAGTGCCTTTTTCTGTGATATGTTTTTTTTTTTTAAATGGAGAATTTATACAGCGTTTAATGTATTGATCTGAGTCAGCTTGACGTTTGTAACTCCATATTAATTGCCCAACTCCTCAGACGGCATTTAAGTTGATGTTATCAGAATCGCTAACAGGAACACAGCTGTGCTGTTCCATCAGCACTGCCGAGGGAAAAGAAGTAAAGCGAGCTGGTACCTTAACAAATCAGCTGCAAATGACAAGACTGATGTGATTTTATTCATTTTGGCATGGGAGAGGAACATATTTCCAGGCTGAAAATGGGAAAGGGAACATTAATTCATTAGCATGAAATATAACTTGAGGTGGAATTTGGAGTTGTTATCATTGCTGTGGGGCGAGGCAGCGCTGTGCAGGGCTTGCAACTTAGATGAAAAATCCCAGCCAAGGTTGTGCAAATTGAGTACAAGCAAACCCTGACTGACACACAGGATAGATGGCTGTTGTAGTTGGCAGTTTACCAAGAAAGTCATGCCCCACAGTCCTCTAGTCCACTGCTTTTATATATAGAAGACCATATGTCCAGAGCAAATGGAAAAGAGAAGACCAGTGCCTGTAACAGTAGTAAGACGTGCAACAAAAAGGCCTGAGATATATGTGTATATATATGGGTCTGACAGTTTATTATCTGAATGACTGCTTTATATTGCATTTCATTTTATTACATTTATTGTAATGCCTGAAATGTATTGACTGTGTTATTGATTTTTATGGCTTTGGTAATATCTGTCAACCAAGAAACAGAGTCTACAGCCGTACTAGCGGCTCTGTGAGGCTACACTTGAACTAAATGCTCACATCAGCATGCACGCTCCTTTGCGCTCATCTTAAATCTGACTTTAAGACATGCTTGTACAAGGATGGTTTTCTTTCTGACATCTGACTAGTTTGGAAGTCAATTGTGGTCCAATATAAAACCTATACAATGGTGATGTGGAAACTTGTGAAAACCCCCAGTACACATAGAGGATGGACTTTAAATGACGGGCATCTTGCATCCAGTCATTGAATTTCTAAAATGGAGCAGGAGTTGATGCAATTTTCTTTATTTTATTAAGGTTATTGGGTTTTCTTAAATCTTAGTTAAATTACCAAAACCCAAAAGATCACTATGAGATTGCGATGGTTGGATGGAGCTGCGCCAGGGAAATGAATGGAGTATCACGTACACCTACGTGACTATGATTGGACCTTACTAATCAGTGAATGAGGAAGTGATTGGAGAATGAAACAGCTGATGAATGAAACAGCTGATGACATGAATCTGTTTTTTTAGTAGCGGTTAGTGCATTCAACTGGGTGTTTTGTGATAATTACTACTGCTTTTCTAGCACATTTCAGATGGACATATTGTTCTTTTTACTCTTATTTAGTTACTTTGCAGATAATTATTTTGTATACACTGCGAGCAATTTAAACTACTTGATAGTGGGCCATAGCTGCAATATGCAGAAAGTTTACAGTGGGTTTATCAGAGCTTTTTACTGCTGAAAACAACTGTCTGCTGCTGCTGGAAAACCAAAACAAAGAGCTGGAAGACGCTAAAAGATTTGTACAGCTGCAGAGTTGGGTGCTAATGAGCATGATTCAGGTTTTTAATTGTAATGCATTGTATTTTAATAGTGCTGGATGAATGTGCTGGAAAGTATGTGTTAATTTGTGCTTGTAGATTTGTCTTTATAATTATGTATGTACACGTGTGGAGGATACTATGGTTGGGTAAAATTCCACACTAACACGTATTAAAACAGTGTGTGATTTTAGTATGTCTGAAACCTTAGCATGAAACCAATAGTACATGAATTGCATACTATTTCGGGTGAAATATTGCTGTATGCAAACACTGCCATAAACAGCGCCATAAATATCCCACAATGCAATAATGGTAGTGATGACAACGTTCTCAACAGACGGCACAATGGACAGCGACCCAGGCAGCTCAGTAACTTCATACATTTACCTTTCTACATTTTGAAAATCAATGATTTTGTCATCTTTGACCACTGGACACTTTTAAGAGAAAAGAGGCACCCAGGAAGTGACATGGTGGTTACAGCTCAGGGTGTCAGAAAAAATACATACTACTGCTTATTCACACAATATGTTCAAATATAGTATACTGTACATATTGAGTGTGTAATGTATGCGATTATCGATGATAAGAAATGAGTTAATAGCTAAATCTGGCATAAAACATCTCCTCTCGATTTGAAATGTTTTTGTGTGTTTTTGTTTTAAAAAGACTAAAAATAATTATCTGTGGGTTCGTCACTTTTCTGTCGCCACATTTGTTTCAAAAACAAATATTCATCATGTTATATTCCAGTGTTGTATTTCGAACTTGGTTGCTGGGACGACCATTTTGTTTACATATGGTGCTGCCTTCACTGGATTTTAATCACTGATAACTTTTTAACCAAAATTTGTTTTCATGTAGGATAGTCATAGATATCCACAATAATGGAAACATCAAAAAAGAGTAAGTTGAAATTTAACATTGAACACAAGGGTTCTGTTTTCTTGTGTGTACAGTATGTGCCATCATTTTAATTGCTATTGAGATGTCACAGATCAACCTTTTAGAGATGAATAATAATTACACTGCTATCCACTGTAATTGTTTTCAGGATCTAAAAATCTGAATGTCACACAGTTTCTTACATTAGTGACATGTTTAAGCATTTAATTCATGGAATAATTACAATTATTTTCACCCCTGTCTTCTTTTAAAATTGTAATATCGCAATTTTGTTGCGTATGCTTTTAAAAAAAAATTGCATCCTAACACTGATTCTTTAATTTTTCATTCCTGTTTTCCTCTCAAACCTGTGTTTGAACCTTTTCTTTTACATTAGAAAAGTGCTTAGAAATGTTATATTATCATGTGAGCAATCTTGTTATTGTGTTTGTGCTATCATTTTGCAGTTGCTCCATCAACAAAAAAATATGTGCTATGTAAGATGCCAGCAGAGTGGACTACTCTGCCTGTGTTTTCTGGTGCTAGTCGACAACATGACTGTATTGCACTCTATACAAAGAGTAGGAAAGACCACAGCCTCGTATATGAAGGCTACATTTGTCCAGGTGCTCCTGAAAAGCTGTCAAGGTCAGCGTTGCAGCTACCACCAAGGCCACTGAGCTTTGCACAGAAGCATGAACAACTGCTAGAGAAGATCAGAGCTGAGGAGGCTAAGGCTAAAGCTCAAGAAAAAATCATTTCAGAAGAGGAAAGGAACAGCGTGGCAGATTCTGCAGTGAACAGCGAAGCAGGGCAAGGTGTTGTCAGAGCAGAGCCGGACCCCATGCCAGGCAGTGAAGATACAGCTGATGAATCAAAACAGCAGATAAAAGCAGAGGCCACCAGTGAAACTAAAAACAAATCAGAGCTTCTAAATCTATCTCTGCAGAGGACGGAGTCGAACACCGATTATCCACTTCCACTAGAAATCCTGGACAGAAGAGAGAGTTTACTCCCAGTACCCCATGAAGGAGGGACAGAAGAGTTTTTTCTTTGTCTTGAACCTTGGGAGGACACCATGGACATGGAGTTGTTGAACCGTTTGTATTTGTGAATAAATATTTTGAGCAGCAAGTTCATTTAGCTTTTCTGACTGAGACTTTATCTTGAAAGATCTTCACATTGAACGTCTAGAGTTCTCACTATTTACCTACTGTATGAAAATGAAGACATTATAAGGTATGGACCTGGGTTGGACCATTTTAGGACCTCTTAAAATTGTAAATGAATAACCCTGTTTTGATCTTATAGATACTAGTTTTTTATTAAACATCACACAAACTTCCAAATCTCATATAACCAATACCTTTAATGCTGCTGTGTCACTACTACACATGCACAGCAGGCTTGTTTTTGTTTCCTCCATCATGCACTTTTTTCGGTGCCTTTTAATGGATATCGATTTCCTTCACACAGGTTTGATTGATTTTGGTCGTCCTTACTGAATCTGGGGGCCAGAGATTAAAGTCCTGACCCTCTCACACACAGAGAACACACACAACTGATTCACTTGTGATGCCAAACCATGAATGTAATCAGCCTATGGTGAGTCCCGAGGACCAATAATTCATGCAGGAAGCATCTCGGTGCTGTGTTTCTGGCTTTGATCTCTAATAGTTTGTTACAACTTATCATTTTCTTGTCCTTTCTATTGCAGTTTAAATTTGATTTAAACTTTATTTATTTATGTATATAGAGCCTTTCACACAAAATTGGAATACAAGGTGCTTAACAATACAGCAATACAATGAAAGTACAACAATACAAGGGAAATAGATTGGATTAGGATTTAGAGAATGCTAAGAATGCTGAACTGAGATTCTTGTGCCTCAATTTTATCTGCTGTTTTTTTGTGTCACTCTGACACACACACACACACACACACACACACACACACACACACACACACACACACACACATATTCATAATTTCCGACAATTATTTCCTGCACAAAATCCTGATTTTTCTGTGCACACCGACTTTGTTCCTACAACGCCCATTATTTGCTGATTCAAGCCTCTCTTTGCTTACTCCAATATTACAGTAATAAGTTTCTTCAGCCATGCCATAATCCCTGCAGGAAAAATATCAAGCAATTACATAAGCTGCACACAAACTGTAAATATATGACTTTACAATTCATCAGACGAATACAAAGGTCATTTCACAAGACAGATAGAAGAGAAGGCAAAAAATAGGCCTCTGACTCTCACTAAATCCATCTCTATGCTAGCCAGAGCACTTAGCAGTAGATTGGTATGAATGGCTGCATACTTTTCAGATGCCCTGCAGAGTTTTACTGATGAAGTGCGTTGACATTGCAGTCACAGTGCTGAATTATCACTCGTTTGTTTATGTGGTGCATGTTAAAGGTGCCATATTCCTACTGTGGAATTTAACTTTTTAAAGTAAAAAGAGTTAGGGAGATGATTAAAAGGATAGGATAGGCAGAAACAAGACCCAACAAGAGTCTGTGGTCATGCTAACAGCTCTTTGTTTTGTCTCATGCAGTGCTTTGTGCTAGATGCTAATGTCAGCATGCTACCATGCATGCAACAATGCTAACATGCAACAATGCTAATATGCTGATGTTTAGCAGCTATAACGTTTACCATGTCCACCATCTTCGTTCAGTGTGCTAGCATGCTAACAGTTGCTAAATAGCACTAAACCCAAAGTACAGCTGAGGCTGCATCATCATCAGTTTGGCAGGTAGGCTATTTGGAATATTAAACAAAAAAAGTGCAGCGTGGCCCAATGGTTAGAACTGTGGCCTCACAGGTTTTGATTTCCCCCACTATCAAAAAACATGTTCTAGGCTCTTCAGTCAATTCCCAAGATCATGGCTCAGAGTTGGAGTTGGTCCCCGGGCGCTGTAAATGGCTGCCCACTGCTCCCTTGAGGAACGGGTTAAATGCAGCGAATGAATTTTGCTACATGTATGTGTATGTGACAATACAGTACCTTTAAAAAGCCCAACTGAAACTATTCTTCTTCAGACAACTTCAAAGTGAAACACAATCAAAAGGGGCAGGCAAATTAAGTTTTACCCATCCCACCTTGTTCACTATCTGTTTCATAATCTGTCCTCTGAGATCCTGCTGCATAGAATACTTTGAACTCCTCTCTTGCATTGTGACTCATTCAACTTTTCATTGTCCAGGAATATAGTGACTATTATTTACTGTGTACTGCTGACACAGTAGTAAGCGATGTGGTAATGTATGCACTACTATACAGCAGAGGCACGGAAGTTATTTTTGGCAGGGGGCGCTGGGAGGGTGGTGTGGGTGGGGGGGGAACCACGGTCCACATAGAGTCTAAAGATACGATGTTACACAGGCTCTGTATTCCGCAGACCACACACTCGCCCCTCCATGAAGAACAGCTGAGCTGACGGTGTATAAACAGGACATTCTAAAATGCTTAACGTGAAAAAGCTTAACATGGTTTAATGTACCTCAACAACAATCAGTGCTCACCAAACATCTCTCTCATATTGGTCCTCATAGCCTTTGAAAACAAAAAAGAATCGAACCCAAAGTCCAATTATTAGGAAAAGGCTTAGCGGGGTTTAATGTACCTAAACAACGATCAATGATCACCAATCACCAATCAAAAAGGCCTAAGTGCCACAAAGTAACAGACTATGCAAAATCTTTTTTTAAATAGTATGTGACAAATTCTAAAAAGTAACGTATAGGCATACATAAATCACAATCATACAAAGCTAAATATAGGTTACCATCTGGGCCTGCATGGAGGCAGAAAAAAAAGACGCGCAGAGATGTAAGACCGTGTCTCTACTTTACAAGGATTTTGGTACATCATCCTCATTCTATAGTTCCCCCCCTGGATCTTTCATTCAACTTCTCCCTTTGTCTGCATCCGTACAAAACCTCCTCTGCATTATTCAACACCAACGATGCCATGTTAGACGGACTCTGTGTGGTGTCATGTTATACTGCAAAAACAGAGCTTTAAAAATCCCCCAGAACTGTTCATTCTCAAAAGGGCCACCCTCATCAAACAGCAGCTGTCTCACTGACTGTGAGCAGCTTTTTCCGCTAGCTGCACATTCTTGGTCCGGACAGGACCCCCTGCTGGCAACTGAGCCCACTCTGAGAGGCTTGTCATCCTCGACAGCTCTTCTCACAGAGATGTCGCTGTAGGATATATTAGCATGGCGTCTCCATGCCCCTCTATTTGTTTTATTTTTTATTTTTATAAAAAATAAAATAAAACCACTCATTCACTGTTGAATGATGTCAGAGATGTTTGATGCCATTTTTTAAAGCTTTGAGTGTCACTCTTGCTATGATGAGCCTTAAGTCTGTGATGCATGATGAATATTGTAGCATGCACACATTGTCTCATAATTGCCTTTGTTATTTGTTATTACAAAGCTTTATCTCATATTTGACCATTTATTGAGTATTGTAATGTGTCCTGGGTATTATAACGCATGGGTAACCCACTTTGCCTATCTGATTGGAAGTGTATCATACATAACCATCATCTCTGCTCTCTTTCACAACTATATTTGACCTGTAAGCACTAGTGCTGTTAAACGATTATCTGCGATTAATCGTATTAATGTCAAAGTTAACTCGCAAATAATTGCAATTATTTGCACATTTGTATCTATTCTAAATGTCTAAAGTTCATGCATGTTTTTATTATTGAACACCATTGGCATATAGCCTACTGTAGTGTTAAATTTCACACGTAACATTCCTGTTTGGAGCAGTCATTCACACTTAGAGCAAATAATCTCTCACACATGTGTAACACTGTCCATCAATAAAAGGGTGAAAAAAAAACTTCGACAAGGGCGTGGACAATTGGCATCAGCTGTGTGCTCGGCCATCAAGTGGTATTTCAGACTGGACGTGCTGCGATGAAAGCTCAGTTCTCAATGACAAAACACACAAATCCCTTTGGTCTGGTCAATGAAACCATTTTGACTTTTAAAAAGTAAACTTTCCATCCAGAATATTATTGGCATCCATTTTGGCGTCTAGTGCTCGCCATCCACTCAATACATAACATTACTACTCTTTGGCCGGCTCGCAAGCCCAAACAAGTGTGTGAGGCGTGTCTGTTGTCTAGCTAGATCCAGTGTGGTGTGTGGTATTTTTCTAACGTTACTAGTTGTTGCAACAGCATGTGAAAAAAACTAAAAAGTTTTCTAGTCCAAAAAGAACGTTAATCTCTCGAAACAAATTGACGCCGTTAACATGGGTTTTCGTTAACGCCGTTAATAACGTGTACAACTGACAGCACTAAGCACCTTACTGAGCTTTTACCTTTTTACTTATCTGTAGGATATACTATATGCACATCAATTATAGAGAGAGACAAGCTCTAACAAATAAAATGTATATATTAATTATAAAGATGTCCATGAATTATGTCTTCTATTGTGGATGTCCCAAAATAAGTGTGTAAAACAATAATGCATTTGGTCATTTAAAATTTTAGACAGCTACACATGGCTGTATTATGTCTGATTCTCACAGTGAGTGGATATTTAATACAATAGAAAAGCTTTTTCCTGTTAGGAGATGTCAGAACTGCTTTAAAACAATAATGCATTTGGTCATTTAAAATTTTAGACAGCTACACATGGCTGTATTATGTCTGATTCTCACAGTGAGTGGATATTTAATACAATAGAAAAGCTTTTTCCTGTTAGGAGATGTCACACTCTTCAGAACCGTTTTTATCAAGCTGTACAAATGGTTTTAGCAGCTTTGTCTGTGTAATCAGTCAGACTGAATTTGCAGGTTTTAGTCTGAATAAGAAAAGGGTCAATTGCTAAGTGACTAAAAGGATGAACTGCTGTTGGTACATGAGGGGGGCTAGAAGGCACGTGTGTTTGGTTGTGAACTTCTTTTGCAATCAAATGTTTTATTTAAACATAAGAAATAGTACAAAACATTGGTCTAGATGACAATATACAGAAAAGTACACTGCACATACCGAAGAAGGCACAGTGCCCCTATTCCACAATCCTTCCTTGCTATCAAATATTCCCACACCAAAACAAAGAGAGGAAATACAGGAAGGAGGGAGACACAACAAAAACACAACAGCAAGAATGATGTCTGCAGGTCACAAACAAGACACACACAAACAGAGCCAGACAAACAAGAGGCATTGAGAGGGAGACTGGCATAAGACAACAGGAACCAAACACACACACAGATAGAAGCAAGAAGGCTATAGCACATGTCTACAGCAAGGATTTCAAGGATTCAGCATTGCTGAGCCAAAGTCTTTCTTGGCGCTCCATTTATGCGAGCCATGGAGAGCTCCATATGACATCCAAAAAGGAAAGGGTCCATATATGAAATAGACATGTCATGAGGTAGTTTCCAAAGGGTGTAATCATTCTATTGGCTGCTGAAAGTCCAGCAAAAACAGCACGTTTTTGAGTGTTAGAGAGCTGAAGGGCTGACAGATCATTCAGAATCAAAACACTGACAGTAAAAGGTACAGTATCATTAATCAGGGTAGATATTTTGGATGCAATATTGTTCCAAAACTGACAAACAGTAGAGCAATCCCAGCAATCATGTGACAATATTTACCTTGAGCTTTTAGTGTGCAGAAAGTGCATAAAGGGTTGTTCATTATTTTCATGAGATACATTTTCACAGTGGTGAGATACGTTTTATGAATAAAATTTTAGTGAATTTGCTGATGATGTGGACTACGTTATACTTCTGGAATGTTGGGTCATACATCATGCCAGTCAAGATCAATACTCACTGATAAAGCCTCGATACCATACCACAGGTTTTTGGCTGGATAGTGAATAACTTCCGGATAGGATGGATAGGCAAAGACCTCCGCCAGGTGACACTGTATGCCTTGAGTGCTGATCGGGTGCGCTGTATTGTTGAATAATGGAGAAAACCTTCAACCTGGTTGAAGTCAAACTATTGATACTTCCTGGAAAGATGTAAGAGCAGGAAAGTATAGGTAAATAAATGTGATATAAACAATTGAACATATCTGTGCATATTACCCATCCGTTCAACGTACAATTATGTGGCCAAAATCATCTCAATTTAGAGCTGCGTTTTAATTTGTATGGCAACACTAATGAAGGGTTGGCAGTGCAAAAGTAATCAGCTGAAATATGAGATTTTTATGAAAAAGGAATTATTCTAAAGGGTATTATGTGTGAGTCCCCACTCCGAGGCCACATTTGCATCTTGCTCCTTGTTATCTCCCTACTGTTAATTAAGATAGGTGAACTGAAGGGCCTGGGAACTGGATTTGTCTCTGAATTAAACATACAAATGTGAATTGGCCTGTAGTAAAGAGGTGTGTGTGTGTGTGTGTGTGTGTGTGTGAGAGAAAGAGTCATTTTAATTTAAACTTTCAGTTATCAAAGTTTAATTATGCTTTGCTACTTGTGTGTTTGTGTAGCCTGTTGTCTTTCCAGGTTTCCATGGGGGAGAGGAGGTTGTGTGGCTCAGGCTCATAAATAAATATAGTAGTGCAATAAATACTTGACCTCGTTCTGGAGCCATCTTTTTCATTTACTGTATGTTCACATTCTTTGTATCATGTTTGTCATTTGGAATGTGTATATTGTAATTGCATTATGTTGGTCTATTCTGTACTCATTTATTGCATTGTGCTTAATCTGTCCATTCATAAAATTGACTTGACTTAAGGCAGTGAAGGAATAATAAATAGGAAATAAAGAGTTTTAAGCACGCAGTTAACCTTGGATAGCACCTAGAGTGTCTGTGTGAGCATCCTCCAGTCAGTCTGTACACCTGAAGGACTGCACATCAAATGGAAACACGTTGTTATAAAAGGCCCTTGTGACTACCCTCGTCCATTGTTTGCATCAGCTTTTCATTTCAGTAGACCTTGGTTATGTTCATCTTGGCTGTTTCTGACATTTGGAAGCGCTGTACATTATCACAAACAAGCTAATAAAGGCTGACAGATGGCAAGTCTGTCTGAGAGAAGGGCCAAACTGCTGGCAAGACTGCTAAAATGTATGTTAGACACAATGCCACACATCCATGCTCCTAATTTTTTGATTGGGAGTCACATGAAAGGTTTTTGTATCAAAAATATCTAAATCAATAAATGATTACCACATGAAATCTTGATACACAAGTATAAACATTGAAAACGAAGATCATCACCATCATTATGTTTGCCAACAGTGCTGATAGTATCTGCTGCAAATACGAAGAAAATGACATTCCTGCAGCACAAACGAAGCTACATCTTTCAGTGGTAGATAGAGGACTGAGTGGACGGCGGAAAGAAAGGAAAAGACAGCTGGACACTCAGTGTAGTAATTATAGCTCCCATCAAAAGAGCTTCTGCTGATACGCACTGATTAATTTTCAGCATCACATACACATGATAGACCATTAAAATGTGTTTGAAGGCTAAATGACAATAAGCATCAATGACAAGCTGGAATTTTGTAAATAAAATCTAAAAGGCATCAGAGTTGTTCAATGGTTCCTGTGTTAATCAGGCCAACTAGTAAAGGAATAGTCATGTCTGTACTCGATGATTAGCTTAGCTTAGCATTAAGTGTGGAAGCAGCAGGAAACAGCTAGCCTGGCTCTGTCCAGAAGTTACAAAATCTGCCTACCAGCACCTCTAAAACTCACTAATTAACATGTTTGTTTAATCACATCGTCACTGTGGGGTAGGAGTCACGGCTTAAACCATGTTCACTATCTTATTTAGCATGTTAACATTTGCTCATTAAAGTACGGCTGAAGGTGTTGAGAATGTCACAAGTTCAGCCAGTATTTGGTCATAAACAAAAGTACTTGACAGATTAAGACCTGATGATGGTGCTGGACCAAGATTTAAGGGATAACCAAAGTTATTACAATTCATCATGAGGGGAACATGAATGTCTGGACCAAATTTTGTGGCAATCCATCCAATAGTTGTCAAGACAGTTTACTAAAAAAAAAAAATTCTACTTCATGGTGGCGCTACAGGAAAAGTAAGAGGGTCACCAAAGTCATGATTTATTCTCTTCAGACCTTGAATGTCTGTATAAAAATAGCAATTCTTCCAACAGTTATAAAACATATTTCAGTCTGGACCAAAGTGGCGGACTGACCCACATCCCTGGCAGCTTTCCTGGCTAAAAATGTTGGTGTCTAATTTCAAAAACACAAAGATATAATGTTGATGTGTATTTCAAGGCGCAGAGTCAAATTGGACATGTTACCTACTGGGAGGCAGCAGGAATTTAAAAGAACCTGATGTTGCAGTGAAGGCATGAGGCTGACAGAATAACTGATGACTGACAGGAAAAATGACATCAGCTGCCACTCTGTCTGTTGATGGCAGGCAGCAACAACATGGACATGAATAAATGAGAGCTCTGTCCTTGCACCAACTACAGAACACTTAACCCAATCACAGATTCCCGCTGTGTCGCGTCTGGAAGTGGCTCCAAGCATGTTCCTGCTCACAGTGGAGGTGAGCGCCTGCAGTAATAAGACTATAGAGAGCAGCCAAACACTGAGACATATGTTATGTATGTTCGCTCCATGTATAAGTATGGTTATCAAGTAGTCTTCTATAATATTCTATAATAAAGACTTGGATATTGCCAAATGGCTGTTTTGCTAATGCAGAGAGAGGTTCCAGTTATTTCACATGAGTCAAAGCAAAGATTTTAGGGGTTAAAAAGGTGACCTAATTTATGACGCCACATGCACCACTACATGTCACAATCGTTCAAAGCACAGGTCAGGGAAAGGACATGTGTCTGTCATTCTGCCAGCCTGCATTAAATTTCAAGGCCCAGGATTTTAGTGCCTGTCTTTATGCTTCAACAATCTTTTTTTGTGTATATTGTACCAAATATTGAATTACTGAAATAGCTTAAACCACTCGCAACAATCAGGTATTTCAGGATTTTTGATTATAGTATCATTCACATTATTTTATGATGGGACAGTGTAGTGCCTTTTTGATGTTACCACTGGGGTACACCAAAGTGGAATTTTTCTAATTCTAAACACAGTGGCTTTAAATGATTAAAACTAAATAAAATCTCTATTTCAAACAAGAAAGAGTCACATAATATAGGATATTCAAAAATGTTATTAGAGCGGGTAAATCTTCGGATGGTTGTGATGGGGCCGATGTGTAAAAATTATTGCAGCAAGCAGAAACATGTAGCCACATTGTAGACACGATGCACAGAAGGACTCTTTTCAACAGTAATTTCTTTCAAATCTATATGTTGAGTCATCCAAGGTTATATATTAAGCAGTCATCTCTACTGGAAAACATAAAACATGACCAGACCCCACCATAAAATCATCCCATTTAAGCCAAGAGACAAGCTTCTTTCTCACAACTTATCTGGCATTTACATCCACCAATGAAAATAATACATACCCTCTATGCTGCTTGACCACGTTCTATGCTGTGCAACACGTTCTGCAACTGCAGCACCGACAACAACAGTAATCAGAAATGAAGTTGCAGAAAGAGTGTGTGGACTACAATAAAAGATGACGGGTAGCTGCACTGGACCAGCTCAAACTAAATAAACTGTTTTTATATAAAGAAAACCATCACAGGTGACAGATGAACACAATAAAGAGTGGGTGTTAAATTAACTGCTACTGCACATGGTGACTGCACTCTCATGAGTCATTTATAAGAGTGGTACTATTTGGGTCCACCTGCTGTGAGCATCAGCATCTGCTGGACAAGTTGCTCAGTCTGGGTCAGCTTGTGTTTCATTATGGGCAATCTTTTTTCTTTTTGGTCTTTAATGTGCTGCCATTTCTCTCTGACTTCCGGAGTTAGTACTGTGATTCTCAATTCATTTCTGTTTTTAGCAATCCACATTATAGTGATTTGGAGACATAAATCTATGAATAAATCAAGTATCAGTTAATTGAGCTTTTCTTTCTGATTCCAGACTTTACAAAGTTTAAACTGCGTGTCAGTGCTCAGAATGCACCAGGAAATCAGTTCTTGTCCCTGACTGGATAAATAAGACAATAATTACACACAGGTTTAAATTAATAAAAAGGCAGTTTTATAACTGAAATTTAATTTTCACTGCATGGAGCTGAGTCTTAAAAATTCACTTCTGATTCAAACTGTGTTGCCTTTTAGACATGTTAGTGTCGCCTGTCACAGTGGCTCTAGGAAGGGCAATGTGGGTTGGTTGGTCTACCACTTAATTACAAACTGATTCATCTTCACAACCACTGGATGGATTGAAAATGTAAAAATGTTCCATACATTCACGGTTCCCAGATGATATATCCTACAGACTTTGATGATCCCCTGACTTTTCCTCTAGCTCCACCACAAGGTTTGTGTAGTTTGGGGTAAAATTACTCAACAACTATTTGGTACACCCATTTACGTTCCCGATAAGATGAATTGTAATAACCTTTTCGTGATAACTTAACTTTTCTTAAAGTGCCATCATCATACTTTGGTACAAAACATTCCCATCAGCCTCAGTTGTAGGCCTGCACTTAGCACTAATTAGCCAACTGAATTGGTCGCCGTGGGAAACGCTACCTCCTAAACATCTGTGATTTCCATTGTGAACAATGTTAGCATGCTGACATTAGCATTTAGCTCAACGCATCACTGTGCCCAAGTATCGCCTCACAGAGCCGCTATAGTATATCTATAGACTCTTAGTCATGTTCCCTTCATTTATCCATTTTAAGGTTTTTCTATATCACAGGCAACAATGCATAAGGTGTTCTTTAATTGCTGTGTATCAAACATATGGACCAACATTTTTATTTTGATACAACAGGTGGCATCGTGAACCATTGCAGGTAAGAAAAGATGATTTCCCCCCCCCCACTGTATGTCCTTTGAATTCCCTTCAAACTGGTAGAAGAAAGAAGTAGAACTATAAGCACCATTTCCTATTCGAGCAGTTTTAAAAAGTCTATGATATCAGCCTTTTTTTACTTTTTGCTCTTTGCTCTTTGTGTTTCCAGTGAAAAAACAAGCCTGATAACACCTGCTGAGTGCTCTTTTGCCTTCTGCCAGTGAGAAGACTAGCGCTGACAAGGTGACTGGCTCCAAAGAAAGGAATTCAAATCAAACCTCTTGAGCTCTGCTTGACAGGCTTGTGCAGAAGACCGAAGCCCAACTGGCAGACTTTACATGAAAAGCTACTCCCTGTCAGCATTGTCATCTTTTGTCATTTATTTATTTCTTTTTTTAGAGATTTCTTCAGGTCAAAGGTAAAAGATTTTCAGATTATAGCAGGCCTGAAGGAAACTAAGATGCAGATATACTGTACTTGCATGAAGGCTGTTCTTTGAACCCGCTAAGGAAAATATTTCATTTCTAACATATTTTGGTTTTGGTGGATAGAGATTGTATTCAACAGGCTTCTACTCTAATTCACTGGATTATTCTGCTGAGCAGTGCAGATTTTTTTAGAGTCCCACGGTGGTGGTAATGCATTTTTTAAGACTTTAAAAAACTGCAATTAAATGTTGCTGCTGTGTCCCCAAGCCCACCACTCACCACACTGCTTCTCGACAAGGACTCCCGCAACTTGTTTCCTGTTTAAGATTTTGGTGTTATAGCCAGTAGACAATGTTAATTTTTAAACACAGGGCACAGACCTGGTTTGTTTTGTCCACCCACAACTAGCGAATTGCCCAATGAACAACTCTTTGGGTTCTGTATTTTTAACTAACCCGTTCTCACTCTGAAATCGTAAAATACGGACGCCTGGGCAGTGGCTGTCAGTGTCAGATACGATGCAAAAAGCCCCCTTCAGCATGTCTGTAGAACACACCGGGCAGAGCAGCTGCTATGGGGCGTCTAAAGTATGAAAGGCTGAAATTGGATGGGCTTGTAGATGAATCAAACAACACAGTAGACCAGGGTTTGTGTCCCACCTATCACGTTTCCTAAACCCAACTGTCCCGTTCTTGTCCTGCGTGTCACGGAAACATATCTTTTATTAGCCCACCAATGAGTTACAACTGCGTCAAAGTGAGGCCAAAGGTCCCGACCAAGCGTGTTTAAATAAAGCGTGTTTAGATAATGCTCCATAATAATTATATTATGGAGCAGTGTGTGATTGAGAGAGGAAGAGAGTGGAGGAGAGAGAAGAGAAGGAGAGGAAAGGGTTGGGGTCAGAAGTCAGTCTGAGCCACAGCAACATGTCGGAGTCCATCAAGCCCCACTACCCCAACCCACAAGGTAAGGGGGAGAAGACTCATGGCAGCGGCTTCAGCTACGTCTGCGCCAGAGGCATTTGGACAGCCCTGCAGGAAGTAAAACAATGAGAGCATCCAGTCAATTTACCAAAAGACATCCCCCAATATCCTATATACGTATATCTCCTCTACAACAACACAGACAACGAGAGATTCATCTTGAAAGTGGCACAGAGTTTAATTACAGGAGTACTTGGAGTGAAAGTAGATACTAGCTAATACAAATGTGATTGTTCTTTGAAGTACTTGAGACAGGCAAGACCACCTGCATTTCTGAATTATTTTCATCTCATAATCAAAATAAAACTTAGAAAAGATTGTTATCAGTCCAATCAGCCATTTCAGTCTGACATAGTTGTTGCACGGCTTCTTTGAAAATCATCTTAACATGCAGCTTAAACCAATTTCCCAACAGCCACTTCAGCTTTCCCTCTCATGTTCCTCTTCCTCACATCATACGGTGGTCAGGCTTACTTGACAAGCGCATCCTGACATGCACTGCATCATGAGCAGCGCTGCAACTGCAATGCACCATGAATAATGATTGTGGCGTGTGTTGATGATGCTAACTTGTGTGGGAACCAGAACTGCCGGCGTTTGCTCACAATTGTCAGATCTTCTTCTGCGGTTCTGACTTGTTTGTGTGTATGTGTGTGTCTCTGTGTGTGTTTGTGTGTGTGTGTGTGTGTGTGTGTGTGTGTGTGTGTGTATGTGTGTGTGTATTCTCCTGGGAATACAGCCGATGATGAAAGCTGTCGGCTGCATGAGCACATTTACTTTAAAAGGCCAAACCCAGAAATACTGACTCAAATTTAAAGCAGTATTTGCAGGAATATGTGCGGCAGATGCAGATCTTTTGGTTTTATCATTTTCTACTTGCAGCATCCCCTCCTTCCCTCTCACCTCTCTCTCAAAGTTTTAACAGTAGTGTGCTCCTTTCCCTCTGCTCTGCTTAGATAAGAAGCAGCTACACTCATCTGCTGACTCCTCCTCACCCAAAGCACTGCTTATCGGTCTTAAACACACTGCTCCTCTGGAACTAATAATTGCGCTGGCTTTCTGCCGCTTTGTCGCTGGACCAGTGACGTACGTTTTCAGCCTAGCCAGTCTTCTCTTGTCCTTTTGACTTCTCTCACTCTCTCAGTTCCACTACAAATCAGACATTTCAAAGTTAAAATCACACTGTCAAAGAGTCAATCTGAATCCTACCTTTCCCCTTCTTCTTACAGTAAATATTAACACCAATAATAAAGTGTTAATCTCTTTAACAGACCCTGCCAAATGTTTTTTAGTAGTAAAAGGGATTGAATCCAAACTCAGCCTCCCACACATTAAAAGTGACTAAAAAAATAATAAAAAATGTATACGTTTTATTTGCACATATGTTTGTTTTCATGAGATATACAATATGTTATACATATTTTGTAATTAACTTTCCTTTTCGCCTCTCACTCTCGATTAACCTACTGGTGTCCCGGGGATAAATATTCACACCTCACTTTTACATTTCTTTGTTGTGAATACTGTATGTAGCCTCCAAGTTGTTATTACAGCAGACAGTAGAAATCCATACACAAACCAATACTGAGGAGGTATGACTTTGAACACAATATACCAAGCTGTAGCATAGCCAGGAATTCATATATCTATGTATGTATGAAACAAATATATACTATATACATACACGTTGATAGGGCTGTCAATATTAACTCCATAAGAAGGAGTTCTTGCAAATTACTTTAAAGGATTGTGATTAGTGCACACACATTCTATGATTTGGGCCTCGCGCTGTTCTGTAGTTTGAGAAATCGAGAAGCGATCAGCAGTACCGTTGAGGATGGCTAGCAGAAACAAACATCCTTGAGCAGAAATAGTTATTAATAGAGATAGTATTAAAGGTATAATATGCAGTGTTATCTTAAAAACAACGTATAGACTAATACAAAAATAGTCCCTCTCAATCGTCACTTATGCCCAGGGGTTAAAGTCAATCTGAACAATCTGGAACGGCATTCCAACACCTTCGATATAACCGGTAAATTAATGAATCTAATTGGCAGTTTATACTGCGTTTAAGCATGCTGTCCCGCCACTGTTCCCGTGGTCCGAGCCAGAACCAGAGACGACGGTAGGCTAGGGACATCTGTGTCCTGTCAGTGCCGACAGCAATGTACCCAAGCAGCTATCTGTTAGTTGCCAACATGTTGGGAATTAATGTTTAGTCTTGCAACACGTAATGTCCTTACATTTTATCAGCTGTGGAAAGTAACTATACCGTAGACTACTTCCATTCAATTATTAGGCTACTTCTAGTCCACCACAATCCAAAGCCAAGTAGGCTATTGTATGTTTTACTTAACTATTTATTTTACTGCTTTAGTTACTTTGCAGATTCAGATTAATAATACAAAATAATATGAATAAATTATGATTGATGTATATAGTGGATAAAGATGAGACTTTATTGATCCAGTGGTGAAATTCACAAGCTACCTGCCTAGTCATACTCCCCCCTTTTATTTTGGTGAAAGTAAGTCAAATGTAATGCAAAAGTAGTGTAAAGCTTTAGTGTAAAGCATAACAATTCAGAGACAATAATATTGTAATATAACTAATTACTCTCAAATTACAGTAACTATTAATCAATAATGTATTACATTTTGGAAGAAACCTGCCCAACACTGAACATAACTGCCATGAAACAATCAGAAAACAAGGTTTTATTCCTGTGATTCACTGCTGTGTTCGAGCTGTGTGGTGCACTATTTTTAGAATAGAGCATCTGAACACTTCTACCAATGACACACACACAATGAGTATTAATTTAAAAAAGAAAAAAATGCCTAAAAATCTAACAATATTGCAGGTTTTAGGTTTTGGTTATCAATTGTTTTTATGAAACAAAAATCAGAAAAATACTCTATACTTTGCAATAATACACACAAACTGTCAGAGTGTAACTATCTCAGTTTCCACCTTATTTTAGGTCAAAAACATCCAACATTTCCTCGTACTTGTTTTATTATTTTGGGTTTAAGACCCAAACTAGCCCCCCGCCAACCCATATCCGGTTCATAGGAAACCAAAACCTCAAAGAAATGATATACAACCCTGCCAGATGACAGACATGTTGATTCAAATGAGACTAATATGTCAATTCACACTTATCTATGTCATCATTTTTACTAAGTATGAATATTTTCTGAATTTTCAATTAACTTTATATTTGTTTTTCTACTTTTTCTGACAGGAATGGGCTTCTAAATGCAAAAGCCACTGAACCAATATTCACCATCCTCCTCTTTGTGCCTAAATGTTTCTACGTACAGTAGAAGAAACTTTGCATAAACAAGTCCAACCACTGTCACTGTTCCAGTCTTAAAACACGTTGTGCTTTAGCAAATAAATGCAAAATATGAAAAAACCCAGTTCCATATGCATAGCCTTTTGATCAAATAATTCTTGTGCTCATGTTTTTACTCCCAAGTTATCAATTAAAAATGAACTCTCAGGATGTCCTGCCTGCCCTCTAACTATCTACATACCTCAGCACATTACTGGAAACATCACAAATAGGACTTTGCGTTTGATATGTAGCATGTGGGGGATGTATGGGATGGTTCTGAAGGTCAGAAAGGGTTTGTTTTTACCTTAGAGCTACAGTGTGCAGTAGAGTGTAGAGGCACAGAACAAGAACAGTGCTATTCTTACACAGTAAGGAAAAGCTTACAGAGTATCTGCAAAGGACAGATAATTGAAAGACAGATAGACAGCAATCACTTCCATCATGTTTATCTCTTCAGTTAAACTCCAGGGAAAGGATGATTGGAAAGCAAGGGGATTTATGGCAAATGTGTTAATTTGCAGAAACATAGCTGTATTAACACCACTAATGTTGAATCTGTCATCTGCAGCAAACTGATTTGATCAGTACTTGCTTCCATATTCTACCCACTGCATCTTAAATTTGAGACAAAAACACAGACGATAGATTGTGTGTTAAAAAGGCTGCATCTTCACCATATGAGCTGTCATTGATACATTGACTGATAGATTAACCCTGCATGTTGCCTGCTGGTCAGAGACGCTGGGCTTTGAATGCATCAGTATTCTGTAGAGATAGTTCTGGCTTTGTCTTGCTGTGTCGAGATATGCTTTGATTGAAATCTGATGGATAATTTATGTCGTTGAGGTGAACCTGTAATTTTCAGGGGGAGCCGTAGTCTATGTGCTTGGCTGGCCACCATAAATGATTAATATGTAAACATTATTCATCACGTTCCCTCATAAATTTAGCTGGTCATTAATTTTGCCAGCCTATAGGTCGAGGGAGGGAAAGAGGATGAGTTTTAGGCAGAGGTGTGAAACGGCTGAGAAAAATGGTGCAGACTGGAAAAAGCTCATTCCTATTGTCCCTGGATCAGTTCACACTTACAAACTTTTGTCTTTCTGTTGATTTTGTAACATCAGTCTAAGGCGGTGGTAAAACACAGTTTTCAGCCCAGCGGTTCGAACAAATTAGCTGCTAAATAGCCTGCGTCTGCGTTGTCCTCTGAGAGATGTTTCACTGTGGTTTTTTTCCCCAGAAAGAAGGGCTTCACAAAGCAGATGATCAGAGGTGAGAGCCTTTTGACAGAAAGAACTGAAGATTTATTGCAGGAAAACACTCTGTATAAGATTAAGACTTTGATTGGACAGCTACCCTGCACACAAAGAGAAGTGTCTTTAAGAGTAATACAGTAGCAAGGATTATAAACTGCTATCATGCATTTACCTAGCTGTTTGGGGAGTTAATGCTGTGTTAGGCCAGGAGCACAGATGTAAGCTATGTCCACATGTTCCTTTGCCATTAGCTTAGGTGCAGTTAAAGATAGGATTGGTTTGAGGCCTCTTTAACCCAAATCTCGAATTACCTACATCTTACCAAAGGTCATTGCAGACCTGGTTTAACAAGCGTCAAGGTAATCAATCGTAGTATGTTTACATTTCTTTAATACATTTCTTAAACATCAAATTGTTCAATATGTATGATTTTATCAAGGCATTGCTGTCACAGATAAATTCAAGCATTCATGTTTTGGTGCAATCTCCAGCTAGCATTGCATCCTGCAGTGGATATGTGGCATAATATGAAACTGGGCCTGTAATGACAAAGCAATCAGATTCAATTCAGGACACAGTAACTGTGTATAAAGCTCTATTAAAATTATAGTCACATTATGTGTAACGTCCTCCAATGGTAAAGTAAGCCAGCCAGAGCATCTCTTTTACTATTTAATGTCAGATGTTCAGCTTGAGGTTTGTCAGTAAAATAAACTTTAATCACCATTAATCATGCATAGAGCTTTTTCTCAGGATGAGAATAAATACAGACAGCCTCCCTTTAGCCATGTCTTTTATGGTATTTCTTTTTACTGTAGGTCTGTGCTATTTCTGAAAAGCTAACATCATGAATTTCATAACAAGAAAATTTTGCTTAGTAGTATGACTGAGCGACAATGAATAGAAAAGGCCCAGATATGATGAGTGTTTGCACAAGCACAAGTTCAGATCTGTGCATTTAAGATAAAGATTGGTGATGTCTTGTCCCTGTGTCAAGGTTTTGTTTATAGTTTGTTTTGTGTTTTGTGTTTAGTTTTCCTTTTCCTGTTTTATTTTGAAACTTACCTTTGCATCTCATTTCAGACTTCCTGATCTTTGACAGGTATCTGCTAGGTTATTGTCAGTGAACTGGAGGCGGTTTGGAGCTGGTCCAAACCGCTGTGAGTTTGCTGCCACCTCATACACACTGGGTTGTAATATCAGTGAGAGTGAGTTAAAGAGTTGTCATGAGCGATTGCTTGAGCACAATTACAAAATGTCGCCAGCAGTGTACAGTAATGTTATTTTTTTACATATTAACAAGTTCTTATCTCTTAAATGTATCAATTTCTAATTAGGATGGCAGAGCTTTAATAATATTCCGTACATTTTGTGGGCTTGTTTCACCAAAAAAACTTTTATTTATTTATTTAGATAATCTATAAATAAACCAACACAAGGGAAGGTATGATCTAAAGTCCTTTTGCAAATAAGCAATTGAAACACTCTCATCTAGGGCTGTAACAATGCAAAAATAAAACAGAATCGCGACACACCCCTTCCAACTCCCAGAGTTATCCTTCCTGTCCAGATCCATTGCTACCACATCTTTAAATTTCTTAGTATTAGTCCTTCTTGGTGCCTTATCCCTGGTTATCGACTGTTCAGTAGGGAAAATTTGATGTCAGAGTTTATTTTTGCTGGAATGAGTGCAGTATTAGAGAAGGAATACTTAGGCAATGGCAAAAGAGTTGTACTAAGAGATGCAGTAAGTGGCCAAGTTGGGAGTGCAGACCAACAGTACACAGCTTTTCCTTTTACAGCTTTTCCTTACGTGTTTTGGAGGGAAAATGGCTTCCTCTTTTCTCAAGTTTCAATTAAGAGAGCCAGAGATATATTTGGTCCTTCACACTCATCTCCATGCTAACCTCTGTTTAAACTATTAACAACCAGTGCACGAAAGCAAAGCTTCATCTCTGGACTGAAGGTAAGGCTGATGGTTCAATACTATGACATGCCTTTGTGTATAATGTGCTGGTATTTGGCTGCAGTTTGTTTAAGCTGGTCTTGTGGCTTCTATAAGCCATGTTTGTTTTGTCCCTGCAGGTTTGCTGTAGCATATTTTGTGTGGGTGTAAGAAATTATTTTGTTAGGAGTTTTAACCTGTCAGGAGCTGCTGATGGAGGCCACACCGATCACATTACACTTGTTCTTAAATATCTTTTGGACAAGAAGCAGTAAAATATAATGTACTAAACCATAAATACAACATTTGCAAAACTTCGGGATGAAGACCTGAATCTGATAGAAAATTTAAAGTCCATTGAAGGGACTGTTTGCCTTTAAAAAAAAACAACTTAAACCATAAAGATAATTCATTAAAATAGGAAAGATGTGATTGACACTTAATCACATTTTCTCCAATGAAACCGTAGCGGCCACTTTATCACATTTAATCTACCACTGGGACACCCCTTTTTTCAAACAGGGGGACACAAGGGTGGGGCCAGTCTGTTGTCTGTGACAGTAAAATTATACCAAGATAAACATTTATGGATGAATAAAAAAATCTGATGTAGATGGTCTGAAGATGCCAAAAGGTCAAAAGACAAAAAGATATGTAACTTAAGCTTAGTTTTTAGCTGACTTAGCAGTAGACATCTGCTTACTTTACTTTAGATAGTGTTGGAAACTATGTTTATGCATCTTAACTGGACTCTATACTCTTAATTACATATTAACTGGACATTTGATTATACGTTTTGGTTGAGTGTGTGCTAGCTGTTTCAGTCTGTTCATGGACATTTGTCCTGGCTAGGTCTCTTTTGAAAAAAAGATTTTATTCTCAACAAGACTTTCACCTGACCAAAAAAAAAGAAAATGAATGAATTAGAGTGCTCACTCAACCTGTAACCAAAGACAACTTGATGTATGGTCCTTTCAGTATTTTGATTTTTCATTCTCTGTGTGAAGGTTTCCCATCAGTGCCTATATCGACAGCATACTTCACTTCAGGCAGACACTAATTCAGAGAGTCTCAGTTGGAGCATATGCTTCACTGCTGCAGCTCTGCTTTGGGATTCAGGCTGTCGAGGCGTTCAGTTAAAGTCCTGCCTAGATCAGCATTTAGTACAGCACATGTGAGTTGATCAATTTGTCTCTTTTCCTCTGACAAGCTGTTTCGTTTTTGTCCACCTACATATTTTAGCCACATGGTTTTCCCCTGCCACCAACCTTGATTATCATTTATCATCATTTCTTCTGATTAGTTGGTGGAAGCCACTACATAGAATGAGAGACTGAAGATTTTAACATGGGGGCAATAATGGGCCTACCACACACCTTGGCAGGGAAAATACAGATTGTTTGGATGTCAATATATTGTGCACTTATTTACATTGCATGAAATTACCCTAACACACTCAAATAGAAATGCATGGTAAGACACTAACAGATCTTTTTTCATTGGCGGATCATTAATGCAGGAGCTTGTTTCTAATTGCTAGGGAATCAATACAGGTTTGGACACATGCAGCGCTTAACTTGGATGTTCTATAAATAACCCAGCTTGGGGTTGAGCCCATGACTGGATAGGATGATGGATGGCAGAGGGGACGGCATTTTTCGATAGTGGAAGACAGGTACCCTGGAGAGTCGGCCTTTTGAAGCTTTTATATCCCGTAAAAGCTTCAAAAGACCGACTCTCCAGGAAACTCTACCTTGGAAAGGTTGGGCGCTTTGACCAAAAGGTGCATTATTTCACACGCCTTCAACGGGACCTGACTTCAGATCAGCCGCTGAGTCAACGCATTATTACTCGGAAAAGCTTCTGCTGTCGCTACAAAACCGCTAAATGAGACTTACCTGCACTCATTTGAAGTTGTCAAAGTTTCCTTAAACAACACTGATTGACTTTGAACTGACTTTGCACCTTGTTATCTGGATGTGCTGACTCCCAGCTCACGTCCCTCATGTACCATCTCAGGCCTCTCCTTTTCTGCATTAGCACTTTAAAGCACATCTGTTTGCTGCCAGGGCAATTACTGCACAGATACGATGATTTCACGTGAAGATTTTTCCCATCATAGACGGAAAATGAGGTTGGAATTTTAAAATGAAGGAACTAATGATGGAGCCAGAAAGAAAAAAAGATCCATAGGGAAAAAATCTAGCTTTTAGAGATGGAATACATCAGTTATTATGAATTTCATGTGCCGTTTTTTTAAACATTGTACTTGTATTTGTGCTGACCCACATTTCCTGTTGGATTTGCCTCAGAGGACTTGGCTTTGTTTTCAGGGTTGCATATCTCCGTCTGGCCATTTCAAACAAAAAAAATGCACTTTCTAAACAAAGCCATATGCTGCGTTGGAGTCCTTTCTTTCTGCATTATACTGATACACACATATAAGAGCACTCTGACTTTTGAAACACTCACTGTGAAGAGCCACATTTGAAAATGGTCATTTTGACTAAATTGTTTTGTCATTTTGACTGAGATAGTTTGTGCCTTTTATTTTATGAAATTTACGACGCACATAACCAAAATGACTAAACAGTGTCAAACATTCTGTAAGAATTGATAAAAGGATAATTCTAGTTTATCTCAACTTCGGTCTGACTTTTGTTGTTTTGACCAAAATTTCAATAAAAGTCAGTAATTACTTTGATGCGTAGTTGAAATCATCATACTCCAGAAATGATGCTTTAACTTTAAAAAAATATATACTTTTCAGTAAAGATGAAGGATTTAATCTAATTAAAGGGCCTTTTTGAGTCATTAAGGCCAGCTCTGACCTATCCTCAGCTCTTCATTCATCACTCCAGGATTCAGTCATATGGCATTCATTCTGCATACCTTATTTATCACGTAGCGGGTTGTGTTTTTAAAGCTCGTACCTCAGAGATGTCTCCTTTCTGCCTGGAATAAGGAAAATATTTGTCCGATGCTAAACTGATATTTAAATCCCTTTTTTCTACAGACTGCTCTGCTAGTTCTTCACTGAAATGTACTTTAAGGAAACCGAGTAGACTGTGGCTGGCGCAGTATGTAGTAAGTATTGAATTTAAAGGTTGGTTTTCCACCGGGCAAACCTTTTATCTTTCTGTGAAGACACAAGACATCTGATGGATCACAAGAATACCTTTCAGAGAAATATAACTCTTTTACTTTTACCTTTTTTGTTGTTGTTTGGTCTGTGCCGGGAACACTATGCGACAGAATCAAGTAGTGACATCTGGAGTGCTGAGGTCCCAAATGGGGCTGGATCGAACCATGTCGTTTTGTTCCTGCATTTCTTGTCCACAACCACACAGTGTGGCTTGTTGACAAGTGCCTGATGACATTCAGTTTAAGTGGTTTCTCTGCCCTCAGCACTACATAATCAGCAGCACAGTTTTGGAGTATTGCATCGATGTTCCTCCCTCTGCTCACTACACTGTCCCTGGTGTTATCTCACCATCTCTGAGCCTTGTTTTGGGGGAAATTCCCATGAATCCCGCAGGTTTATCTTTCAGTTCCTCCAAAAGCACATAGATGGTTTTTAAACAGTCTTTCTTCAAGTAAGGCTTTAATAGTTTTTTTTGGGGATAATCCGCAGAGATACATCTCAGGAAGAATCTAATCATATTGATATTGGCTGAAGACATTTTATGACCTGAGAGACAAACAGGACATTCAAGCTCAGATCCTAAAATAAAAACTGTTCTCACATCCCAGAAGACATTCATATTAAAGTCATTCTGGTCTTTAAGAAGCCCATAAACTAAGTCCAAGCTCTATTTTGCTTCTGGAGCAATGCCATTGAAAACAAAACAAAGAATTATTGTTGATTGCATATGCTGAGAAATTAGACTTTTTAATGATGCTATAGTAATAGTATAGTAGTAATTCTGCTGGTTTTATTCAAAGTGTTTTTCTCACTTAATAAAGTATTTTGTCCTTAACGACTGCGAGGATTAATACCTGTTTACCAACATAAAACTGTATCATGAAATACATACTATTATAAATAACAATCTGCATTCAACAAGGTCCAGTGTTTAACGTGTTTAGTTGTTCATTATCAAAATCGGTGTTGCCCGTTCACAAACTTGTCCTTTTTTTCCACCACCATCAGTAGTATTCCTATTGGCTTAAAATTTACATTCCCATTTGCATGAACTGGGGTAGGTGCTCCATATTCATGCGCCATGTTTGAAATACGTTAGCATACAGGAAATACTGAAAATAATGGCAGGCTGATGTCATTTTAAATAAACAAAACCATCAAGCTAGTTTTAGGTTGGGTAGAGTCCAACAAAACAAACTTAACATATCTATGGGGCTAAAAAATATAACCTGAATATCAAAATCAAAGAAGACATGTTATATTGCAAAGAATACATACATCCACAGTTGTGTGATTAGTTGGACATAAAAAGAGATGGAAGATGCTCCTTTTTTTATATAGTGGGCTGTCATCTGAAAGGAACCAATCACCTGCGAGCCGATGTTCCATGGCTCACACACTCCTGTTTGCGAATGAGCAAACTCATGCAGGGACTTCAGTGAGATAATGATGTTGCCCCATGTCTGCTGGATGTGTGAGTAGGCTAACATGTTAGCCATAATGACTTCACAAGGCAATAAATGTTGTGCTTCGTGTCTGTCACCTTGTTTTTCTGATACCTGGAAACCAGACAAATGGAAACCAGACAAATCTGCGAGCTCATTTTTTATTTGCTCTGGCAGATGTGTTTCGTCCACCACCATCTGCTTTGGACAGATTTCCAGCAGCCTGAGATGGGTTGGGCATTTCACGACCGCTTATCTAATATGGGCTGAAGGCATATTGAGACGAAGAGACCGTAAAAATGAGCGCTGTTGAGGCATTTAAAAAAAAAACAAGATGGCTGCAGCTGATAAGCTTTCTTTTGAAGCCGCTATTATGTTTTTGAACAGACTTGATGATACATTTTTAATATATCTAAATATTATCTTGGCAAAAGTTTACGACATTACCTCATCGCTGCACACTGTAGGCTGTTGACATTTTAACTTCACAGACTAAGTTCCCCCCCCAAAGTACTGTGATTGGCTGTTACTGCTGTGCTATCATTGGTCATATACGCCGGGTGGACCAGAGGCATTTACTCAAGATCAACATGCCCTGGATTTCTTACAATCACCCGGCTTCACCTAACCTAACCTAACAACCGCGGCCCCAAATAAGCTGTTTCACGACGGTGGTTAACTACTAGTTCGATCAACCCAGGGTTTCCTAATCCAGCGGTGCATTTGTTCACATTAGAGCTGGTGTTTGAACCTTGTGACCAATTGCAAACATCTACCAGAGCCGCATATTTTACATAAGAAGAACAAACTATAAGTCTATATATATATACATACACAGACACGGTTTTAGAGGCAAAAAGCAATACAGTCGCTGTTTCCTAAAACAGGAAGGAAAGCTGGCAAAAAATAGCCGGGGCTGTAACGCATCAATATCACTTCCTTAACAGTCGGGCACAAGATCTGACCATAATTACACTTGTGCTTTTCATAAACTGTCATTGCGTTAGCCTATTATTTTAGTTGCAACCCTGGTGATTGTGAGAGCAAATAACAAATATAAAAACATAATTCCACCGATGTGCGCATTCCACTGAAAATCTCTAACTTTCATAAAAATGTTAACTGGGTTGTCGGTCTCTAAATGTTCTAACTTTTCTGAGAGCACCTCTCTCTCTCCTCGCACTAAGCTCCACCGGATTTTCTAAGAACGGTGACGCCGTTATAAATCGAGGATTGATTGGTCAGTAGGCGGTGCTTTTACACCGGTTGCTCTCTAATCTCCAACATAACTTGCTCCCGAGTAGGTTGGGTGTTCAGCATAGTTACCACGGCGATTTAACCCAGTAACAAGTGATCCACCATTGTGATACACAAAACCCTGGGTTAAACCTGGTTGCTTCATTGGTTGCTTAGTGCTATGTCACATGTTGACAACCCATTGATGACGTCTCTTGGCAATCAGAATTAAAATTTGAAGTTCCAGACTAATTTGCATTTGCGATATTGTCTGGCAATGTCCCAAATGGCCAAAAATTCATTGTTGCAGCTTGAACTGAATTTATCAGTATTACTTAACATAACTGGTCAAAGATTAAAACACGTTTTTCATGCTTTCTTGAAGTTGGATAACAGAGATGTTGATGGAAGAACTAACATCACATAATTAGCTTAAAAAAAAAGATGGGATGAGGTTTGTTATCTGGGTTTGTCAACAGTAAACAAAAAATAGACCTCTGCATAGCAGATGCATGTAATAGATCTGGGTGTCATTGAAAAGTTGGCAGCAAGGCAGGCTTTGCATCGAAGTTTCAAACAAGGCTCCTGAGTCTTCAGAGCACCGGAGGAGACAGCTGCCAATACAGACTGCCTCGCCTCTCTGCTGTGATGGATGAGTCTGCCTCTTTCTCTCATCTTGCTCATGTAATCGAGGCTTCAGCTGCTGTCACACCACATGCTCATGGTCATAAAGGAAAAGGCAAAGAACACTGCCCTGCACTTACAAGCAGCACCAGTGAAACCAGAAAGTTTGACTGGATCAATTTTAGGTCATGATATCTTGTTAAAAAATATGTTCACTCAACATGATTGAGCCACCTCTTGCACACAGGTGGAGTATGTTTGTAAGTTCAGTGCTGTTTTAAAGCTACATTGTGTAAGAATTTCTCCCATCTAGCAGTGAAATTTTATATGACAACCAACTGACTATTACTTTCTAGCCCCTCCCATTCTGAGCGCATTTTAACTCCTATGGTGGCCATTATGCAAAGTTAGCGTCCGTGAGAGTTCCTTCCAGTGTAATAATAGCTTTACGTTAGGTTGGTACTATTTCATTGCTAAAATCAGCTATTAGGTTCCCTATATGCAAGCTAATGTTAGTAAAGTATCAGTGCTATTGTTATTCTGTATATTGTACAATTGACGCGAGGAAAAGTATCCCAGACGTCTAGCGTGGTGCACAGCCATAGATGGAGGCGCAACATGGCAAACAAAGCAGAGTCTACGCTTACGAGAATACTTTGATTAGTTGGTGAAAGTAATTACACACAAATGAGCACATATATTTTTATTTTTTTATTCTTTGAAAGAACAAAGAGGTTTTAGCAAAGAATCAACTCAAAAAAAATACACAATGGAGCTTTAAGAACCTGACCTCTTTATTTCACTTCCTTTCAGGAATAACCACCCTTGGCATGTGGTTTTACTGGAGTTTTTACATGTAATTCAATTGGTTTGATTTTGTTAAGTGTAAGAGGGCATTCTGAACATTGTAAATGAATACCAACCAAAACGCTAATGACTTTGCTAGCAGCATGGCCGGAGGGTTGGCAATGTCAGTCTGTCGTTTGATCAGTCCCCTGCTTTGGTCCAGACAAAAATACATCAGGAACTACTAAATACGGTTATGAAACAATCCGATCATAATTGGTTTGTGTCATATCATCTACTGGCTTGACCTCTGGGAGTTGATTCTGAAAGCAGTTAAGATCTCGGAGAACAAAGCATCACAAAGCAGGGTTCAGTTTACAGTAGTCCAACGGTTTAATGACACACACAAGGATATATACATATATATACATTTTCTAGCAATCATCTCTTTGATGTTGTGAGAGTAGATAGAAAAGAAACAGCCACCATAGGAAAGGAAAAACCATATTTCACTTTTCAATTCTTGAAAGTGCACTAACAATACATTGACTTTTCAACTGTTTTTTAAAGAAGCTCATAATTAAAAAAACTGTGGTCACTTAAACAGCTAGTAACAGTTTTTCAATGTTGAATGCAAAGATGACCATAAAAGGGATTTATTACATCACTCACCAAGCAGTTGAAACATCTGATCCATGTGTCATATCTTTAGAGGCGTCATCCTCTTCAGTGTCATTAGATCCAACATGCTGTGCAACACTTATGGCCTTTTTAAAGGATTCAAAATGGATCTTTAACGCCCCTGTCAAAACAATCCGTGTACTGTTTCTGAGCAGTAGAGTTCCAGAGTGGATTATCCAAAATGAATCAACATTTTATGTCGGTCTGATCTGGGCTCAACTTCCATTCACTGAGGCGAAAATATCTGAGAAGCTTTTGCCAAGAGGCCAGATGAAATAGAGCTGATGGGTGATAATGTTCTGTCTTCTATGTGCTGTGTGATACAGAGATTGCCAGAACACAATAGAACATAAGATTACACCAGTCAGATGTTCTGCGCACAATATCATTCCATTTGCCTGCTAATGCATTCAACATGAGCCATGATAACCATGTTTCCTGCAGTGTGTACTGCTAACCTGAGTGCATTTTGATTCAAATGAATTTTGAAGGCTCACAGTATTTCTGCCGAGTTAGGACAAATCTTGCCCGATAGCTAGATGCTTAAAATTTAATATATAACACAGCCTAGCGATCTGTGAACACAAACTGTAATATATATGAGCAAACATGCAGCGAGTGAGCTATGCGGATTCAGTGGAGCTGCTCTGTGAAGCAGAGGATGTTTGGCTGGGTAAGGAGCTGAGGACCACTTGACACCTCGAGACTCAGTTTCTGTTGCTCTGCTTCCCTTCCCTTCAGATTGGTTTGGGGGTGGGGGGTGGAGATGACTGGAAAGTATGTCTGGATGAGATGAAGTGTTCATGTTGTGTGTGTGTGTGTGTGTGACAGTACAGAAATGAGAAATTAATGTGGAAGCCTGTGTCAGCTTCTTTGCATTAGTGGCCAGTTTTGGTTCTTGTAGCCGCAGAATTGGAGTGCTTGTATATATTAGTGCGGTGCCCGTTGAAAATGTGCCTGTTTGGAGCGGACGCTTACTTGGCATGTGGTATTGCTGCTTGTAGAATTCATCAAAACCCCATTATACCCCAAAATGACTTCCATAAGGACCAAACCACTTAATATGCAACTCCACTGTATAGCTCACTACTGACGCACAGTGTAAGCTACTTGTACATCAGAGGAAGTACTACTACTACTACTATTGTACTACTGTATTTACCCCCCCCCAAGCACAGACACACATATATCTGTATATACATATATACAGACATGTCTCGTTTTATAAGATAAAGCCTGCCTATAAGTGGCATCACACCTGCCACTTGTTGTCTGTAGCTGGTTGTGCTTTGCATGTGTGGGATTCTGAAACGTCCTGAAATTCGGGAATATGTTTATTCAAAGTCAAAGACAGTCCAAAGTAGCGCTACTTTGCACATTTTTCTGGGTCTGAGATGTGTGTCTCATTTTAGCTGCAAAAGCTTCGCTGCTCTCTGTCTCTGGTCGTCACAGTGAGAGGGGGAGTAGCCAGCGGTTAGAGAGGCAAAGCCAATGCGTGCTTCTTTTACCTAATATATTTAACAATATATTTTGCATTTCTTATCCAAATAACGTCAAAATCTGACAGGTAAGTAAATAACAGGTGATGCTGATTGAGTAAACAAGTCATATCGGATATAGCATCTTGCTACCAAGTCCTCTATTGTTATAGTGGCAGAGGTTTCTGTCTTGTGTGTCTAGAAACTCTGGCAGTTTTATGCAGTTGTCACACAGTTGCATTCAAGCAGGATGGGGTCGTGAATTAATTTTTTTGCTTCCAAAGCATGTGCATGACATTAAAGGTTGAAAAAAACACTACTTTAACATTTGCACTGCCCAGTGTGTCAGTCATAGTCAATGACTATAAAACTTCAGGTACTGTACCTGCTCCAAACTCCTCCTAAATTTTGAAGGCCAACTTTGCTTTGGCCACATTGTATTATTAGTGCATTTCACATGATTATATGAAGTCAGTCTGTCACAACACAGCACATCACAACTTGTGGACAAGCAGCTCATTACAGTTGTATCCCAGCAATTTAGAACATGACTCACATGAGGTAAATAATTAGCATCCCTGGACGAGATAACCTGGATAACACTGGATCCTACATTTCCCATAATGCAACCATTTTTGTTGGAACCTCCATGCCTGGTAAATACCCAAATCTTTCACACTTCACACACCCATTTTTTTAGTATAGTATGTAGGTTTTCTTTTATAAATTTGTGTGAGCAGGTTTAGTGAAAACTCTGAGTTAGTTAACCCTGAGATGAGGGGAACTCTGGGTTTTCTCTTTCAGAAAGGGAAGTTATTTAAATCTGAGAGAGAGGGGTTACTCCGGCCCGTTTCAGAAAGAGAGGTAACTTAACCCTAGAGTCAGTTACTATGGTAACTGAGCCTGTAAACCTAACCTGGTCTGGAGCAGGTTTTCTTCTCTGTCTCTTCCCTCCGACAAAGCACTCTTTCATTTCCTCATTCATTCATTCAGTCTGTATCAGGTTCATTTTAGCAGCAGTATATCTGCATGAATAAATAAACATGTTGGTTTATTTACTGTGTTAAGGCATACAATAAAACTTTTTATTTCTCAAAACATGGCATATCCTTGTGTCAATGAAGAAGCTGTATTACTTTGCATGGAGTTAAACATCCGTCGGGAGATGATATTGAGGCCAACAATGTAGATGTATTTTCATTTCCAGATAACTACATACAGTGGGTACGGAAAGTATTCAGACCCCTTTAAATTTTTCACTCTTTGTTTCATTGCAGCCTTTTTCCAAAAATCAAAAAAGTTCATTTTATTTCTCAGTAATGTACACTCAGCAACCCATCTTGACAGAAAAAAACAGAAATTTAGAAATTTTTGCATATTTATTAAAAAACAAAAACTGAAATATCACATGGTCATAAGTATTCAGACCCTTTGTTCAGTATTTAGTAGAAGCACCCTTTTGATCTAATACAGCCATGAGTCGTTTTGGGAAAGATGCAACAAGTTTCTCACATCTGGATTTGGGTATCCTCTGCCATTCCTCCTTGCAGATCCTCTCCAGTTCTGTCAGGTTGGATGGTAAACGTTGGTGGACAGTCATTTTCAGGTCTCTCCAGAGATGCTCAATTGGGTTTAAGTCAGGGCTCTGGCTGGGCCATTCAAGAACAGCCACAGAGTTGTTGTGAAGCCACTCCTTCGTTATTTTAGCGGTGTGCTTAGGGTCATTGTCTTGTTGGAAGGTAAACCTTCGGCCCAGTCTGAGGACCAGAGCACTCTGGAAAAGGTTTTCGTCCAGGATATCCCTGTACTTGGCCGCATTCATCTTTCCCTTGATTGCAACCAGTCGTCCTGTCCCTGCAGCTGAAAAACACCCCCACAGCATGATGCTGCCACCACCATGCTTCACTGTTGAGACTGTATTGGACAGGTGATGAGCAGTGCCTGGTTTTCTCCACACATACCGCTTAGAATTAAGGCCAAAAAGTTCTATCTTGGTCTCATCAGACCAGAGGATTTTATTTATCGCCATCTTGGAGTCCTTCAGGTGTTTTTTAGCAAACTCCATGCGGGCTTTCATGTGTCTTGCACTGAGGAGAGGCTTCCTTCGGGCCACTCTGCCATAAAGCCCGACTGGTGGATTGCTGCAGTGATGGTTGACTTACTACAACTTTCTCCCATCTCCCGACTGCATCTCTGGAGCTTAGCCACAGTGACCATTGGGTTCTTCTTTGCCTCTCTCACCAAGGCTCTTCTCCCCCGATAGCTCAGTTTGGCCGGACGGCCAGCTCTAGGAAGGGTTCTGGTCGTCCCAAACGTCTTCCATTTGAGGATTATGGAGGCCACTGTGCTCTTAGGAACCTTAAGTGCAGCAGAAATTTTTTTGTAACCTTGACCAGATCTGTGCCTTGCCACAATTCTGTCTCTGAGCTCTTCAGGCAGTTCCTTTGACCTCATGATTGTCATTTGCTCTGACATGCACTGTGAGCTGTAAGGTCTTATATAGACAGGTGTGTGGCTTTCCTAATCAAGTCCAATCAGTATAATCAAACACAGCTGGACTCCAATGAAGGTGTAGAACCATCTCAAGGATGATCAGAAGAAATAGACAGCACCTGAGTTACATATGAGGGTCACGGCAAAGGGTCTGAATACTTATGACCATGTGATATTTCAGTTTTTGTTTTTTAATAAATATGCAAAAATTTCTAAATTTCTGTTTTTTCTGTCAAGATGGGTTGCTGAGTGTACATTACTGAGAAATAAAATGAACTTTTTTGATTTTTGGAAAAAGGCTGCAATGAAACAAAGAGTGAAAAATTTAAAGGGGTCTGAATACTTTCCGTACCCACTGTATATGAGCGGTACCGTTTTTCTTCCCAGTCTGTCATTTATGTAGCGTACATAACCTTATCCGTCCTTATCTCAATAATGTCACCCATCGTGCTCTTCAAACGGCAGTTTTCTTTACAACATTGATGATGTGGAGCATATTAGTAAAGCCACTGTGTAGCAAAGGGCCGTCAGAAGAATGTGACTCGCTCTGAAGCGTTTTTTCAACGTTTTTGTAGTGTTCCCTGGACACAAACCAGTAAGAGCCATTAAACAGAAGGTTCCACAGTATTGCAGGTGAATGATGTAAACCATTTGAAATAAAAGATTATGAATTATAATTATGTTTAATGATGGTGCTGCAGCCTCAGAATAAGATTAGTAGGCCTAGGACTTTTAGAGATTATAGGTTCAATACCATTTCACCAGTAATATTATACTTAGGATTAAATATGAAATGAATACACTATATTGGAATTTATGCATTTACTCTTGCAGCAATTTTCTCCAGAGCAAATTCTCTTTTGAAGCAACCCCTGTTGCTTTTTTTAACGAAATACATGTTCAACCTCGCAATATGGGTGCATGAGTGTTTCCACCGACTGATTTGTTTGTGTTTGTTACCATGGTAAATTATAGTAACATGGCTCCATTCATGCTGCCTTTTTATAGGGGTGGTGCACACGCTTAACTCTGAGTGAACCTACTCTGAGATGATTGAACCAACTCAAATCAGCTGTTCTGGAACCAAAAACTCAGAGTTCCCATCTCAGGGTAAATCAACTCAGAGTTCAGGGTGAGACTCAGAGTTTGGTAAACTTCCTTCCTGGAACAGGCCCCAAGTACATTATAACATTTGCACCTGCATATATGTACATGAATTGTACATTGGTTGTTTTCATATTTCAGTGATCACGGACATCTTAGAGAAACGTGTCCTTGATGTTGTGATTCCTAAATGCTATATGCTACTATACTTCAAGTTTTGCACATGAGCAAGTCTCAAACCGCTCATTAGTCAGCATTTATAATGCAAGATAATCTAGCAAATGTAGAAAATATTTGTCCAAAACTTGATTGATTGTGACATTGTTTCTCTCACATGCTGTCGCAATTCAAATATGCAATCTGTGTGAAGAAGTCCAATTAACCGTAATACTGTCTGTCTGTCTGCTGTGAAATAGTGGATCTAATTGTGTGTACATACACACGGGCTAACGCACATTATCTCTCCTTTCACAGTACGCACAAAGTCAAATGGCTATGAGGTGGGTGTACATTGGAGCACACCCAAAAGTTCAAGCAGTTTAGACACAGCTTTACCGAGACTAGTGCAATAAATTTAGCCAGATCGACATGGTGGGAAGAAAGCAGAAATCCCGGGCCATATGCTTCACTTCATATGCTCCATTTAGTATGTTGTCATGGAGGATCAAAGCATTCGCCATTGCGGTCCCTTCCAGTAACATTTCAGTGCAACTCTCAGCTCAGCTGAGGGATTAGGGCAGCCTTGAATTTTAAGGGGGTGGGGGTACATTTTAGCCTACAGGGGGTGGCATGTTTCTATTTATGGCAAGAGCTGCATAAACTCAAGGTTGGTGTCTTCCAGGCATTTACTGGAGTCGTGGCCCTGTTTTCAGAGAAATATTGTGGCATAATTATGCATTGGCACAAAATGAGCAACATGCAGGTATTTTACATCCCCAGTATGTGTTTGTTTAATTTATTCAGCATTATGAAGAAAGAAAATGATATTTTTTTCAAGAATACTGGTGTGACTTTTACATACTAGGCTAAGCATTTTACTTCTTGTAAGATTCCCCAAACTATTTTTAGGTCTATGAGAGCGTATCTGGCATGCACTGATAGTAAGATTTCCTCCCCATACATGTCCAAGCCTAACCCTTCATAATTAAAGGGAACTCTGCTGTTTTTGTGTTTTTGACTGTCGTCTTGTGTAAAACGCAGGTGTCACTGAGATCATCGGGGGGCCCGGGGCCTGGTGTCACATACACCAATCATACCAGAGCAAAGATTGACCAATTACACACCAGCTGTGCGCACAAGGGAAGGGGATGGTTGGAGGGAGGGGGGCAGTAAAAAGGGATCCAGATGACAGAGAGACATAGAGAGAAGGAAATCTGAACAGAGCATTTTTGACAGGAATGGCATGTTGTCCATTTTCTATTAATAGTCCAATATTTGTAGTTGAATGAATTATCTCCTTTTCACTTGGTTCCCAACTGGTTGCTGCTTTCCACTGTCTTAGCTTCAACACTGTGATTAAAAAAACTCTTATGCCAAAGAGCAAATGAAGCTATTCTCTACTGAAACAGACCTTTAACATATCCCATTACCACTAATGTTAATAATATTCATCCATGCAGTGTATGAAAACTGATCAAAATAAATATCTTTTTTATTTTGTCCGTTCAGGTGAAGAGCTTCCCATAGGCAACCAGTGTAGTACTGCTATATTATCTACATTAAATCAGAAGTGGCCTGAATTAATGTAGATTTCAGTGGGTGAGAACACTTAATAAAAAATCTGAATGTTCTGAGATATTTCTCTCTCTTTTACCGACTCTTTATGTCAGGGAATCGTCTAGCTATACAGCTGGTGTTAACTTATTCGTGGGTTAGCCCATTTCTGTTAACCGTGTTCAAAACAATCGTACTAAAAATAACTTTACGAGCATGTTGAAGGAATTTGTAACCTCATATTGGTACTCACCAAGCATTAGCATTAACATTAGCTACTTGTCAACCAGCACATTGTAGTAACCTTAAGCTGGATCGATATTGAAATGTATCAATAAATAAGGTCTCTGCTGTATTACTGTGTTGCAAAATGGCATGTAATTAATCACAAAATGATGCAGTGTGGCAAAAAAGCTGTATTAAGGTTACAAGAATTTCTTTATGTGATGTACATATCATCTGGGTGACCTTGGTCTGACGGAAGTTACGAGTAACTAGAGGGTGAAAGGTTATATGACAGGCGACTAAAGGAAATGTCCCGTGTCAAAAAATAAAATAACAGATTTCTCTGGGTTTGAAATTTGGTGGAAACATTTGGGATAGTGTAAGAACACAACTCATATAAATGTATAACATAGACATGGTTGTTTTTAGACATTTAAATGCAGAAATGTTACATATTGTACCTTTTTAAGTGTGATCTGAATTCATGCATCCAATTTAAAATAACTGACCATATCATACTCAATAGGAAGAAGTTCTTTGAAACATGATTTATTTACCGATTTCATCAATTTATCACTCTTGATAGCCAATTGTCAATTTGAGAAACAGTTACAGCACATAGCACGGTTTTTCCTGGCTCAGAGTCTGTGTTACATAATTTAACAGAAATCTATGCATTTACCTGTTATTTCAGACAATTTGATATACAACTATGTATGATGCTTGAGTAAAACCCTAATTAACAAAACTGGTTAAAAAAAAAAATCAATATTAATATTTTTTAAAAGATCTGAGAGTCTGGTACAGCCTGACTGAAGATAAAACTGAAAACTGTTTTGCTTGTTTAACAGTTGTTTGTTAAATAACTCTTTAGGGAGGATTTTAATCAATATTTTTTTATTCCCAATTTTTATAATTTTGGTGCTGGTGATTTTCCTTTGTGCCTGGCTAAAAGCTCTCTGGAGGGGGGGGGGGGCAGAAATTCCTCTATGCTGAAAACCCCTGCATAGAGTACTTCCCTGTAAAACTAAAAATAGTTTTATTTTTCTGCTTGAGTGCAGGTTTAATAAATGAGATGCAGTATGTTAATTAATGAGTTTTGGAAGGTGTATTTTCAGCTGTGCTAGGGGCGAGGCTCCAGGGATGACAATGTCGGCCTGTTGGTCGACCACTTTGGTCCAGACTGAAAATATTTCAACTAAGCTATTTGATGGATTGTCATGGCATTTTGTACAGAGATTCGTGGCGGCCAGAGGATGAATTGTACTGATTTTGAGGATCAAATTACCTTTCCTCTTTCATCACAATCAGGTTCACTTTTTGTTATTTTAGTGACGTGTCTTGACTATCGGATGCGTAGCCATAACATTTAGGGTAGACATTAATGTTCTCTTCAAGATTAATTTCAGTTTTCCCTTTGGTTGTCTCCTAACTTTTCATGCCATCATCAATAACCTAATCTTATTCTTGCCTTAAAAGCATTGCTCAGTCGTGCCATTTATAAGTGTAACTGTACCCCTTGTAGAGAATGCCTTTACCGTGTTTAGGTCTCATAGAAAACATACATGTCTCCTCTGCAGCAGAGGGAAACATACGGTGCCTGTGAAAACACACAAGCTCTGCCTGATTGTCATACAGATAAGCTGAAAGAAAATCAAACACTTTTGTCTTTGCGCGCGTGTGTGTGTGTGTGTGTGTGTAAGTGTAAGCAGCCGTTATCAGCATGGAAGAAATGCTGCTTATATTGAATACAAATACCCCTTTTAAACCCCTATTTAAATATTCATGCAGTTGCCTCTCCTCCACTCAATAAATAAGCACTTAATAAATGCTTATTAATATTTAGTTGTCTCATTGTGCATTTTAAGACCACAATAGCCAGTTAAGCATTTCTTATAGATTTTTTGCTGATTAACCGTGTTAAATTAAAATATGTATTTATTAACTTCATGCAACTTAACCATGCTGAGATGGGACTCAGAGAGTAGCAACACATTTAGTAACAAAAGTGAACAATAACGTATCCTCAGACAATGGTTTGACTGATATCTTAAGAAAAGTTATGCACACATTTTCAGTGCATTTCTGCAGTGCAGAACCTGTTTATGCAACAAAACTATGTGGCTAGGTTTAGGAAAGGATCGCTGTTTGAGATGTTGACTTTTGCGTTTGTACACATGGAACAAACAGCGGTCTCCTATGTGAAAGTCCTGTTTGTTTGACCCATCCATCCACACCAACCTCATTATGTGGAATAATAATACTTATTTTGGTATAAGTATGAACAGTGACTATGAACAGCCTGGATCAATACAGATAAAATCAGAAACAAGAGGGAAACATACAAAACAGCTACAGTGCAGTGGTGCAGTCATATGATTTAAAAAGGCATTCTTATCAGCTGAGTTTGCAGATTTTCTGTTCTGCCGTACATGCAGATGAATGGCGGCACTACCCTGAGGTCGGCGTTTTTTCCGCCGGTTGAACTCCTGTTGGATGGCGCGCTTCAGAAGGGTTGAAAATCTGCAACTTTTCCTCTTTAGCGTTTAGCTTAGCGCGGTGCCAAAACACTGGCTCTAGTTGTTTTCTACTTCCTGTTTGGTGGTAGACGGAGCGCACCAATTTTTGACAATGCTCACAACATTTAACTTCACTACAAAGTAGTGAAAATACAATAATATCAAACACGTTTGATTTTGTCTGAACGTCAAGATGGGGAAATGACTGAGTTTTATAACCATCTTACACCAATTGATTGAGACGACGGGGAGCACGCCCCAACTCTAAGACTTCATAAGACTTCATGATTTCATTTTGTTATTGGAAATTAGTATGCAACAGTGGAATCGTTTGACAAGTCATTTGGTGTTAGGTCGGCTTAAATTGAGTCTGGTGGTTTAACAACTCATGGACCATGTGTTCTGAATATAATTTGCATATTTGTCATATCTTCCAGTCTCCTAAAATAAACCTTCATTTTAGCAGTTGAAAAAGCCCAAAGTAAACTCAGACTAAAGTAAAGTACTTGGTCAATTCATTTTCTATGAGGGCTTCCGTGGACAAGAGGCGTCCAGTTTTTGTCCAATGCCTTAATCTGCGATGTCAGACTGATATATGGCTCCACTCAAAGTCGAGGTGGTAAGGACAAACTGATCTTTCCTGAAGGGCATTTTGAAGCTTCAGCTATTGTATCACTATGAGAGAGAGTGGTGGGGGTTCTGTCTGTTGGAGTTGTGTTGGCAACAGACCTTATGATTGTCCTACCCTTCACTGGCAATGGCAATTTAAAAATAACAGTCGTTTTTCAGTTCACCCCTGAGCCAGAGAACAGGAACTAGAAATCCTCCCTTCATATCTAAAGACTAAAGTGTTTAGAACTGCCAATTGCCAACTTCCAAGATTCAACAACAGGTACCAACAGGTTAAAACTTTCCAAAATGATGTTGCAGTCAGGAGCAGCAGTGGCACGGAGAGGGAGGGTGATTACTACTTTGATGGTTCAACTTTTTGTACTTTCTGCAGAAGCTTGCCATGTGGCCATGGACAAGTCTGAATATCTGGTCTGAGACAATAAACAACATTAAAGGACAATTACAGTGCAAAATTAACCTAGGGGATAATAACATAGTGGACACAGTCTATCGTTCTCTGGGATCTGTTTTCATGCTAATCCAATGTGTCTCTAGCTAGAAATAAGCTACTGCAAACCGGTGGTTAGCTGCTAATGCTAGCTTTTAGGGCATAGGGTATATTGCTGTTTTATACTACTAACAAGGCTCAAAATAGCACCACACTTCAATGGTAGCATAATGAGGGTCCCTACATGTAAACCGAAGCATTGAGAACTTTGAAAGTGTACAAACAGTTTATTTTAAAAGATAGATTATAAAGACGGTAGCATTCATGGTTACATGCAGGTGCCATCTTGGAAAACCGTCATGACCAGTCAAACCACAAACGTGTTTGAGCCATGTTACTGGTTGCACGGCGTTTGTTGTTTGACTGGTCATGCCTTTTTTCCAAGACACCAGTCACTTTACTAATCGTGTCATATCTATTTCCTCTACTTTAAGCCACAACCTGCACTATTTATCTGAGTTCACAGAGTAGCCCTGCTACCTCCAATTCATAATACAGAACATTGAAGCCACGCCAATTGCTCATTGTCTGAAAGCACCTTTTGTTGTGGTCTGCTGCATTTCCCCCAACCTGTGTAGTGTCTTCCCTTTCTTCGTGTCCTGTCTGTCTTGCTGTGTGGGCGTTCCAGGAGTCCTAGAGGCGTGGCTTTCCATCTACGTTCCGTCATCCACTCAGCTGTTCCTCATCACTCATCACCTACTGCCATACATAAACCCGGGCTGACTGCCTCTTCAGCGCCAGATCGTTACATGCACTATTGTGGTAACATGGCTCCTAGTCATTTGCGCTCGTGTTATTATTCCTGTTGCATGCTAGTACTAACTCTACCTCTCCTCGTAGATCCATCCGTTATCCCTCCGAGCTGCCTTCCTCCCTCACGCCGACCAGCCACCTGTCTACACCTGTGTTTGAACCCCTCCGCATTCATTAAACTACCTGAACTTTATCCTGTCTGCGTGCCTTTTGTATCTCTGTGGTTCTGGGTCTTACTAACCGTAACACCTTTAGTCCCACAAAGACGGAGACTTTTCAACTACTTCTGCAATGGTTGATCATAAACATCTGTGATGAGGTGCAAGTACTTACATAATGATTTGAAAATGAGATCAGAAAGAAAAACAGATAAGCAACAGATTTTTGGACCGCTCTTGATGTATTTAGGTCTTTTCTCAGAAGTTAGTGGAGTCTGGTGTCTTACCTGATTATGCTACAGTCTTAAGAAGTTTGTAAAAGCTGAGTTTAAACAACACACGAAAGGAAGTGACTCTGATAGTTGACTAAAACTATGTCTGAGTTGAATCATATTGAACTGTGTAGTGTTGCTGTTGAGTGGTAGACTGATTGTCTGTGATTAAGACACTCCCTGACTACTTGTTTGAGAGTATTAACGATGATCTGAATGTGTCAGCATTTCTCGCCATCACAGAGCAAGAAGTAAGCTGGGGAGGGGCAGATTATACTGTAGCTAGATGACCTGCTGTGCAGTCTTGTGCCACAAAGACTGTTTTCACCTGGTTTTGTAATCTTTCCTGAGTGTCCTGATTACAAGTGGATTGCTGTAAGTACGTCAATTCACACCTGGCATTAAAATGTGCCTCCAACACTTCAGTCTGCTGTTAGACTGAAGTTGTTTGTTAATGGCATTATTCACTTTAAATGCATTCATTGTGAGGGAAACTACTGTTGCAGGTGAAAAGTAGCATTAATGGTGTATGTACTACAAATTTTAACCGGGCAGATACACAACCATGGGTCTCTAAGCATGTGGTACCCCATTATTAGCTCAGCCAATTCAACATTGACTGCTGTTGTTTGTGATCATGGTTGTTTACGTTTTAATTATGAAGCTGTTTTAACTGTAGATGGGGAGATGGTGGTGCTAAATGTGAGACCTGTGATTAGAAAAGCTATTTTTACATAGACCTTTTAATTAGAATTACATTGCTGGAAAATAGCCTGGATTTCAGTTTATTTACTGTAAGCTACTGGTATTAGTAGACACTGCTGCGGAAATTTACTTAAAATAATGAATTTAAAATGTTTACTTTATGGGTGTCAAATGGCCTGGACATCCCTTACACCCCTTGGAGACCACCATAATAACCATCTACCCTACCCCCACTCTACTAGAAACCCAAAAGACCCCTGGGAACACAACCACAACCATGGACATTTACGCTGCAGTCTGACAGCACATTTGTTTTCACTTGTTCCCTGAAAAGGGCCATTAGTCAATATAAGTCAGATTGGCAACACACATAGTTAAAACTGCATTTGAATAATTAAATAAAGCAATGTTATTCTTTTTCCGCTGCCTGTCTGCTGTTGTTTGGAGCTCAGCAGTGTGCGGCTCAGCTTTGTGTAATGGGACTAACAACCTCGATAAACCTAAACTGGAAATGTAATGAGAAACTATTCATAATGCGATAAAGCCAGCCTGTCACACAATGTAATCTAATGACCAGCAATGTTGTATCTCGTTCTTTTTGGAAATATATTGCTTTCCTTGCAAGAATAATGATACTTGCTTCTCTGTTTATGCAGAACTGGCATATATGCTTCATATTATTTTGCTGTGAAATAGATGTATTCAAGAATGTACTATAGTGCAGAGTAAGATCACTGAACAATCTGTTTAGGCAGTGTATGGTGTCAACCCACATCAGTAAATAACATATCGGTGCTCCTGTACTATTTGCACATATTTAAATGAGTTAATACATTTGGTGCAAAACTGGCCTCTTTCTTTGCCAATGAGCCTTATTGTAATGTGAAATAATCTTAAATTATTAGCGTCTTCAGAGAGTTGGTGAAGTGCATTCATAAGGGGTGTCCGCTTCAATTCACGCTTCTTTTACAGTCTGAAGGTGCGTGTTTAAAAAAAAAACAGCAACATCACTGACAGACTGCGATATTAAATCTCTCTGTCACGTTTAAATTCCTTGCCTGAAATTTTGAGGAATGCCTCTGTACCTCATCATCAGGACCTTTTCGTTTTCTCTCTGCCATTGTTCTGCTGATTGTTCTCGGTTCAAAGGCAACATTTATACATTACCACATGGATAATTGCATTCAGATGCAACGAAAGGGCACATTACACTTACCTGCAAAACTGAATGAGCTGGTTAGCGCTGGAATATCATTAGTGGAATATTGTAGTCGGACCTTGAGACGTTGCAGGTGATGTGCAATCCATAGATGCTAATAGTGGCTGTAATCAAATTTTTTTTTTTGTCACCAGTTTCTGTCCGCTTCAGGCTCTCCATGTTCTCCTGGAGCATCCTGTGATGTAGCTTAGCTAACAAAATTAGTAAAAAGAGCAGAGAGAACCATGACAGGCAGAAAGAGTGTGGGGGAGAGGCCTTTGATGAAAACCCGACAGCGGCTTTAATCACACGAGCGCAATCATTTGTTCTGTCAGCAGAAAAGAAAAGCGTCACAGGGGAAGTGTGTATTCTGAAACAAGGCTGTTTTGAGCGTTCCTGCTTCTGTGGACGGCAACTTGAATGTGCACATGTACGGAACCACTGCAATGAGTCGCAGTCCAGACACACATGCACATACAGCACCTGGAGATATGTGAGGATTTGTCTCAGCATTGTCTTAGTGGATGAACCCACACAGGGGGAGTCCTGTCTCTCCTCTTCACCTCCCAAACCATCCTCCCATCCTTCTCCTCCGACTTGTAGGGATTTTGGCATACTTGGTGACAATCATTCCCACCAGGTGGAAAATACTGATGGATGCAGTTCAACCTCTTGGCTCCCTGGTGCTCTCTCACACAGAGACAGAACAGAGAGAGGAAGAAGCCTTGTCTTGTGTAGTAATATATATCTCTGCAAGGTTTTTAAATCACTGTGGTTGGCTTTGATTCAGCTGTAAAGATGAAGTTAAGTGTAAGGTTAGAGTCATATATCTGTTTGCTGATGTATATTGGCTGTGATGATTCATAATAAATTCATATATAGGCACATTTTTGAACTAAGATTGGAGCTGAGTTCATGTCACTGCTGTCACAATCTCTCTGTGTTTTACTTTTTTACTGCATCTACTGGTCAGGATATAATATTTCATGTAACATATCTAAATACTATGGCTAGCATTTGCCAATTGGCACTAGACACAATGTAGAGCTGAGGCTGATAAAAAATTTAATTATATTTTTAATTACAATAATAACTTGATGATGGCGTTAGTTCATAGGTCATAGGGTCATCCAAATTATAACAACTTATTATGAGATGAACATGAATGTATTTACCAAACTTCATGTTAATCCATCCAACAGTAAATACATTTTATTCAAAACTGCAAATGTCAACCTGATGGTGGCACTAGAGTGAAGTCAGAGGATCTCCAAAGTCAACAGAATACAATGTCTGTGAACCATGAATGTCTGTATAAACATTTGTTCCAATCCACCCAGAGGATGCTGAGATATTTCCCAGGATAAGTGAAAGCGTTGACCTGCTGGTGACACTAGATGAATGGTTCATCCTCTGGAGACTGTGAATATCTGTTAATGTTTTAGTATTCCATCCAGTAGGCCAGCTGAGATATTTAAGTCCAGTGCCACTCTGCTAGTGTGCTCAGTTTTAAAGCTAATAACAAATAACAATAGCAACAAATAATAACCTTGGATGTAAGTTCAGCACAGAGGCAGATGTGTTGCATTGTCAGATGTATGACATGGACAAAGGTGGCAGAATACAAATAGGTTAACCTATTTACAGTAGTCACTGGTTTTATAGGTCAAAGTCTTAACAGCAACATGAATCATGCTTTATGAATCACACACAGCCCAACAGCTTATAATGGTGGTTACCATTCTCTCCAGCCCACCTCTGCCAGTCACACAGTTCAGAAAGGAGTTTACAGAGGAGTGCAAAACAAAAGAGTTCATAGCTATGGATTATTCTCACTAATGGTTAAGACCTTTTGCAGTGGCAGCTACCAAGCGGATTGCGGGAACTCCACATTTTATATTCATGAGATGAAAATGGAAAAGAAAGCAAGAAGCAATGAGAAAAAAGAAAACGATGAGAAGACTGAGCAGGAACGACTCAAGCCCCCCCCATTCATGCTTCAACGAGCCTTCAGTTCGGGGGGGGTGCAGATCAATGAATCAGTGCATGCTCTATTGGTAGTCAAATATTTCACTTTAAAGGAGCCGTTTGGCAATTTGTCTGGACTCAAAGAGCACTTGTCAATGAAACATCACCAGGCCTTTTTACTTGCTTTTAAATCTTTTTTTGGTTTAAATTCCTGGTTAAAGTTAAAAAAAAAAACTGTCTGACTGTTTGGCAGTGCCCAGCGGGCCTCTAGTAGACGAGTATGTGTGGGTTGATGAGAATACAGGCAGCAGCGCTGCTATGGGAAACAAATTAATTTCACCGCAGCAAATGTCATGTGTGTGAGATCAGTGAGGAGGCCAACCTAGAGAGGTGTTTGTGTGGGTGTACGTGTATACGTGTACCAAAAAAGGGTATTTATCATAAAACACCAGGACTGTTTCCCTACTTACAACACAGAGTAATTCAGCCTGGAGCAGCTCACCAAGATTACAAATAATACACAGCAGCACGCAGACATTCACATACACACGTGCACTTGAACAAATAAAACGTGTATACAACATCCTGGGGGTATGAAAGTAGGAGTGCTGTTATAAATGGGTTCCACTTGGCCTGCACAAGAAGACATGGCTGGTGGCTAAAGGAAACGGTCAGCCTGACACTAAAGAAACCTACAAATGTAGCTAATACAGCTGCACTGTTCCTGCTGCAGTGGCACTATGAAATATATTGTCTACCGTGCACTAATTGATTTTGGTTCTTGCTGTGAGGCCTGCAGGGGTATACAGGTTTAGTCTGTTTGGTTCAATGTGCATGTGGGTACTTTGGGAAGGCACAGATCAATAAGAGAATTATTATCTACAAACAGTTTTTAATTAGGATTACTATATTACTCACCTTCCTCCTGCAGGAGCATCTGAAGCCAACTCATCTTTAGTGACGAGTACTGTAGTTTATAAAGTAGTGGGGAATGGTACCTGAGGAGGTGCATGCTGAATAGTTTCTGCAGAGGAAAAAATAACCATCTCCATTAACATCTGTTAATATACACCTGAGGGTATTCTAAGGGCCACTTGTTTAGAAGATTTAAAACAGAGTGCTTATTCGTCTTTTCTGAGAGCATAATGATATTTGGGCGTTTTTTGCTGCTTACTTGAAGGAAGATTGTCCCTTTGCAACACACTGCTTGAACACATCTCTACTGCAGCTGGTGTGTTAAAGGTTGACTACAGCACTTTTGAGGAATTCCCAAATCAAATTAACTTCTGTTTATAAGTCCTTTGCTGATTTGCAATCTTGTAACTAAGCTAGTTGTTGAGGCTATCTTATTAGCCTCGGTATGGATGGCATGGTGTTCTCAACGCGTAGCAAAATATCTTATGTCCAGGCATTAGTTCTCTTTGGGTGGTGTTCCTTTTTATTATACAAGTAAAAAAGGGGTATTCACATAAAATGGTATTTCAGCCAGTGCTGATTAATAAAGTGCTGTGGCGTGCTCACGGCTACGGTAAGAACCGTGTGTTCCCCGCCATCCACTCCTTTCCCTCACTGATTACCACACCTGTAAACCTAATTCCCAGTGATGTGCCACACCCAGTGCAATACTTCCCCAAGTGGTTAAAAAAAATAACAAAATTAACCTAAAAGGTGGATACAAATGGCTCCTACACTAGTCAAGGGAGTACGTGTGTTCTCACATCTCACATGCCATTTTGTCTGTGAGTCCAACACTTTGCTTAAAGTAACATTATAGACAGCTGGATTTGTTACAGTTACATTACTTGTGACCAGAAACTAGTAAGTCAGCAACTTTACAGCCAAAAATCAAGCAAGTGCAACAACACACAACAAGACTTATCAAGCCAGCTATTATTGCTTACTAGTCCAACAGCAAGTCTGTCTTTTTCTCTTCTTATCTTCCGCCATGCCCTCTTCCAACATGTCTTTACTTTATACAGCGGACGTACTGTATACATACATGCCACTTGCTGTGTTAAAGCGATAAGAAAGCAACGGTTGAGTTTAGGACATGTGACGCGCAGTTGGGTTTAAGAATGAGAAGAACCGGTTGGGATTTAGTAAAAGAAGAACGGGGTTAGCTTTAGTAAAAATAAACCAACGGTTTAGCAAAAGTGACACGCGGGACACAAAGGAAACATGACACTCCCGGAGGCGATCCCCGGACTCCTGGGTGAAGTCCTGGGTTTTTATCCTTCCACCACCACAACCAACCTCCTTCAATCAACATACTTGCTACGTCATAAATTCACCCACTATCATAAGGTAATGTAAGTCAATAGAGGCCAAACAGTGTTGATTAACACACTAATAGGCAAGTATGCATCTTGATAACACGCCAATAATGGCATACAAATTGGCTTTTCATACATCCACCATTTTATGAGATCAGTCCGTCTCTTTGCCTCTTCCAGGATGTCCGTAGAAGCTGGTAAACCCGGCTCTGTTGCCCACTCGCCTAGCTCCAGTTCTGGCACAACACCGGACCTCCCCGCAAAATCTAGTCCAACTGCTAATCCAAAAAGTCAACAATGAAACTTTCATGCTAAAGATTTGATTTAAAAATAAAAAATAGACTATTATAATAGATGAATAATAGATTCATTGTTTAAGTCATTTGTCATGCATATTCAGTATGAAAGTATTTTCTGCTTCCAGCTCTTCTAAGGAATCCCTGCTTTTCTGTTCATATATGATAATTAACTGAATAGCTTTTGTTTATGGACTGTGGACACTTTATTTTTACTACGAATTCCATTTTATAGACTAAACAACTAATCAATAAATCAAGAAAAATTAATTGGCAGATTAATTGATAACAGCCCTGGTCTGCATGATGTTCAGACAAACCTTTTATTAAGCTTCTTTGTTTTTTCTTTAATCTGTGACCTGACTTTACAGTATCTCAGCAAACTCTCACCACATTGGGATGAATATCAAGAACACATTTTCCTGCTCATGTCTGACCTTAACTTTAGTCTCACAAACAGCATAACATGTCCACTTGTAGAAGAAATATTAAGATTAAATGGATATGAGATTTACTCAGCACATTCACAGCTGTTAGGACATTTCCTGTGCTGTAGCACCCTGCTGTTCTATATCTTTAAATTGCAAAATTATCTCATAATCAAATATGCAGATTGCCATGAAATTTGCTGAGCACATTCATGTTAGGAAAGGAAATGAAACCTTTTGATCCTAACAGCCCTATGATCTTTAAACAGTGGTGGAAGATGTACATGCACTCAGATCTTTAGTAAAACTACTACCACTGTAAAGAAATACTCTTACAAGTAATCCTGCATTCAAAAAATTGCTCAAGTTCAAATGTATTGGCATTGAAATATACTTTAAGTACTGATGCATGAATGGCTTACTTGAATCTACAAAGTAAATAGTAACTGAAGCTATCAAATAAATGCAGTAAAAGGTACAATATTTTCCTCTGCCATATAGTGAAGTAGAAGTATTAAGTAGCAGAAAATGTAATATATATATATATATATATATTATTATTATTATTAGTATGTATGTTCTCTATTCTCTCCAACACTTATGGGGATTTAGACTATTGGTCTTGTTTTCATCCATAGACCTTTTATTGCAAAATATCAAAATAAGAGTATGAATGCTAGAATGCTTTAGTGACATGGTGTTACTGTATGACGGTTCCTCTTTGTGTAAAACCATGCGGGTCGTGTTTTTGGGTTTGTAATATCTGTGTAAAGATACCCCAAGGGAATCTTTTATTAGCCTTTTATTGCCAACATATTCAACTTGCATTGTGGGAATTCCTAAATGGTATCAACCAAGCACTGCTTCACAAACACTTCCAGCTGTCACTGTCCAGCTGTTTAGCTGTGTTAAAGCAAAAATGTATTGGTTGGTTTGAGTTGTGGGACTGTCAGCTATTGTGAATGGGAGGGTCTTTGTGAAAGAATAATGCTTCATCACATCATGGGAATAACTGCCTGAGTGATGTAACGGTTAGAGGCAAGACCTTGAAAGTGGATCCACATCTGAAGCCATTCTGATGGGAGTTACTGTCCGGGTGTCAGTGGGTCCTTGCATGGATGTATATTATGACCGGCTGTCGTGTGCGTGTGCGCGTGTGTGTGTGTGTGTGCGCATGCGTGCGTGTGTGTGTGTGTGTGTTAAAGACTCAAGTTCCAGATAAAAAAAAGTGCACATATTACAAGGTAGACACAAACACACACAAACACAAATACATAAATACACAGACATACTGACTACCACATATTACATAAGTAGAACATACAAAGCGTACATACATACATCAGATGCTTGTTCCAGTGTTTCCAGAGTTGGGAGGTATATCTGGTATCACTAAGTGCATGGCTGGTTAAGGCAGTTAAAATTGTATTCTTTGACTCTGTTAATCAACACATGAATCTGTACATAAAATTCCTCATCACAGCATGGAAGGTGGGAACATTACTTATGAAGGACATTCTCTGCTAGAGACACAGCGGCAGACTTAGACCTCTTGTCTCACACACACACACACACACACACACACACACACACACACACACACACACAAACACACATATATATATATATATACACACGCGCACACACACACATACAACAACAAAAAAGACTTTACATTTTATTTTTAACCCTTTTTATTATGGAATAACAAGTGTTGTGACTTCTACCTGCACATCTGTGCTCATCTGCTGACTTTTGTTTTATTTAATCTGACTAAGAAATAAAGTTTACTATTCAAATGTAATTTTGATGTAGTTACTGTCAACTAAGTGTTTTTACCAATTGGGGCTCTCTGAGATTATAGGCATAATTTGTCATGTTGGGAAATCAATCAATCAACATTTATTTTAATAGCACTTTACAACAACCAGTGCTTCAGAAACTAAGAATAAAACAACATATACAATGAAAAGAATGAAACATAGGAAACAGTAATATCAGAAAAGGTTACATAGAAACAGAAGGAGGAAATTGTCACACCACTACTACGTATTAAAAGCCATTCTAAACATATAGGTTTTGAGTTTAGACCTAAAAAGAGCTATATCTGTAGCAGTGAGAATATCAGGGGCAGCAGCTGCAAAAGCCTGATCAACCCACCGTTTCTACCTTGACCATGGGACTTCTAAAACCAGTTGGTTTGAAGACCGCAATGTGCTCATTCAGGGTTAAAATCTCAGACAAATACTCAGGGGCCAGCCTTGAAAACAAACAATAAAATATGAAAATCAATTCTAAAATGTACAGGTAGCCAATGTAGGGTGTAGAAAAAATATGCTTATATCGTGTTGAGAGCTAGATGAGAAGATAAATACCACTCATGGTAAATTTTCTTAAACAACTCCCGGCAAGAACGCAAATAAGCATTTTCCAAAAATGTCAAGCTGATCCCTTCAACAATCAAGCCATAACGTAACCACGAGAATGCAATAATTCTTCATAGAGTTGCTATCTGTATTTCAATCCTGGGGTTATTGATGTGCATATAGGGTTGATTTTTTTTTTCTTTTTTTTTGTTTTGTTATTAAAGTCAAACATCTTCCCATTTGTTCTTTTATCACTTTGGGTGGAAGAATCCCAATTTCCCAGCATTATCAATTACTTTGTTTGCTTGCTTAGAAGAAGCATATACTGTACACATGCTCACATGCAAGATCAGCCTCATAGTAACTTGTCCTATTTGGTTTTCCAATTTCAATTTTTTTCTTGTTAACTAAGCTGCTCCACAGTCTTTCCATGTGCCCCCAGTTGGGAATCGCCAATATACTATGAAACATAAACCAAAAATCCAGCAATCTATAGTGTATTAAAGCTGTGATGATAGACCAGCATGCCTGGCAGAAAAAGCTGAGGCAATATGGGATGAAATACATTTTAAAAATCTATTAGTACATCCCATGAAAAAAGTTTATTTGCAAAACATTACAGGCTTAGTCACTAAATAAAAGTTTTTTTTTTACACAATACACAAATAACATGTCTGGCCTTGAAGGCTTCCCCAAGTATTCACATAATGATTTGTGTGATGATAAGCCTTCAGGTGGATTTGATGAATACACTGTTCCTGACACTCTTGCCTGCAGGTGTTTCCTTGGTGACCCTAGACTAAATATATAAATAAATGTGATTTTAACCTGAAAGCTGAGGTGAACTGTATTTCTCATATTTCCAACCGACGGTTGGTCAGTACTCTCTCTCTTCCAAAAATGTGAACAATTTGTATTTTGTTGTTTGATTTGGGAGACTTAGTGCACCTGTAAAAACAGATGTTGATTTGGAAATTAGGGATGGACCATCTGCTCGCTCTGACATGGAAGTAGAAAGTGCGATTCCCATGTGAGGCATCCTGGGAGTCAGTCCTTGCCTCAGTGAGCTTTTCTCAGGGGTTGCTGTAGGGCTTTGTATCCTCAGTTTTTTTCTTGTCGCTTTCTATTTCCTTCATTTTGTTCCTTGTTCTGCCCCCCCCCCCTTCATCTTGCCTGCTCTGGTGCTGGAGCTGCTTATTGTGTTATGCTAACACAGTCAAATCACCCTCTGTTCTTCACTCTTTTCCCTATCCCCCCCACACCCCCGGCTGTGGAAATCAATAAAGTACATTCTCCAGACCTCAGCCATTTAATTTTGACATTTGATCCAGTCGTGGGTTATTTATTTGAAGGAGTTATAAATGAATTCTTCCTGTCCACCTCCCCTCTCTCTGTTCTGCTGCTCTTTGTCACCCTTTACTCTGGAGGTAAGGCCGTCTCCAGTGGACGTGCACTTATGTAAGCCTCTGTGATACACCATGTAGTAATACTAGTCATTGCCTGTGGTCCAGATCCCTATTTCAGTATGCATGACTAATATCTTGCATGACTAGTCACATGCATCCCACTCTATATACAAATTAAGGCAATTGGCAATTTACATGGGGTTATTTATGGTGTCTCTATTTGCTAAGATTAGGTCACCACCATTTTGCAATCTGGGTGACTCGACTGGGGTTACGATGGTGTCAGACTGTGCATGCTTTGTTCTGTGATATTTATTATTACATATAGCAGAGGGACAAGGATAATTATATTAGAGGAAAAAAGCAGTCCTTTTCTTCACCTTTTGTTTCTTTATTCTCCACATGACATAATATAAAAAAGCAAGAACTCTTCGTGTGTTCACCCCAAATTAGATGATGTGGCATTGCATAAACTGGATTAAATGACAAACATGTAAATTACATTTTCCACCCGTTTTTGTCACATTTAGGGGAAGGTTGAGGTTAAAGTATAACCACGATTGTCCCCAAACCTTTAAGCTAAGTTGGTTACATTTTTGTTGGTCTTGTTTTGTTTGTTTGTTAAGCAGGTTTATGGAGAAATAAACCTGACGAGACAGACACACAGACACACAAAAGCAGTTCTTTAGTTAACTTCTGATCAGCAAAGTGGTGGACCATCTGACGACAAAAACATCCCTAGGGCTTAAAATGTCATCAGTCGGTCCACCACTTTGGTCCAGACTGAAATTTTACTAACTATTGGATGGATTTCCAGGAAAATATTGCAAAGATTTTCAGTGGTAGTAAATTCACTCAAGTACTGTATTTCCAATTTCTGCTATTTACTTTTACTACTATAATGCATTTCAAAGGCAAATATTGTACTCCACTTATTTGAAACTTTGGTTACTTTTCATTAAAAAAAAAAACCTGATATCTGCTATATGAAGCTATATGTCGTACTGTGCTACATTAGTAATCTACCTAGTGGGATACAAGGTATCTTAAAGTGTCTCAACATTGACCAAGTACAACATTCAAATATTCTTGTGATGCCACTGGTGTCATTGCAGTATACAAATACATCTAGGTGTATGTTACGAGTAATATACCCATTTTTATTAAAGTAATACTTGATGAACAGGTACCGCCATGATTTAAAACATTAATATTAAGATTACTTTGTTAACACTAAAACTTCTTTGCCGAAGGGTATTAGAAACTCAGACCTGTCTGTTGATTTTTAAACTGGTGAAAAATCATTACAATTTTGTTAAGTAAGTCGGTTCTTGCAGATATTGTTTCTGCACTTGTTCCAAACTGACTTGGGTAGATTTTCTGTATCTGGTTATGAAAAAAAGGACAACATGTGCATGCTGTAACTGATTTATCAGAATGTGTTTGGCTAAAGCAGGTGGTGTGTCAGTTTCCTGCTGTTAGACATGGCAGCTGCAGCCTTCCTGGGTGTGTTTTCTTGTCTGTCAGTCAGTCAGAAGACATGCAGTGTCTATAGTATTATATTTCTACAGAAGCAGAGAGGGCTAATACTTTATTTTAAGTGCCATATAATGTAATCCCATCTTAATTATCTCATGATTTCAAGATAACAAATAGTGGTTATAACAGTATTACTGTATATGTAGACTTATTTTACTATGTAGATTTGCTCATGCTTTAAAATCTTTGGGTTCATTTCATAGGTGTCTCCACTGTGGGGCTAGGGGCACTGTTACCAATATAACAGATCTTTGACACACTTGATTTGTTTATTTATTTATTGGTTGGTTTGTTGTCTTTCAGCAAAATTACGAAAAAAATTATCATGGAACTTGGTGGAAGGGTGTAGCACGGGCCAATGAAAACCCTGTGTAATTCTGAAGCGGATTCGCATAACGGGTCAAGGATGCATTAACTACTTCACTTTTGTTAACATTGCAGGATACACTAGGGTGTTTGTGCTGCATTCATTTGGTGTAGGAATTATAATAATTACAACTGTGAGAAAGAGCATGGGCTCTCCAAGTGTCCTTCTGGTTTTTCATATGTGTTTAGAACCAGTCCCATAGCTATACTAATAAATCATTGCAACCTGTCAAAGCAATAAAAAATCTCAGGCACCTGCAATGGTTCATTTTATATTATCATTTTTTGGTTTATATTTATTTATGGTTCATAAGTATTGCATTATTCCCGTTGGTGTAAAACATTCTTTCACACAGAGTGTAGACTTGGGACAGTACATCTCTATTAAAACCCTGGTCAATACAAATAAAAACATATTAAATATTACTTATACTGTACATATTGGTGTCAGATCCTATCACAAGCTATCATAAATGTGATGTCTAATAGTAGATATTCTCTATACCGAAGAGATAATGCATTGTAACCATACTACAAATGACTATGAAATATGAAAGACAACACTAATTTTCTCCAAACTGTCCAGTTCAGCTTTATTAAAGGGCTTCACTGTATGATTATAGCTACACTTGATAACAAATAAATAGTTAACATTTTGATTATATCCACTTCCCATTGACAGTCACAGTGCTTTCTTTTTCTTTTTGAAGATGGTATTCTGCCCATGGTTCGCCTCAGTGCTTTAATAAGTTCCATTCCAACTCATCACCGGCATGGCAGATGGTTTTGCTGAATGGATACTTCACAATGGAAAGGAGAGCCCTTTTACTTTAGCAAAGCTTTTCTTTTGCCATCTCTGTTTTCTTTTTCTTTCTTTGCAGTTGTGGAAATGGTCAAAAGCGTTTGATTTTATGCTTTTCAAACCCGCTCAGAAAAATTGGGTGTCAAGAGCTGCAAATTGAATTCTCAACTTTACTAAAAATGAGGGTGGAAGAATCCTGTTGAGCTGCAAACTCGATTTTTCTTGTACAAACACATACATACACACTCCAAGGAGAGAGAGAGAGGGAGAGACACACACACACACAGACATGCACACATGCAAGTAGAGAAAGACACTGTGTGTGTATGGGATTCCCTAACAGCAGTTGGACTACACTCTCTGTCACCCCTGGTGTGAGCAGGAAAAACCTACTGCAGGCTTCCCATCTGTTACACTCCAGAGTTATGGCAGAGATCCATCACACACACGCACACCCACACACACACCATTCATAAAGTCGGTCAGATTCAGACCCTAATCCACTGGAAGCAGAGTGTGAGGGAGAGTAACAGCAGTGTTAGAGAAGCTCCTCCTGAAGTAGTTTAACATACTGTGCCATTAGTGACATTAGTCACTCTGCAATGCATTCAGTGTATGAGCAGTTTCTGGACTGTTCAAATACAAACCTTCATATAGCTTGAAAACCAATAGTCACATCATGAAAATCTACTCTCTGAATCATACATGTGACATGTTCAGATCATAATGTCTGCTTGGATTTTATTTAAAGTTATTATTTAAGACTCTTAAATCAGTGATGACCGTCAAAATCTGCACTGACAAGTGCATTACTTCTTAATAAAAAGATTAAATCACACACCAAAAAAAAGCAGACAAGTTTCACGTCTTAATGAAAATCGTGAAAACCCTGTATCTTTGGAATATTCCTTTTTTTTCAAAATTTCAAAAAGTTGTTTTTGATCATTACACCTTCGATTTCAGAACCTGCAAAGTAGTGATGATACCTTTTTTTTCTCCTACGCATAGATACCAAGAAACCATTAAAACGCATTTTGACTATCTAATTTACACTTGAAAGATTTGTTGTTGCAGGAGAGCAGGAGTAAATCACAACATGTAATACAATGGATTGTTGCCTCGAGGCATTTTCCATTCATTGTACTTATTTCAGCCATTCCACACAATCCTCAGAAAGATAAATATCCTTGATATATTTATCTCTCACTGACTTTACCTTGCCTTACATAGTCTTCCAGCTGCAGTGATGTTGCCAGGATACCATTAAGGACACGCTGCACAAAAGGGCTGGGAGAATGCATAAAACTGCAAATTGGAAATTTTATTTTTCTTGTCATGGATCAAACAAATAAGATAAAATCTGTTGTTGTCTATTGCTTTATTATGCCATTTGCTTACTGTGTTATTTGTCTCTGAGGATGCCCAGAATCCAGTTAGCTGTAGCACTTCTTTAAGTCAGCCACAGTAACTCAGTCAGAAGCATTCAGCACCACGGTCAGCTCCCCACCGATGTACACCGTAAAGTCCTATTGAGTTGTTGTTCACACACTAAGTCAAAACAAAACAGCACAGTGGTTATCCAAAGACTATAAAGATCTTTTACAGTGTGCTTGTTTTTTTTATTAACTTGAGGTCTGTTGTGAAAAGCCAATGAAATGCATTTGTTTTAATATAGCAACATAATTACAGGTCCTAATTCTAACACGTTGGAACAGAGATTTACAGTAGTTGTCCACAAGCATTTTAAGATGGTCTGTGTTCAGGTAGACCCCAAGATAATAACAAACTAGAAATGTAAAAAAGTGTGCAGACATTTGTGACCAGCTAGTCTTTATCGACCACTTTTCATTTCCAGGATTGTTCAGGTGCTGCCAGAAATTTACCCAGATGTCCCTTATTTTGGCCAGATGTCTCTCACCTTCAGCTTTCTTTGTGTTGGCGTTCTAAACTCGGTCAATCTATAAGGACTATGGTTAACTGCTTCTCAGATCTCTGCAGGGTAAATCCAGAGTTAGAGCTAGTTAGACTACCTGTCCAATCTGAGTTTTCTATTGCACGACTAAATCAACTTTTGAATGTACAGGTTCCACCAAAACAAGTTCCTTCTCGAGGCTATTATACAGAGGCATTGTTGCTCCGTTGTGCGCTTAGTGCCGCCAAATATGATTGTTATTGGTTTAAAGAAATGACAATGAACCTGGAATGCTGTGTAGTCTAGCCAGACCCTCATTTTCAGCGCTGTGGAGGAAGGCCTGGCAATGCAAGACTAGTGACCCACTGACTCAAGATGAACTGACTCAATCGTTTCGCTACATTTTTGTACACAACCTCAAACTGGGAGACAAAGAACCTTGTGCTTTTTGCTCCTCATCCTTAAGTGCTATACCAAAGTTAATATTTTCAAAGAGAGATGTACATGTGATGTAAATTCTAAGAACTGCAATTAGGAAGCGAGGCATGTGCCTAACAATCCGTGCAGGTCTATAGATTTTTACAGATTTGTTGTAGAGTAAGAGACCACTTTCTGCTTCAAAGCAACAACGTTTAAAAGAAAAGAAGCACTTTTTTGCCTATATTGAATATATGCTGGAGAATTACATTAATAATGCTTTGTGATAAAGTATTGGCAGACGGATGAGTGTGTTTTGACTGGAATCAAATCAATTTCTCGAAGCGTCAAGAGCCTTTTCTAAAAGGGTGTAAATAAAATGAATCTTTATTGATCCGTGTGGGGGAAATCAGACCTTTGCGGCAGCAAATATAATAGAATACAGAAAATGAATCAGAGTTCATTCGTGACCTTGGTAACTGTATGTTGTATAACATTCAGGGAAAACTGCTGGCCCAAAGGCCAGAGTAGTACAATACACTCCAATTCCTGCGTTTTGGTTGATGAGACTAATGACACCAGAACTCAGGAATCAAAACTGAGATGATTTGACTAAAGTCAGTAACATTTAGTAAAGTCCAGCATTAAAGTTACAAAGCACAATTGTGGGTCCACAGAAACCGGCCCTAAGTACCCCTGATCACAGACACATGTACACAGGCTCCGTCCCAAGTGTACCTCGACTGATCAATTTCCCCTATCTTTTATGCTCTGTTGCTTGAAGGCGTCTCCTCCTCTCCCCCCCCTCCTGTCTCCTGGGCTCATGTTCCATCTCTTGACACACATATGTGGAATGTGTTTTCCACCTCTCATGACTACAAGTATGGGCCACATTACACTTTACTAAGAATCACTCATTCTAGACTTATAAAATAATTCTGCAATGTCCAACAAAATAATCACAGCGATCCTTCATCGGTGATTGGAACTGGCTGGAGGAGGTCAGTTTGTCGCACTTGTTACAAAAATATCGTCAGTGAACCGGTTCTATGTTTGCTTTAGAGTTTCAGCCCACAGAGACGCTGGCATGTCCTGCCCTTTGTTAATCAGAGTTGAATTACCTTTTTTGTGATTAAAAGCGTACAAAATAATATGTTTTAGAACAATACCCAGAACCCTCATGATTTTTTCAATATTTCAACATCTTGTCTAAAAATTCTGGTATCTTCAAGGCTGAAGAACTGGATCCAAGAATCCCCATTAACAGATGGTGAAATTGCTTGTGGCCTGGTAACATGCATTTCTGTGGCAAGGTTTCTTTTAATTGGATTCAGGATTGGGAGTTTAAGCCTCCACTAATATTATTAGAGATGGCAGCTCGTCTTGTAGAGTCACAGACTGAATTTCAAACCTGTTTTTTTGGATGAAGGAGGGTGGGCTGATCCTCCTTTGAACAGATTTTTTTTTGGGAGTCCCAGCATGCTCAAATGATGGTTTAGTGATGGTACCCAGCCTTTCTTTCGACATAAGCCAAATCAACTTCCTGCACTGCTTCCAACGGTGTCTCACACATAATATCTCATTTTCAAGCAGGTCTACCTGAGGCAGCTAGAAACCTCAAAATCAGCAAAACTTGAGCTGTCTGCAACTTCACTATCTCCTGCGGTTTGTACTTTAACTACACCCCCCCCACCCCCACCCCCTCTAGCTCTAGCTTCATACTTTTAGATATCTGACAGAGGAATGTCTCTGTCATTCAGCTTACCCTTATTAATATGCATGGGGTGTATAAAAATAAGATGTCAGTCAGTATAACACAACCTAGCACCACAAACTGCAACTTCTAAAATGACCATGCACTTAAATCATCAACTTTCTGAACAGTTTCAACAAAATCTTAACACTGTAATGTTCATGAAGGTAAGATTTATTTCAAGACTGTTGTATCAAACTGCATTAGTTTTACCTTTTCCCCATTGTTCTCTGTTTTGTTCCCTGTCATACATCTGGAAGTGACCAAAACTATTTTAATGTACAGTACATACAAATATGTTTTTGAAATTAGACTTGAAAGAAAATGTGAACTTGTCCTTTAAGTGCTGCTGGTTGAGGAAGCACTGATCTAGAGTAGAGTTTTCTCGGGACACAGCATCTAGTGGCCATTAGAGGAACTGCAGCCGAAGACACAACTTTTTTTTTTTTGACACTGTGTATCTTTGACATTGCTCTTTATATTTATGTTCTTGTTGAAACACTGAACATGATGCTGCTGTGGTCCAAGTATAAGTTTAGAGAACTGTGAGTTTTTTGGCTGTAGTCCCCAAGTTTAACAATTAATCACACTGGCCAATACAGCTAGAAATCAGGACTGTTCCCTTTTTATTTATTAGGATGGTGGATTCTTAACACTCTGCTATTATGGGAAAACATTATACATGAGACTAAACTCCAGTCTGAAGCAATCTTAATCCTGCAAAAGTTCACAGACAACAAACCTTCAGTATAGGTTGTAACATGTTCATTATGATCCTAATAATTAGGCAATTGGTGCATTTTAGATGGCGACTTAAAAAGGCTTAAATGCAAAATGATTTGAGCACGAAGAGGACAGTGATATTTATGTTAGAGTTAAGAACAAGTATCTTCACATGCAAAAAGAACTATCTGTAATAATGTGTCACACTGTAACTAAACGTCTCTTGTCAGTATTCAGTCATCGCAGACGTTCACTGTGTAGTATCGCATCAGCAGATCTGGAAGTTTTGCTGTTAAATGAGCTTCTCCGACGCTCGGTGCCGCGCTGACTGACTGACTGACGCCCCTCCTGCCTGCCCCGGTCGGGTAAAAGGCGCATGTGTGTTATAGCTGTGATGTGAGTTGAGCCGCATCCAGACGCACTGGCCGCCGCTGGCTGATGCTCTCCCCCCCACCCCCCACGCCTCCTCTCGGTGGGTTGTGCGCAAAATCTCCAGCGCCGGACGGACGCAGTTTGACGGTACAAACGAGCGGCACTGAGGGGGGGATATCCAAGAAAAAGCCATCCAAAGACGACATGGATATTTAACGGGCATTTAATTTTTTGTGTGTTTTCATTCGTTTTTACCCTGGGATAGTGCTTTTGCCCCGGGGGTGTTAATTAAACCTGCTCAATGTCTCTCATCAGTTTATAACCGAAACAAAATGAGGATTTCTTCTCGCGACTGGTTTCTGTTGATATTCTCTGGCTTTTGGGGACTGACAATGGGTGCTTTCCCGAGCAGTGTTCAGATCGGTGAGTGTGTGAGCCTTAATGTTAATTCCAACCACAAAATGAATCATGTGAATGACTGTGTGGACGTCCTGTCTGCTGCCTCTGCCCTGCCATGTAACACCTCATCACTACTCAAAGTGGAAATTGTTGATTTCCTTCCGCAGTTTTTTTTTTAATTTATATTCTCTAGAACACCACATACAGACAGGGTTCTTTCCTCTGTTGGTGCTGTGTACACACACACACACACACACACCTAATGTGCTTTGTATCTGCAGGCTAGAGTGTATCCCAGTGCACTCCGCCACTGCAGCAGATCAGAGCAGCAAAGTGTGTGTGTGTGTGTGTGTGTGTGTGTGTGTGTGTATTCCCCATGCCGACTGCCTGTGCATTGACTGCTGTTAACACTCTCGCAGACCCCCAATAAACCTCTGCCACGGTCCCATAGGCCTTACAGCTTCTCTGTTCCTCTTTTCTCAATTGAACACTTTTATTTTTAAACATCATCATGTTTCAATTAACTTGAAAGTCGTGGGATGAATCCAAATGTGGTGCATTCAGTTTTCATTTCGCTAGCAGGCAGATTGACTTTGTTGATTTAAAGGCAGGGGATGAGAAGAAGGGCAAACTGTGACCTCCAGTTGTTGATCATCACAACCCTCCCAAAAAATCAATTATCAGAAAAGCAGTCATTCATGCTTTTTTTTCTGTACAAATTGAACTGTTTCTTTATCCTGATGATGGTGTCAAAACCTTGTCTCCTGAATTAAATAAAAACATTTTGGTGGCTTTACCCTGCACTGAATCCCTGCCTGTAGCACGTGAGTCGAGGCCCATCAGCACCAGTCAGGCTGATGAAAAATGACAAGCTGTTCAAATGATTCCCCTTGTCCTTTTATATCAACGTTATACCCGAATCCCAGGACCCCTCTAGGGGAGGTCAGAGGTAGGGTCAGAGGTCAGAGTCTGTTACAGAATAGCACCCCCAAAACTGAGAACACTTGAGCTGTGTGGGGGTTTAAACCTGTGCAACTGCGTGCCATCATGCTGAACAATCATGTAATATTTGCTGCTGATTTAAGCATAACTACTGCTGCCATGTGTGGATCTTTGCTTATATAGTGTTTTCTACAATTTCAGACACATTTTCCCAATGTTTTTCAAATCATAACCACTTCTCATTACGTCTTATTTGGCTAACAGCATTGCTGCCAATGACAAGAAATGTTGATTTAATACCAGTGTCGTCATAGTTCCCCTCAACCCTGTAAACGAACTCTGGGAGTGAGAAAATCCACTACGTGCCAGTGTTTCCTCTCCCACCAGACTTCAGTTAACACTTTGTATAATTTGAACTCACATTACAGAGCTTTATTACTTCTCAGAGAGGGCAAACATATCTCCCTTCAACACTCATCAGCTTCAAATAATTGTCACTGAAAAATCAACACTTATTAGCAGTGTGGAATTTGCTGTGTACACATGCCTGCAGAACAGAAACAAGTACACAAATGCAGTCGTAGCAAACATGCTTCGCAACTGCCACAGATCAACTCTGACACCAGTGATACTCACAAAGACAGATCCTGAGAATTTATTATATATCCACCCTTATTATTCATTCATTTGCTGTAGTGTCTGCCTTTCATAGAGGACAGGTGAGACATCCTCGACAGGAAGTTAATCAATCAATAGCATCCAGAAAAACCTACTCTTAGAATAATCATAACAATAACCAAGAGTCTAAATGTTCGCAAAGCACACTGTTTGATATCACCTTCAAAGTAAAGCAGATTTGAAAATTGATATTTCATGCAACATTTAAAGGTCTTTCAGAAGTCTGTAAGGGTTAACAGGATCCTGAAGCTCTCTTCACAAGATCCTAACATCATCTGAGTAGACCGGCTCTGTCTCTCTCTCTGTGTGTGTGTGTGTGTGTGGATTTAAACTCTGGCATTTCCAGATTCTTAGACTAACTGATATGAGTTAACCACACATGCAGACTCTAGTTACACCTGGTATTAAGTGGTGATCAGTATATCTCATCTGAATAAGGAAAAACACACGTTAATGCAGATGTAAATGCATGCAGAATACATTGCAAGACCATATATGGACGTAATCTCCATTGAGAATACTCCTCACCCAGATGTAACCTCCTAGCCTGGTTGACACCAGACCCTTCTAAGTTGTAACTGAGAGTAGGTCTGAGGAAGGTACATTCACAGCTCATTTCCAACGGGGCGTCACCAACGGACTCACATGCCTCTGGGCGCAATTGGATAGTTCTTCAACCAATCAGAGCAACGATCCGGGTGACGTAGCAGTGACAGCAACAGGTTGCTGTGCTTCAGTGGCCGTCATGTTGAATGTAAACAAAAAGCTGAGTCCCTTTGCTGCGCTATCGTCATCGTGTAAAGCCCACCTCAATGGTTGAGAGTGATGCCTCGAGTTTTTGGGATATGGGAATGGTGGGAAAACTGGAAATGGGCTTGAATGCGCTCTTGGCCAGATGGACTTGCAGAGCAAATTTCAAATTTTCTGAGAGTTCATTGGGGTTTTCCCAAGCTAGTAAATGAAAGCTTCTCCTGTTACTATCTGAAGTTACTGGTTTGTTGACATTGCGTCAATTTAGAAAATATGTACGATGGACATTTTTACGTTGTTTTGACAATGTAATTGTCATATCTTCCAGCCGTAGTGGTTAAAACTGCAGGACTTGTTACATGTTTACACTTAAATGTAGAGTTACCCTTCCACTATACTGAGGAACAGAGGTGTCACAATGCGCTGTGGAGTGACGGATGCGCCATTGCAGCCAGGTAGCCACCCGTTTTTTGTTGTTGTTTTTTTTCGGCTTCTGATTGGCTGACATGGCTTTAGGGTTATGTGTTATATTGCCTGTTGGTCAGGCATGATCTTGAAAGCGCTTTAATTGTGCTTTTATTTGAATGGAGATTTCTTTAAACAGTGCTTGTGTGGACATGATTTTATTTTAAGAACGAACAAGGGAAAATTCCAGTTTTCAAAAATACCTGTGTGTGTGTGTGTGTGTGTGTGTGTGTGTGTGTGTGTGTGTGTGTGTGTGTGTGTGTGTGTGAAATAGGCCTGAGACAAATATTGTTTTTTGGTAAATTGGCCAACTCTGCCTGCCTAATTTGTTTATGTAGATTGGATCATAATGTGAGCTGAGGTGTTGAGATTACTTATAATAGCAGGTGTAAATTCAAAGGCCTGTGATAGGATGTCATCATCCACATACCAGATGGAAATAGTCACAAAATCAAACAGACTCTTTGGAGCCACAAGAGTGTTGTTGTTAGCAACCCATATGGCATTTATAGACTTCAAAGTCTTGGGCCCCTACAGTGTGTACTTCTGTACTGAATCTTATTAAGTGTAACCTCTAGCAGAAGGGAAAGTTGTAGCTAAATAGGTGGGATTAAGGTTAAAGCTAGATTTTTCTTCTCTTTTAGTCAGCATTAAGAAACTTTCAAAATTGAAATATATAAAGGGCATTCTTACTGATCGGTTGCCAAGATGATTTTTTAAAATCCAGAATTAACTCCACCTTGTGAGTCAATGGTACATGAAACCATCCCAGTGGAAATTACAGCTGCTCCAGTGCTTTTTCTAACTATGACTCTATGCAGAAAGATGGAAAGGATTTACATGAGTGGGCATCATAAAGTAGTAAAATATTCTAAATCTTACCTTTTTTAAAGAGGTCAGCCATATAAAGAACATGCTGGCATTTTGCTTTAAATGACATTTATACTGTCTCATTCCAAGAAATATAGCCTTAAGTTAGATTTTAGACTTTCTTCAAACCTAAAACACCACTGACATTTGCACAACCATGAACAGCACAATCAAGATCTACATAGGCTGAAGAAGGCTGTAATGTAAAAAAATAAATAAATAAAAATAAAGAAACCAAGAGCTGATGCCAAACTGATTCTGGACACTTGAGCTGCTCATGCATAAAAAACGGAATGGAAATCTGTGTTGATCCAGAAGGGTATTCATGGAATATTATCACTTTTTATTTTTGCATTTATATGAAATCAAGGTAATTTACATGCTAATCACACTGTATCCTACATTGTTGCAAAGCGCATGGTTGCTTAAAGAGTCGTGAGTTGCTATACTGTAGGATTAACACTGTGTTGTCAGCAATAGTGATATACCAGACCAATATCAGACTTTTATTACGTTTCATATATAATGTCCAGTCAGCTGTGTCCACCTTTAATATGATAGATGTCCCTCTCCTACCACAGCTATTAAAACCCCAATACACATAATACCATAAAACCCCAATAGACATTTGGTAAAAGCTTTTAAAACCTTATGTTGAAGTTGTCTTCACAAGAAAAATGGCAGACGTTTGTTCAAATGCCTGAATATGACTAATATTCAAGGTCCCATGTCATGGTGCTCTTTGGATACTTTTATATAGACTTTAGTGGTCTACTAATACAATATCTGAAGTCTCTTTCCCAAAATTCAGCCTTGGTGCAGAATTACAGCCACTAGAGCCAGTCCCACAATGAGCTGTCCTTAGTATGTGCCATTTCTGAATCTGTAGCTTTTGAAGAGAGAGGGGGGCTTGAACAACTGACCTTTTTAAAGTTGCTTTAGATAGGATTTGAACATTGACAACTTCTCAGTCTCCCCCCCTTTCTGCTGAAGCCCAAACGGTTAGACCCCCACGCCCCTGGTAGGTGGTACCAGGGGGAGCTAGATTTTTATTTTTTTATTTACCTGCCTAATGTAGTTCAACTCAAACATCAGGGTCAGTTTGAGCAAATGTGACAGAACGTTAGTTTTATAAGTCTTACCTACCACATCTTTAACCTGACAAGGACCTTGGTTTCCTGTAACCTTGCTCATAATCCTTCCCCAACTTTAACCTGGTAGTTATATTTACCATAAAGGTTTTCTGTGTGTTCCACCAGTTTGGTCCAGATGGAAAAAATCTCAATAACTATTTGATGGATTAGCATAAAATTTGCAACAATTATCCGTGGACCACATACGATAATGACCGAATGACTTTGGTGATCCCATGACGTTTCCTCGAGTTCCAACAGCAGGTCAAAGTTCTCACCTATCCATTATAATTTCTTGAAGTCCACTGGGTTGATTGGCACAACATTTGGTAAAGACATTCATCATCCCCAGAGGATGTAGCCTAATGACTTAACCTGATTGTAACTCCAGTGCCCCCAGCAGGTTGACCTTCTTTGTTCAATATGGAACTATGACAAACTTGGAAAAATTCTACTTCTCTAATCCGGACCTTTTGATGAGGCTCCAGGTGACCCTCAGAGCAGAGGAGGAATAATATAATTTCACTGTGATCTTTAGTTTGGGATCCTTCCTGAAGAATATGTATTCAAATCACATTGTTTTATTCTCTGAAACTGAAATCTTCTAGTGTACAATAAAGATGGGTCAATGCTAACTCAACAACCACTTCTTTGCCCACCCTATTTCCTATTCAGTAAAAATCTTTTTTTTTGTGGAATTTTCTGCCTTTATTTCACTTGATTCATGTTTTTGTGCTAATCAGAAATAGTTGAACTGTCTGTTTTAAGATGAAACATATGGGTGGGATAGAGTGGATTATTTTCTGGTGTGCTTCTTCGCTTCCTCATCAGACTTGTGTTTCTCCCTGTCTGTTTAGGCGGCCTGTTTATCAGAAACACTGATCAAGAGTACACTGCCTTTCGTTTGGCAATCTTCCTGCACAACACCAGCCCAAACGCCTCGGAGGCCCCGTTCAACCTGGTGCCTCACGTGGACAACATTGAGACGGCCAACAGCTTCGCCGTCACCAACGCCTGTAAGTCTGTCACGTTGTTTCCCGTTGTGTATGTGCATTGTGGTGTATTGATTGAAACAGAACAGGAAAATAAGGCTTCCTGTGTGTGAGGTAACCGGGGTCTGATCTGATCTGATATATGGATAATATTGGCTTTTTAAGAATAATTCAGTTAAAGTACAATCAGGGTCTTGATTTCACTGTCATTCCTATTGGTAATAATAACATTGTATTGAAATCAAAGAAATGGTTCAAAATGATTTTGTAGTAAGAAGCTGGAGGCGTGACGTGATTACACCATGTAACGTCCTCTGAAACCACAAACACATTAATTAATAAACTTTGGATGTGTTATTAGGTCTATTGTTGAACTTTGAACAGGGCCCTACTTGTTGTTCCAATGCTTCTAGCCTTTATGCTAAGCTAGGCTATTCACATATAGACTCCAGCTCTGTACTCAATGCACAGACATGAGATAGATATTTTCATTTTTTTGGAAAGAGAGCATTTATTAAAAAATTGTAAAATATTTCTTGAATTTCTGTAATCTGGGATCAGACAGCATAGCTAAAAATAAGAAACACAAGTAGTCAGAGGAGGTTTTGGTAACACCCAGTGTGCATGCGTGCGATGTGACAGTACAGCTGCGTCTGTGAGTGTCTGTTGGCTCACATCTGATTTAAGCAAAGCTGCACACACTGAAAGGGACAGCAGCTGTAAGCACGCACGCACGCACACACACACACACACACACACACACACACACACACACACACACACACACACACACACAATCAACAATCACACATACTGCCATGGTTATATCTCCAAACACTAGTAGGCAGTGATTTGTTTTGGTAATGATCCTGTGTGTATGTGTATGTGTATGTGTGTGTGTGTGTGTGTGGGGGGTTCGACAAAGGCCATAAAACACTGCAGCCTGATGTCTTCTACTATCTGTGGTGTGATCTGGTGTTAGAAAAATCAATGGCTAAATTAAGCAGAGAATGAAGTGCTGTTATGTGTGTTTGGTAATTGAGAGTGTGTTTGTTTGTTTGTTTGTTTGTGTGTGTGTGTTTGTGTGTGTACTCTACAGGGTTATCCATAGTTACATTTTGGTAAATTAGCACCATTAAAAGTATGCCAAATTAGCAGTTCCTGTTTTTCTATGATTTCTTAACGGATTTATGGACACTTGGAGGATATCCTCGGAAGGTGTAAGTCACACTGAATCAAAAAAATATGTTATGAATCTGTCCATTTAAACTCATTTAGTACATTTTCCTCTGCACCATTGCAGTAAACGAAAAGTCTAGTTTTCTTCTGCAACATTATATAATCTTTTCTCAGGTGAGATCATTGGAAACCTTGAAACCATGCTGATGTACAGTAAACCTTTAGTTCAGTTGTTGTTAAAAACAATGTATCTGTAAGGTTTTGCCTAGTAATGACCTCTAAGATAAAATTACAATCCATAAATCTGTATTGATCTCAGTGGGGAAATGAGCCAGAAGCGGATAGAATAATGCAGGGAAAAAATAGAAAAGTGGGTTATGAGCACAAAAATAGAATATATGATGAGCAATTAAAACATTTGCAGGTTGATATACAGTTCATATGCACACATAAATATGCAGTTGCCGTATATTTAAACAGTGCACTGAAAGAGCATGAATATTAATGTGACCTTAGTTTAAAAAAGACTAAATATACTGTGTGTTTAAATTATTTAAAGGAAACCTATACATAAACATAATGATCTAGATCCAAACTTATACTCAGTGCTTGAGTATCTTTCATGGGCTACTTAAACTATTTGTAATACTATGCACAAAAGTAGCTTCTCTCTTATAATAAGAGACCAAGGTTGCAGTATCTGAGACATCTTTTTTTCAATAATCCTTTTGCATTTCCCCTGTAATTTACTTGCAAGTTTACACCATCCTCAAAACAGGCATTTTGTGTCCACCCGGTCAATACAAACACTGAAATGAGGCAGTGAGACAGATAACCGGCTGTTAAAGGAGTTCTCAATGGCCAGGGCAATGAGATGAGAGCAGCAGGTGTCCTATAATAGAGGAGTGTGTGGATGGGTGTAAACCGTATAGTTCCAGAAACAGAAGAAACTATGGGATTTTTCACCTCTAGTCTAATGGCTGCACAGTCACAGGAAGCAAGTCTGCAGTGCATTGATTGGCCAAGCCAAAAGCAGAATTACATGAGCCAATCAATGGCCCTGATAGCTCAGGGCCAGCGGGGAATTCGGCATCGCTTGCTTTCACTCCCCATTTTACATTTCCCACTGCTTTTATTCCTTTTTCCTTTTCGTCCCCTGTTTTGCTCCAATAACAGGGGCCCTGAGATAATGGTTATGAATAGGCATTGTTACAATGTGATGTTTAAGGGCATAGCATGTGTTTGAAAAGGGGAGATGAGTGACGGAACTAATTTGCGAAGAGAGATTAGGCCATTTAGGGGCTCGGCAGCATGCTGCTCTCAGGAAGGCTGATGGGGACAGTTGGTGGGAGGACGGGGACAAATGTTGTATGTTCCCCATTGTCATTGATGCTCATTCTGTAGACCCAGACACTGATCAATTATGTTTCATTTTTTTTGATTAACTGTGTGGTCTTCATGATATGAAGTTACTAATAACATTTATTTAGTTGGTTATCTCACAGCTTTAACAAGGTTCTACTGTTGGTTGTTCACCCAGCAAAAAATGTATCAGTAGCAAGTTAATGGTGACACCTTGGTATAATTATCATTAACAAATGAGACCGTGGTCAAGTCATTTGTCACAGTGGTGGAATTTAATGTCTCCCACAGGCTGAGAATTAATCCGTGGTGCTCAACACTATGTGGTGAAATTGGGCTTCAAACAAAGGAAATATTCCAAGATATGTAAATAACTAGGTCCTTTAATATTAGACATTAATCTGTTAGAACACTATACTTCGCTCAGTTCTTTTGTGTTAAAATAAACTAAACTGAGAGCAACTTTGTGATTACAGCATCTTTCAAATGCAAGACTACTCAGATTCCTCTAACCCCAACCGGTCGTCAGACACCGCCTACCAAGAGCCTGGGTCTGTCCGAGGTTTCTTCCCAAAGGGGAGTTTTTCCTTGCCACTGTCGCACTGTTGCTTGCTCTGGAGGAAACTACTAGAACTGTTGGGTCCTTGTAAAGTGTCTTGAGATAACTCTTGTTATGAATTGATACTATAAATAAAATTGAATTGAATTGAATTGAATTGAATTGAATTTATGTCCAAATGTAACACAAATTATATCTGAATTTTGAGAAAATCTAAAAAAAACAAGTCAATTTGCTTTTCCTTTTACTACTATAATGTACATATTGTATTGAAGTTAAACTAATCAAGATAAACAGCTGCTGGTGCTCATTTTCAATCAGGTGCCATTAAAACATTGCAGAAGAAGGGGACACAATAATGTAATTAAAAGAGTGTAAAACGTCATGATTTATTTGCAAAGTCTGTCTCCATTGCACATTGTGTGTTTTTATTGGTACACCAACAAAGCGCTATACAGGCTTCTTTTTATTTCTGGTGTTTCTGCACAGTTTCAAAAATGAGTACAGAAGATGGAAAAACACATAGTTTGCCACAGTGACGTTTTTGATAGTAGCAAACGGTCGCCCCATGTCGTATTGAAATTCTACATGCAGTGAGAATAAAGGATATGGCGGATGATATCATATATTTTTCTTACTGTCAATAAATCCATGAAAAGACCAAAACCAAAAAACAGCTGATCCTAACAGCCAAAGCCTGTTACTTTATTGTGTTTTTTTTTAATGATCGTTGAACATCAATGAGTCACACCACCGTTGCACTGAGATCCTTAATGACCATGAGCACCAAATGTGTATTAATCCACTGCTGAAAATAGTCCCCACCAAATGCACATCATACTCCTGTTTGAGTAAAAAAAATTGCAGTGACCGACTGCTTTTTTTAGAAATGAAAACTATTTATTTGTGATCCGTTTTTTTCAGTAGGAACAAATGGACTTGGACAGAATGGGAAAAGGAATGTCTGAATGAGCTGGTTTTGGTCTTTTCATGGGATTGCTTGACAATAAGAAAAATATACAATATCATCAGCCATATCCATAGACCAAGACTATGCAACACAATCTTCCTCTTAGAATTGAAAAGGCAGTAAAATTCAGCTGTGCACCAGAGGAGTGTTTATTGATGACAGATTTAATGACATACATATAGCATAGTTAATAATGCATGTGCTTATTTACTACCAGTGTCTTAATTTAAATGTACTTCTGGTGAGTAGGACAGTTTATTTGGTCTTTATCCCTCCATTTGGTTTCATTTCATTACATTTAGTTGTCTGCACACAATATCTCTGACACAATTATCAGATTTTGTGACAATGGAAAAAAAGCTGCATCTTATATCATCAGCTATTTGGCATTTTGAAAGAGGCCATCAGGTCAAAACAGTGGCACATTTATTACTGACTGGCCTGGAGGAAGATCAGCTGTGGGGAGTGAAATGTTTATTGTTGCTTTATGTTACCTACAAATGCTGCATGATGCATCACTTAGATCAGTATTTTACAGAAACGGATATTATTTCCAGAATGCTCAAAATGAGGCATGCAAAGACACTGGGTGCAGATTTCAGTCTGCCTGTGCGTTTTTTCCTATTAAACAGAAAATCCTTTGTCTCTCACTGTACATGTAAGTAAAATCCCAAAACAGCAGCCTGCCTGGTTAATTATGAAACACTTAGGGAGCGTGTTGATCATTTCATGGATCTCTGCCTTGCTGTCAAGGTGCCATTGCTGGTAATGCGCTGAAGTTCAGGACAGTCAGAGTCGGAGTGACTGTTAGAGTCTGTGAGTCCTTGAACTTGTCAATTTGTCCCTTTTGGATGTGAGAACATGTCCCCTGGGAGTTCAGACTGAAAGTCAGTGAGAACATCCAGGTGTTTCTGACAGTGACTTGTGTACAAGAAACGAGTTCTCAACATCACCACTGAAATATCTTTGAAAACCAGTGAGAAAATCGTTCCACTCTTTCCACGGTAATACTTAAGAACTTGGGATATCCCATCTATTTTTAAATGCAGCTGACACACGTGAGGAAATTACCTCTCTGAAGAGTATCACCTCAACAATATTTTGCAGGATCATTCTCTAAGGTCAGATTCTCCGCATTGAAGTGGAACGAAAGTGAGGAGCATAAAGAAAGAAATAATTTGAAAGGAGAAGTTTTCTTCTTTCTTGGTGACAGGTTGAGACTGCAGTGAAATCCTCTGATTTTCCTTAAGGAGACAGTCAGAGAGGGGCAGACTCTGGTATTTTCTTTCATTTTTTTTTAACATCTAATAAAGAACACTGAGCTGAACGGCAACATCCAGTATTGGATGTGTATTAACTAAATAAGTTAACGTCACTGTTCAGCACACTATAAATCACATACAGAAACATAAAGGAGACATATTTCTGTTTGTGTTGCTGTACCAATATTATTAAGTTTTAAAGGAATACAAAATATATAAGCTGTGTATTTGGTGTGTTGTCTGCACTCAGCTTTCTTGTGCAATGAGTCATTATTAGCGATATTTCAGGTGTGCTCACTTCAAATAAAGGAGTTAAGATAATCTGGCTAAATTGTTGACTAGTTTACAACCTGTCTGATTGTTCTTTGTCCCGTTGGACCTATTATTAGCAATGTTGCTGCAGGCCAAGGTCTTGGTAATTACAAAAATTCAATTTAACTCAAAACACTGTATGTGTCCCTGGGTGGGAATTTGTAGTCACGTAGAGTGGCCAGAGGTCTTATGTTTTCAGGTTGTCTGTCGACCCGTCCTATTCTTGTGAACGTGATATCTCAAAACCCCCTTTTAAAAGAATTTCTTCAAATTTGCCCACTTTGACTCAATAGTGAACTGATTACATTTTGGATCTTAAAGTTTAAGGTCCTTGTGTCATGTATTTTTGGCCATAACTCATGAATTAATATGCTAATTAATTATGACAACATTTCACACATTGCATAGATCTTCTGTGCTGTGCTGGTTAAAGATATGTGTAAAGTATCCATGTGTTGCCAAAAATACACTCAATACCTTTCATTAAATTCCTTCACTACATATGTTGTATGATTCTGGACTGGCATGGATGTAAACTGCAACTTGACTGGTTGGTGCAGGCATACAACCACAAGGTGGTAATTCTAGCTCTGACAGAAGACATGTGTAAACTGAACAGGGAAGTTGAGAATGTATTCATGTTGCAGACAGTAGAATGAGCAGAGCGTTGGAAAGTGGATATTGAATAAATTAACCTCTAATGAGCGGGTAAAGGATTCAGGAGAGCTGTATGTAATCAATGAAATGGTTTGGGTGAAAGTGAGTATTAGATCTCCCTGCCTTCATTATAAACTCCATATTAAATGTTGATTACATTGAATTAGATTTGGACATTCTAACATGTAGAAAAGGAAATAAAAAATATATTCTATATGTTTTGGAGCAGCTGCAGAGTCCTTAGTGGTGTGTGCTACCTTTTCATCTGCAGTTCATTCACACAGCGGAACCTTGTTGTAAACCACGCACTCAGACAAAGGTTTTAAAGATGTGTGGGTGTGGAAGGGGTTAATTTGACCTCCTACAAGCAGCCCCCCCACTTTCACCTTCATTGAAACACTGACATCTTAATCTGCATTGAGTCATTTATATTCAGCATGGCACTCTGACTCACTCCAGATCCAGATAGTGAGCAGCCGGTGCTCCTATATGCACTAATGCAGCATAGGGGACCTTACATTTTCTCCTCTGCTCACACGTGAACACATGCCTTCCTTCTCTGTCCTCGAGTATAAAAACGCTCTCCCATTTGTATGTTATGCATGCCTGTGTGTGTCTGCAGGCAAATAAGATGACTGTTTAGCATGTTAGCTCTATTCAAGTATATTATTTCTCCCTCCATTGGCTCCATTCAGAGGGGCTCTTCTGCTCTGGAGTGCTGCCCTTTAAATGGCTGCCTGTGTCCCTCATTTGTTTGAGGATCCTTCTGATGCACGGTGAAAAATAAGCATGGCTTTTGGCAATTTGTGTGTGCGTGCATGCGTGTGTGTGTCTAATGGCTGGTGTTAAAAGAAGGAAAGGATGGAGAGAAAGAGGGGGGCAGGGCTGCTAATGAGAGATTAATGTAGCAAACTAGGGAGGAAGAGGGCGGATAAAGGAGTGAAGAGATGTGGGGGGTCCAAGGAAGAGGAGGTGATGGAGGGTTAAAAGGGATTAATTAGCCTGGTAAAAGGTAAAATGTAAGCATTATAATGTAAGAAAACCTGTTCATGCAGACTAGAATCTGAGCTATTTTAATGGCTTTTTGAAAAGTAACTTTTCAACATTCAGCTGTATTAGCACTCATCTACTGTCCCTGAATGTGCAACGGTGAAACATTAGTCATACGTAGCTAAATTTAGTCAACATATTTTGATGAAAAGTGCCTCTTGTGTCAGTTTGTGTGGCGGACAAAATACAAGGACCTCCAACGAAAGAGTTGACTTTGCAGTCAAGAGAAACCGCACAGCCTTGTTCCCTTTGCAACAGTCTGCAACTCTGCTAGTCTGCTAAAATACAGTGAACAGCGTAATGATTTAAACACTTAACGCATTTTATTCCAATAAAAAATCTAATAACCTCAGACAGACACACAGATTGAATCTTAAATATGTAAAACAGAACATACATTAAGTATGGCAGTTAAACTGTACTAATTATGCCTATCTTTATTTAATATACTGTATATGGCATTGCAATCACATAAAGCCTTTATTAGGGTTTTATTCCAATAAAAAAATCTATTAACCTCAGACAGACTTATAGATTGAATATATTATGTAAAAAAAACATGCATTATGTAGGGAAGTTAATATGAACTGATTATGCCTATCTTTATTTAATTTATTTGGCATTGCAATCACATCAATTTGTTATAGTGTGTGTGTGTGTGTGTGTGTGTGTGTGTGTGTGTGTGTGTGTGTGTGAAGACACACAAGAGGAAACTATCAATTAGAGTTTATAAATGTATCTAATCACAGTTAAGGGGTAGACAGACTTATAAAGCTGATGCAGTTACCAAAAACATCCAACTGTCAAGTGTAAATCTACCTGTTCTTTAATTAAAATAATTGTTAATTAATGTACTTAAAGTATTAAAAGTAGAAGTACTCATGCAGAAAAGGGCCTGTGTGTTTCATATTGTTATGTTTGGAAAATGTAAGTATTGTTTTGCTGTTGCAGTTTGTGCAGGGAGAACTAATTGTTTTTTTTTACTTCTTGTATTTTATGAAGTGATTACATATCGTCGATGTAAAATTAGAAGTGAAATAAAAGGTACCTTATTTCAGTATTTTACTGGTAGTTGATGAGGGAGGTGTACTACGACAGTAGTTCTGTAGATCTAGGTTACAGAGAAGGAAGATGGTATTCTCTCATTTATATTCCAATGGGGTTTTGTCTGATATCTGGGTATACAGTAAACCACAAGAAAAAGAGGTTGGTACACCCTGTACCTGCCTATACCCTCCATCACTGCTTTATGTCCCCCTAGATTATTATGGGGTAGAGATGTAAAGTAGCAGTTCCTCAAATTTCTATTTAAGTACAGTTCTTGAATAAAATGTACTTGCGTACATTCCAGCACAACCAACACGACTGTGCTCAGTGTTTGCACCTTAATAAGAATCTTGTCAGAAAGGAAAAGAGTCTGAAACAGCATTCAAACCATAATGATAAAACACAAAGCTAACTTGTAAGGAGGCAGAATGTGTTCATCCTTCTATTAAAAAATGAATGGCTTTAATTGCTTTTAATTAACTTCCCCTGACAATATCTGAAAATATTGGTCGTATTGTCAGCTATCTGTAAAAGAAGCTCGAAATAAACATTATCCTTCTCTAGCTTAACCAGAAGATAAATATTTTCTTACGCTGAATATTTAAATATTGGGGGATTTTATAATGCAGTCTGTTGACTGATATAAAACTTGAGCGCCAGATATTATTGTATACAGAAAGGATATAATGGTTTTTAATCTTCAGTAACACACACCAGAAAGTAACAAATGGTTATTTCAAACATTCCTCATCTATATTTTGAATAACCCATAAGGATTTCTCTGCTGATGCTCATTGATACACAGCTGATGTGTGTCAGCAGGCCATGCTGGACAGTGAAAGGTAAAAAAAAGCAATCCAGAGAACAACATGCAGTAAGTTTTATGAGTTATTCCCTCCATCATTAAAGGTAATCGGTGAATATGTAGAAGCCATCGCGGGTGTGAAGCTGCCTCATCAACATCTTACTCAATTAGAAATCTATTTTTGGATATGAAGATGTTTGGATAGATTTTCTCCAAACTACGACAGGAAGTCATGCCAGTTGCTTTGTGTTAATCATTTATATTTTTCTATTCCAAGTGCATCATTTACCATAAACAAAGCCAGTGTGGCCTTAAATCCCTTTTTTGTCACACTGTTCAGTGGTAAATTGATTTTTATATTTTTCTTTATCAATATAAAAGAGTTGAAGTGTGTTTCAGAAAGTTAACCAGAATTCCATCCTCAAATTTTTGTTTTGTTCATTTCACAGGTCATCATTGTGTTAATAAACACAATTTCATCATATATAGGCAATGTGAAATGGGGAACCCCAAATAAGCTACAAAAAGCTTTTCGGATGGGGCCCGATAATAAACATACAACAGATAATATACAAAGCAAAAACTAAATTTACCATAGACACAAAATGGACAAACACAGAAAAAGAAGAAAAAAAATCAAATCCAGACACAATCAGCTCAACATTGACAAAATACTACAAACAGACAGACGCTCACAGCACAAAATAGCACATCCAGAATAATCACCAATCATATGTTAAGGGCTATTTTTCCTTAAAACTTTGTTGAAGATGGAGACAGAATGCGACAATTTCAAGTTTTTTTTTGATAGTGAGGTTTTCCCTTGTGTCATAAGTGTGCAGGGGACGATTGCTGCTGCAGTGTTTAACAAACCCCAAAGTACAGAGTTGGATGGACCATCATACTGAAGATTTTGCTATTCTAACAGTACGAGTGGGACCCAAAATGTCCATAAGCACTCTTGAACTTTTGAAGAAGCGTGTGTCGTGTTTGTTGTGAGGATGGACATCCCAATTAGATTATGAGATACTTTGTGTGCACAGTTGGCATTTGATTCTGAAATGGTTAATCCTTTAGGGAGTTTGAATTTGCCTAGTTAAATTAATGACCTTCTGTCTCTAACTGTTTTATAGCTGTTGTGTCCAAGAGGAAATTTTGGCCTGATTTAACACTACAGTACAAGAAATGCTAGGAGGTCAAGATAGTCATTAGGAATTATCCTCTAATAATCATATCCACAGCAAATCTAATAGAAATTCAATTTTTCATTTTTGAGGTTGGATGCCATGCATTCAAGTATTGGTTAAGGGGAACATTAGACATGAAAGCCGCACACTACAGACAAGTGATCTCTAAAATCTTTAGGCATTAAAAAACAAATTTCAATGCAATTTGGTTAATTAATCAAAAAGAACTCATAATTGGCCACACCAGAAGGCTGCATGTGAACATAAACTCAGTGGTGTTTACTGTTGATATAATACATAATAATGCTTGATGTATTATATATTTTTAATAGATTAGATATATAGAGTGTTTCAGAATTTTAGTTATGCAAGTTTTATTCAACCCTGAGCCCTGAAAATGAAAAAGGCAGCATTAAAGATGCAAAATATACACATAATATGAAAAGCCTCAACGCAAACTTTCACGGTCCATGTCGACCTTTCAAACAACCGTATCAGTCAACTGCTAATACCAACATTGTTCATGCAACATTAACGCTAATGAAAGCCTAACGGATTGAAGTGAATTGCTTCGCGAGACAGAGACGCCCGGAATATTTTGAGACTGACACAGACAGAAAGGGGAGTGGGAGGGAATTAGCAGTAGGTCTGCTCTCACATCACAGTAAATAAGTCATGTGAATTCACGAGGAGTTTTTCTCACAAACTGGAGGATGCTGTTACAGCTCACACACATACTCATACTCATGAGCAGCTACCATAATTTTGAAATGACAGGAAGTAGCTGAAACACTGCCGCCCTCAGATTTTAAGCTGCAAGAGATTCCTTTGGTATGTAGATCAAGTAGAAAGGATAACACTGAGGAGATCACGTTAAATCGCAAAGATCATCATCATCAAAAGACTAAAAAGAGAATGAAATCAAGTTAACATGGTAAACAATATACCAGCTAAACATCAGCATGTTAGCATAGTGTTAGGATGCTGACTCCACTTCTATCAATCATGTTTTGAGCAGCTGTGTTCAGCATAGAAAACTCTTATACACCCCACTGGTACACCAACTACCCAGACAGGTAGACAGTGACTAGTAACTAATGAATATTGAACTTATATTCATCAGGAAAACTCCAAATGAATAAGAATGTTGCTCTGTAACTGGTGCATGTGTTGCTTACACATTCTATAATGAAAACTTTAGCTTGTTCCATTAAAAAAGGAAACAAATCAAATGATGCAACTTTTAAGCCACCAACGGAAGGGAAATTTAATGTGCTATTATCCTGCAGGATATTTCATTTAAAAATGTATCATTAATATTACATGTCATTGAGCTGACGCATTTATCAAAAGTGACTTACAGTTGCTATATATCAGAGGTTGCACACCTCTGGAGTAACTAGGGATTAAGTGTCTTGTTCAGGGACACATTGGTTGATGTATGGCAGCAGGAATTGAACCCAGATCTTCCACACCAAAGGCATGTGTCGTATCCACTGTGCCATCACCACCCAATAACATACAGAGATTATTATTTTCAGCTAGTACAGTGCCCGTTTAAAAGTGTTGGTTCCAAATGGCCCAATTGCTTGGCCTCTGGTATTGCTGCTTGCAGCTTTCTCGAGACAGTGCACTTCCTTGGATCTGGAGCAATACACCTGCCATGACATTGTTTCTTTCCCTAGCAATGCTAGAGTAAGGTGACCAGATTTCTCAGACAAAATCCGGGGACATTTTCAGCTCAGAAGCGTATATACCTCCAAAACGGGGACACTAGACCTAGAGCTGAGTATCGGATACAATATAAACTATTGAGGAAAGATTTTCCTTTGACATTGATGCAGTATGAAACGAGATCTCTGCAGTCGGCAGCAGAGAAACAAGCAACAATGGAAGTTAATGGGATAATTGTCCAGCTTGTATTTACAGTGCTCGTTTTGCTTCTGACAGACTCAGATTAATATTCTAAGTGTCTGATAACATTATGGAAAGGATTTCTAAGGAGGTCGACCTTTCTGTTAAAGATTAAGATAATTTTTTAAAACATAAAAGTCCGCAAAATTGTGTTCGCTAAACCCACCAGACTCCATGTAAATAATCAATAATTTTAGCATCGTAAAATACGGCTTTCTAAAACATCTCTGAGCTCTGAGCAGCGCTGCTCGATCGGCTCCGTTTGTTCAGAGTTTTCTTTCTTTCATTCCAATTTTGGGTCTGTCAATCACAGTGAAAACCGGGGACATTTCCGGGGGACAGATCCAGCCGGGGACAGGTCACCAAAATCGGGGGCTGTCCGGGGACGTCTGGGCACCCTATGCTAGAGTATATTTGTCATTTGCTAACAGCTATGCTATTTGGGACCAGGTTATTTACAGGAATTAAAGCATTCATTCCAAAAGGACATATTGCTGAAGCTTGAAATGTTTTAGTTTGCTACAACGTAACATCTCCGGTCTATCTTTCTTTATCTGTTCCTGAATGTACTGTAGCAACCGACGGAGAGCAAGCTGTACTCAATATGCTGTTCAGCGGTGTAACAGCTATTACGGGTCCCCTCTTAATACACTATCCAGTGTGAACATTACACTACTAAACTATGCAGTATGTCCCATAGATGTCAAGAGCTCACACTCAACACTGCACTTTCTTGGCTCCTTAGCAATAAACCTGCTAAGTGAGATGGTCAATCAGATGACGGTTGTGTAGAAAATTGAACGACAGGCAAACAGACAGAGACTACTTCCATTTTAATTAGCTAGAGAATGACCAATATGCCCAAACATGAAACTTTTCTTTTTCTTCACTGTGTTCACTTTCAAAAGTATATATGCAAAAGTTAATCAAAGCTAGTTAATGAGATATCATGGAAATTAATGGTGATGAACTGTGATGACTCTGTGCTCCTCTGGTTGCCATGCAGACACATGATTAACACATTGGACAGTTTAACAAGGAGGTGTGGCCAAACAATTAGCGATCTGGTTTAATGGTTATTAGATTTCTTGTGTTAATGGACGAGGCGCATTGATAGAGAAACCCTTTGAGGACTTTGTACATTAGCCGCTGTGTTCATTAGTGAGGGGTCACATGTGCAAACTCCACTGGAAGGAGGGACTGAGTCATGACCTTGCTTTCCCTTGCCCCTAGTTTTGACATCTTGATTTTTACCCCTCATCTTTGGGAAAACAACAAAGATGAAGGGGAACCAACTATTTCTCTCTAGCATTTTTAAAAGTAAAAAATCAAAAAATGTGGTTTATAGATACCAGGGTATGACCTGATGATCACAAGCTGAACTTGTTAGTCTCTTAAGGAAGCTAACTATTGTTTAGGCCTGCTTTAACACTGACATCAAATTCAGGATCATACAACTTGCTCCTAGTGTTTGTGCGGGTTTCATTTTTGGTTTCCTGTGTTCGATCACTGTCTTTTCTCTCTAAAGCAACTTACAACTTGCTCCTAGTGTTTGTGCTGGTTTCATTTTTGGTTTCCTGTGTTTGATCACTGTCTTTTCTCTCTAAAGCTTTTATTAGCTTTGACAAACAGCTGCAGAAAGTCATCATGGTTCCTTGGTTATTTCCAGCATTGAATAATTTCACAGAAAAGTTAGCAGCTACATTGCCAGCTGCCACACATTCCCATCACAGGTTATAACTCAGCGTTTACACATTCACTGTGTTATCAGCCAGCGTTTGTACAGTTACTGTGAAAAGTAGATGACAGTCCAATTCTTCATTTTAGAATCTACCTAATTAAAAAAAGGACAATGAATGTAATGTAATCATACTTCCTTTAATCATTTTACTGTAATGCAGCTCTAGTTATCAACAAAAAGGCCAAACAAATATTAACATTTCATATTTCTGTTTTAACAATGAATCAAACATGCCAGAAGCTATGGTAACAATGTTTTTTAACAACCTGATTGGATGACTAAGATAATAGTGTTAATTCAATTTCAATTCAATTTTATTTATAGTATCAAATCATAGCAAGAGTTATCTCAAGACACTTTAGAGATGGAGTAGGTCTAGACCATACTCTACAATTTACAAAGACCCAACAATTCGAGTAATTACCCCAAGAGCAAGCATTTAGTGTGACAGTGGCGAGGAAAAACTTCCTTTTAGGGAGAAACCTCGGACAGACCCAGGCTCCAGGGATGTGGTGCCTGACGGTGCCGGTTGGGGGTGTGATGAACAGTGGCAATATTCACAATAAAAATAATGGAACTATGACTTAAAATAGTAGTTCACGGTAGGGCAATGCAGGGCCTGTCACCCTAATCCAAGGAAAACTTCTGGGCAAAAAAAACAAAAGGACTTTGGGGAACAAGATCCCCAGAGCTAAGTTAGTAACAAGCATTTCTGGGACATGGATACACACAGATGGAAAGAGAGAGGAGAGAGGAGCTCAGTGTGTCAAAGGACGTCCCCCGGCAGTCTAAAACTATTACAACATAACTAAGAGCAGGTGCAAGGCAATCCTGAGCTAGTTCTATAAGGGTTGGTAGATGAATCTGATGACCATGAAGAGAGGGGTGCCGTGTCTGTATCTATACACCCTCCCCCACCAGTCTAGGCAAACGCTGCAAGTCCTCACTCCCTAACTATAAGCTTGATCAAAGAGGAGAGTTTTAAGTTTACTCTTAAATGTGATGACGGTGTCTGCCTCCCAAACCCAGACTGGGAGCTGGTTCCATAGGAGAGGAGCCTGATAGCTGAAGGCTCTGGCTCCCATTTTACTTTAAAAGTTTGTAAATGAGAAGTGGTTCTCAAACAGTTTACCTGGATAAATAAAGGTTAAATAAAAAAAATTAAAAATAAAAAAATACTTTTTTAAAAACGGTCCATAGCACAATACACAACATAGCAAAAGACAGACAAATCACATACAATAAGAAATAAGTCAGAGTTCCACAATACACAAAAAGAGTGTTCAGTTATTAACATATAGACTAAAACGCTAATGGTTCCACAATCTCAAAGTAAACCTAACCACACTCATTGCAGGGTTCACTAGTGTTGCAATTATGCTGTTGAATGACTCATTTAATCTACACATACACCTGTACTTGAGGTTTCTGAGTATAGCAGGACAGGTGGATACATTAACACTTACAAACATTTGGCTTGCATTGCTCCATTGTGGCATTTTAGCAACAGCCTCATGCCATCATTATATGCCATATTGAGTATCTGCATAATGCTTTTTTACAGTACTGCCACAAGTGGGTAGTATACATTGGGGTGCAAAAAGTTTTAAAAAGTGTGGGCATCACAGACATTGAACACATACTAAATTTAGTAATATGCCTTCAGCATATTAGCTTGTGCATACATCATACAGTACTGTCTGAAGATGTCCCTATCATCAGACAGGTCATTAGTTATATAGTGCTCTAAGTATTTGACTTTATCACACACTTTAAGGACAATACCAGACAGGGAGAAAAGCAGGAAATGACAGTTTGTTGTCCTCAATGCTTCTAGCAATGATAATATTATTCTTCTAAGAAGTGTACTTAATGTCAAAGTCTGAGCCATATTGGGAGCGGACCCTAAGTAACTGTTGAAGGCCAGCACTATATGGACAAAGAATCACCAGATCATCTGCGTACATCAGGTGGTTGATAATGATGTTCCCAACCATACACAAAACTGTTTACACTTGTTTAGCAGCTTTGATCATCCATATAAATATTGGTAATAATAAGGTGTCATCCACATAACAGTAAAAGAGTAAATGAGTTTTTTCCTAATAATATTGCCTAAAGGAAGCATATATAAGGAGAATAGAATTGGTCCAAGCACTGAGCCTTGTGGAACGCCATGGCTAACTTTAGCGTGCCTGGAGGATTCATCGTTAACGTTAAAAAATTGAGATTGATCAGATAAATGGGAATTAAACCAGTTTAGTAGGATTCCTTTAATGGCAACTAAATGTTACAGTTTCTGTAACAGGATAGTATGGTCAATAGTGTGGAATGCAGAACTAAAATCTAGTCCTTTTGTCTGAAGCAGTTAGAAAGCCATTAGTAATTTTCACCTGTTCCGTTTCTGTGCTATGATGCATCCTAAATCCTGACTGAAAGTACTCAAATAAACTATTGCTATGTAGAAAGTTACATAACTAATTAGCGACTACCTTCTCAAGGATCTTGGAGAGAAAGGGAAGATTAGACATAGATCTGTAGTTGGCTAAGACCTCAGGATCAAGGGTGGGGTTTTCAGAAGAGGTTCTATCACAGCTACTTTAAATGACTGCTGTACATAACCTGTTAATAGAGACATATTGATCATAACTAGTAATGAAGTGTTAACCACAGGTAACACTTATTTAAGTATCCTCGTTGGGATGGGGTCTAAGAGACAGGTACTGTAGATCGCTTAGCTGAAGAGACCTTTAACGTTAATTGTTGAAGGTCTATAGGACAAAAGCAGTCAAAGTATATGTCAGATTGTGTCATTCTTTCTAGCCATCCTATGTTTAAAGGGGAACTGTTAGAAGTTGAGGGCAATAGGTGATGAATTTTATCTCTAATTGTTATAATTTATCATTAAAGAAGCTCATGAAGTCGTCACTACTCAGAGCTAAGGAATAGGTGGCTCAATAGAGCTGTGACTTGTTAGTGTTCTAGAAATTACCTGCGTGTTACTACTACCTAAGTGTCCCCTAGAATCTTCTGTTAATTTGTTTTGGACATCCTGTATGTGTAGTTCCTTGCATTTTCTGTATCTGTGCTGCTTTTCATGGGGTGTTTTATTCTGTTATTTTCTATATGTGGCAAATATGAGGTCAAAATGGTGAAGATTTTTTTTACATCCATGTCTGCTTGCTTGCAGTCTTCTTTGCTTTTGTTAGTGCATTGCTACATACAGTACCTTTTGCATCAGTGTGCACAACACAAACAAAACGGTGACCTACTTGTAAAAACATTGCACACATTGCTCCATAGCTCTATATGCTGGATGGATACCTTCAAATAGAAGATTTTTAAAAAAACATTCTGAAACATGTATTTTCTGTGTTCATGGTGTGTGTGACACACAGACGTGTGTGTCACACACACACATAAACATATTGACCTTTCACCCCATGCTTCTACTGCTGCGTCTAATGATAGGACTATTATTAGAGCAAATCATTACTAGTTATCAGTTCTTTGCAAGCCATTTACACACTCTGAGTGTGTGTGTCTGTGTGTGTGTCTGTGTCTGTGTGTCTTTGTGCTCCAACTCACTCTACAAGTGTAGAGCCCCTCATTGCAACATGACTGACCAATTACTGAAGTTTTATCATAGCAGATACACCCCCTCATTGGTTGGTGGACAGATGGAGGGAGTGGATGAGCTGATGAAGAAAAGTTGGGCATTTTACCGCTGTGTATGCTGGTTTAATAACTCCATAAAAATCACTCAAATGATGGGTTCAGCTCACATTGCTCACTGTATAGCTATTGAAAACAGGTAAAGGAAACCAAAGCTGCTGTTTGAAATAAACAGGCTATCCAAAGGCTTAGGTTAACCTCCATGTGTAACCTGCTAATCTGAAAATAAATGGTCTGGGACTCAACTTAACAAGAAACATTAAATATAAAGCATATCTGCAAAAAACGTTGCTGTGGATGTATTTCAGGTGTTACAGTACATGTACGAACCAATTTTTATCTACAAATTTTCAAAGTGGACTGACTATACTGGATCACAAGTCATTAGCTGTTACCAGTGGAGGTCCACTAGTCACTGCGAGCGATGTTGTAAGCTCAGCTGTGACTCACAGTATATTAATTTTTGTGAAAATATATTAAACAAATAGCAAAAGACCACAGACACAACCATAAACTGATGACTCAATCGTAAATAATAGGCTGCTGAGCTTTTTATTGTATATGCAGTGCTTATATAGGCTAGATTTCTACTGAATTGAAAGTGGCACTCTTACTTTTTTGTCTTAAGAAAACAGTTTCATACTCCATTATATGTGCAATAGCTGAGACAATGGATTTTATTTTATTTATTTTTTTAACTATTTACAACAAATGTATTGGTAGTACACACTGGTAGTCACTTTCCAGCTTTTTTCAGGTTTAGGTTGCAACCCAACTTTGTCTTGTTTTTGAGTCAAAAGAACCAAAAGAAACCATTATGCAAGGCTAGATGACAACTTTTCATCTTTCTCAAGAAATGGCTCACCAAACACAAGTCGTTTTGGGAGGTCCTGTCATGTGGCTGCGGTTGTAAAATCCATGATTCATCAATGTAAACTGATCACACAAATGAACATTTCTGGCTTCTAACAAAAGAGGAACGGCCACTTTTTCTCCAGCAGCAATGTTGCTTTTGGTTCTAGATAACTGTAAAGATAAAACAAAAATCATTCGATACTGATTCGATTTTAAGCAAGGCCATATTTGGCTCTCTTCTTTCTCTATACACACAAACGCACATTCACACAGCTGACGTAGAGGCTTATTTTCTGAGACATCTTGCAGTGGATTTGGAGGCCGAGCAGGAAAGCAGCTTGTTTATGCGATGCCCTTGACATTTCCCAGCTCCTCGCTTTAGCTCAGTCAGAGATTCAAAACGCATATTATTGAATCGCCGTCCTACAGCACACCACTACATCCAGCCCCCACTTCGTGTCCTGCCGCACCCTGGCGGTGATAATAAATTGTCCTTGAATCTTAAACCCCCTCCTCTCCTCTTAGAGTAAATCCGCTGACTTGCACGACCCTGTGGGAACAGATTGGATGATGATGCACATTAATGGCTCAAGGAGAAAGAAGAAAAGACCCCCCCTTCCCCCAATGCTGCTTGACTGGGACCGAAGAGATGTTTGATTCTGTAAGTGAACCAAGGAAGGAGATGGAGGGTGAAGGGAAGGATGGAGTGAGGAGAACTTTGATTTGTCATAATGTCAGCATTAAAACTGAAAATGTAAATCATTGCAGATAGAAAGAGAGAATGGGGATCAAGGGTTTATATGACTTAGTAGGATAAGTTAGAGAAAAAAATATACATGTAGGAATACCCATTACCTTCTGTACTACTACTCTGTAATATTGCCAGAAGCAGTTGTTTGGAAACATTCAGAATTTGTTGTCAGCTGTCTGGAGAAATCATTTTGTTATGCAACATTTAAAATGTTCAAGAAGAGTGTGCCAGAAGGTACCAGTGCAGTGTAGACAGGTGGATTTGTATTTTTTATGAGAGCTTTAACAATGAAACAACTCTTTCTGCTGGGTCTACCACTTTCAGTAGTGCAAGTATTAAATATGTAAAAGTACAACATTGGCTTGTTTACAAATTTACCTCAAAGGTGGAGAAAACCTGCAACTTTTTGATAAAAAGAGGAATTCCTTACTGAGAATATATTACTTTGATATTCAGCCAAGCTCGACATCAATCAATTTGAGACATCAGCAATTAAATCATCAGAGGATGGTGCAAGGTGTGACAAGGCAGTTTTCACAAAAGTTACACAAGCTGCTGGGTGCCAGGAAAATAATTACAGTTTTATTGTTTTTTTGTGCATATAAGCCTCCAGCACATTATAAAACATTAGTGAAAAAAATGCTATAAAAAAAGATTTTTATTAAATTATTAGTCTGTCCTGGTTGACGTGGAAACGTCTGTAGTCACCTGTGGTAACTGAAAGTATGATTTAGTAACACAGGTCTCTAAGTTCCCTGAAAAATTACAATAGTTAGGAATTTCCTTGAAAATTAATTTGCAACTGAAAAATACATTTTGATGGAAACATAATGCTGCCCAGATTATGCTTTCAGTTAACATCAAGAAATGTTGCTGATTAACATATATTTTGTGTATTTACTCACAGTATTGTGTAATGGCAGTTTTAGATTTGACGTTAATTTTCAAATTGCTTAAAGGAGAATTCCGGTCAATTTCAATATGTAGCTCTTTTTATTTAAATGTGGAGTACTGTCAGTACCGGAGCTGCCTACACCATGTTAGCCTCCTGCTAGAGTTAGCACCCAACTAGCTTCAACAGGGAAAGTTTCAAATGTGTTTTTTCACTGTGTTCCCTCGAAAGGAATCACTGCACATGGCTAGGCACTGGTAAGGACATTTTGAACATGTTTAGAGGCTAAAAACATGTTTAATACTTGCCCTGTTGAAGCCTGTTGGGTACTTAACTCTAGCAGGAGAATAACTCGACGACACCGATTGGTTTCATTTGCCTCTCTACTGACAGCACTACAAATTTAAAAAAAACAGAGCTACATATTGAAACAGACCGGAATTCTCCTTTAAGATCACAACCGGCAATAAGTGCTCTTACCTTTTTGCTCCCTCCATCTGTATGGTATTTCATTTCTGAGCTCTTTTGCCCCATTTTTCTCTCTCCCAAAAGACACACAACACACAATACACAACGCACAACGCACACACACACACTCACACACACACACACACACACACACACACACACCCATCATTCATACCCCTCCATGGATCCAGCCCTCCTCCCAGTGTTATTTCCTGTCTCCATGGGGAGCAGAGGGTGGGTTAATGAAGCAGACAGGCCAGATGATGCTCCTCCTGGTGAAGAACATCCAAAGTTTCTTAAACCTGCATTCTGCAAGACCCCCGTCTAACAAAAACTGCAAGAGATAAAAACTGTGTATATGTGTGTCTGTTTGTATCTTTTTCAGCTATAATACTTGTTTAGGAATGTCAGACCAACAACCTCCCTGTATAAATCTAAGTATATAAGGGGAATTTGTCAACCTGGAAGCTATTGTGGTATTTTTGTCCACTATCAGGACACCGCCGTGTTTTTTATTATTATATTATTATGTGGATATTATTATAATATTACACTTTAACAGAAGAAATCTGGTAATCTTCTCTTTCTTATCATTGTTTCTTTCTAATCAACTACTTTAGCTTCAACAAATGTTTAACCCTTGTATGGTTTTCAGGTTCGTGGGACCAGTTTTTAATGTTTTCTAAAATAAAGATTATGCTATTTATTATTTCTTCTTACTATCATTGGCCTTGGCTAATTTTCTGTGAAGAACATAAAAACATAACTTTCAATGCACACGGTACAACAGTTGAAGTTATAATAATAGTGAAAACATATAGTAATAATTCAATCTACACAGCTCTATAAAGAAGAAAATATCTCTCCACACACATAATTATTACATATGAGTTATTTGTGTCTACTGGACCCGAGTGTATTTAAATGTAGGTGCTTTGAAACTATGTTGTTTTTCTGCTCCTGCTATTCTCACACAAAGTTACAAAATTGGTACAAGCACTTTCACCTGTTCTGATTAGAAATAAGCACCAATAATTATCAAAAATGTTGTTTTTATTTTGTTTTTAACCCTTTTTATAATTGAAGTTCCTTGTTTTCATACAAAAAACAAAAATTATCATCTGATCATAAATGTGATCTAACAGGGGTAAATGGCAAATATGAACCATAAGTGATGTATATATCATTGGAAATTGAGCTAAAGTAAACATCTATTAAGTATTTTTACAGAAATTGTTATGGCTGTATTGATTTAAAAGCCTAATAACGTGGTGGGTCCACCAGACCCGGGAACATTGCCTGTGTAACAAAAATATATAAACACCACACAAGGGTTAAGAAAGTTGCAGGAGGATGTCCAAATTTCTGCACAAGATGGAATGAGTAAAACGTTATCATGACCAAAAATAAGACCTAGACTTCTCCTTATCCTCCATTGATGTCCTCAGAAAAACGTCAGCCAATAGCTATGCTTTTGTAAGCATGCTAACATGCTCATAATGCCAATGATAACATACTGATGTTCAACTACTGGTAGTAATGTTTCTATATTCACCTTCTTAGTTTAGTGTGTTAGCATGCTAACATTAGCTGATTAGGCTGATGGTAATGTAAATTGTTAACAGGTATTTAGTCACAAACCAAAGGATTAAACAAGTTAATTATAGTAATTATGATCTGATGATTGTACAAAATGAAAAAAATCTGCGATCAATTAAAAATGGACAGCCATGGAGCCACTGTGGCAAAAAAACGGTGTTGGTCTTATGTAATGTTTTGTTATGGTTTAGAAATGTCTTGTATGTATGGTGTGTTTGTATTTGATGAGTCAGTCTTACAAACTAAACTCTGACTATGTGCATTCTTTTTAGAAGGTGTGGATGGAAGTTTGGGCAACGGATGGGACTGGAAGATTATAGGCATAAAAATGGAGGAGAAGGGGAGAGTGAGTGGGAGTGTGCTCAGGGGATAGAGATAGGGAGAAAGCATTTTCTGACGTGGTTTACACCAGACTAATACAAAATGTTAACTCACACACACAGGGCTTCTCATTGACACAGATAGGTAGCAATGGGGGAATAGAGTTGTGTTGTTTTTCCAAAAAACTAGAGAGCTCGATGTTGGACTAGATCCAGACGGGTGTCCTCCTCTCATAGTTTTTGTTTATTCCAAGACCTTAAGAGAAGTGAGGAAACTTTAATGAGCTCTGCAGGGAAAATGGGTGTTAAAGCAGCAAAATGACAAACAGGACAACAGTATGTATGAATTTATGCAGTACAATAGTACTGTATTGTACTGTACATACAGAATACGCATGAAACTATCTACCAATTAACAGGCATAGAACCATCAGTTTTGGGATGTTCTAAACCAGTCTTTAGGAACGGGATCAGGCCTCTATTTACATTATATGTTTGCTGGCCGTACCCCAGCTGCAACGACTGTTAAACCACATTGCAAGTAAGTAAACAGCAGAGCTGAACAAAAGAATAAACGTCAACCAGGAGTTTTTAATTAAAGATCCAATCTGACAGTGGCTCACCTGATGACAACTAACTCTTTGTCTTGATTTCTGACAGTTTGCAGGTGCATCGAAGCTCTATAGAGCAGCTGTTAGTAAAAAATGTAAAACAGCACCTGAACTGCAGGTTTTTGTTCATCCTGTAAATGAAGAAATGCTTTCTTAACGGTTAACTGCTCTTCAGATCTCTGCAGGGTGAATCCAGACAACTAGCTAGACTATCTGTCCAATCTGAGTTTTCTGTTCCACGACTAAAACATTCTTTGAGGGTACACATGTTCCACCAAAACAAGTTCCTTCCTAAGGCTATTTTACAGAGGCGCTGTTATTGTGTCCAGCACTTAGGGCCATCCAAGACGATTGTGATTGTTTTAAAGAAATGCCCACAAACCAAAGCACGTTTTTCTCCCATCCCAGAATGCTATGCCAACTAGCCAGACCCTCCTCTGCAGCGCGGTGCAGGAGGGTAATGTGAGATTAGCCAAACCTTAACCCTTGGATTCATTCTTCAGACATTAGATATGACTTCAAACACACTTAAGGGTAACTTGAAAAAACAACAACATTTTATTGCTTTTATTGAGAAAGATCTATTATCATCTCTTCTTTTTTTATTGTTGTCCCAGAACTGTAGCTCTGCTGTGGAGGGAAGTTGGGAGGGTTTCAAAGATTTGATCTGCATTTTAGGATCCTATTGTTAATTTCAGATGCAGCTGATAATGCTAAGTAAAAAGTCAAGAAGAATACATTACGTCAATACAGTTTGATGTAATGTCTAATCAACAGAAACAAACCAAGACAAACTCATTTTGTATATTTTAAATGGCTTTGAATTATCTAGACGACTTGTATATGGCATATATATATATATATATATATATATATATATATATATATATATATATATATATATATTATTCAATTGCATTATCATAAATGTCAATTTGTCTATCATAAAAGAAATTGTGCTACTAAAGCAGACATAGTGAACAAATGAGAGAGCCATGAAGCATAATTAATGATTTACTCACAAGTTTATGTGAATGTCACCCCCCATTTTGAGTTGAATTGAAAACTCTTTTTGGAATTCCAGGAGGTGAAAAAGCAGTAATTAGAGCCATAGCAACACAATACAGTGTAGCACCCCAGAGAATAATAGTAGAGCTGCAGGTATATTGGTCTCATAAACACTGAGTACCGCAGGTTAGTTCAGGTTGTTGTGACATTGTCTCTGCTTGTCTTTATTCCCCATTTAGCTTAAAGTCATATATTATTAGGGCTGGGTATTGATTTTTTTTATATTGGTACCGATATTAATACCATGACTTCCATACCAGGTCCTGAACCAATTTTATAAAGAGCAGTGGACAGCTATACATACCAGCGTCCAAGGAGCAACTTGTGGTTTAGTGTCTTGCTCATGGACACTTTGACATGTGGCCGGATGACCTGGGATTGATCCACTGACCTTGTGGGGCAACCATTTTACCTCCGGGCCACAAGCCACTCCAATCTATGCATACTGGCTCAGGAATTGCTACCATGCTTTTTAAAATTGCTAACCTTGTTCAGCATCTAATTTTTCACGTGATGGCATGCTAACATTAGCTAAATAATAAATTAATAAATACAGTTGAGACTGAGGGGAATGCCATTAGTTTAGATGTAGTGGTTACAGGTCACAGAATTAAGATCAAGAAGATGTTCTGATACCATTTTGATACCTGAACTTGTTTATTGACTGATTCTCAGTAGCTTTATACTACTAAAACTGTATGGATTTGATGTGATTCCTATTTTTGCATGGTCTGACTTAGGTGAAACCCTTTGTAAAACATTAACAAATACAAACAGAGATGCCATTACAATTCTAGGTATAAATAACATTCATTTTGCTGGCTCTGACTAATATTACACCAGCATGATGGCAGTGCTTATGCGTAGCGTAAATGAGCTATCGCTACTCTCTGTTCATAGCGGCACAGTGCAACTAATAGCGCACAACAGCACTGCATCGGTTCGGTGGAAAGACATGCATATTTTCCGATACTCATTCCAGTATGGAAGGCTGTATCTTAGCATTGCTGTTACGGGTATCGGTATCAGAAAAATAATTTCACGGCAGGAAATCCTATTGACAGGCTTTTGTCTTCTTCCATTGGCCTTTGCGGTGAAAACATGTAAGCTCTTCAGCCACTGGTTTCAATGCTGTGTGACAGTGCTGATTGTAGGCATAAATCCCAGGGGGGTCGGGAGGGTCAGGGCCATTCTAGAATGGGAGAAAAACGTGCTTTGGTTTATTGACATTTCTTTAAATCATATTATTGACACAACCGTCTTGGGTAGCACTAATTGCTGGACACAAAAACAGTGCCTTTGCAAAATAACCTTAGGAAGAATGTGTACGTTCGAAGGTTGTTTTAGTTGTGCAACAGAAAACTCTGAATGGACAGACCCCTCTCTTGCCTCACAGTGGTTTGGTCCACTGCCTGCTTTACAGACAAGTCCGGCCGCTCCAGTAGGAGAGAATGAGAGAACATATTGGTAGTAACGTTAGTTGTGGAATGTTGTAAGTAGGCTGTTCAAGGCTATTTTATTCACATTAACATCAAATGAAGTTCTTCTTTTTCAAGTAGAAATGATGCTGAGTAATTAATAAATTTATTCATGAATCATGACAAAAAAAGTTTACTATGTTAGTGTAATATAATGTAACGTTACCAGCTTGTTGGATAGAAATGCTCCCATTACAACTAACAGCGATAAGCCTAATGTTATGGGTGTGAACTGATATTAGGGTTAATATTGGAAAGGTTGTGTTTTGGATGTCAAGTGACTGATCAGTAGGTTTGCTGCAGTTAAACATATATCCTCTGTTACAGACAAAACCTAATATTTATGTGGAGGACGCAAGCTCATTTAATAATTTAATAATTAATAATATGACTGCGTGGTGAACCTATGAACCTAACTCATAGACATCTGACGTTAAGGATTTATGTTGTTGTTGCCCAAATAAAATGGTAGAGAAAAGAAAAACAGACATACGATCCTTTTTCAGTACTTCAAAACGCCAAGAGAGTATAATAAGTCCTCATATCAAGACTATTTGGTAACATCTTTATTTAAGAATGGGTGCTTATGGAAATATTAACATCACAATGTCACAGGCAAAGGAGACAGAAAGAACCGAGGAACAGTGAGACCAGGGACAGTCAGGTGTAGAGTCTCAGGTTAAATGTGTTAACTTTGTTAAATTGCTCTTCAGAAATTTTATGTTTATTGTCCCCCCCAACTGTTAGATATGATTTACGCCCATGGCGCTGATCCATTTTTGCGACACGACTGAAGCATCAGCCATCATACATCCATGGTTGATGCCCCATGCCCTTGCTCAAGAATTTCAAACCACTGTCACAGCGGCTCGGACAGAATAGAGTGTCATATTTTACAAAAATAGTTTACTGAAATGTGTTTTTGAAAACACTTTAAGCAAGAAATAGGCCATGCAGTTGTTGAATCTGTCTTCATTTCAGATCGAAAAAAGGTTAGTTTGAAAGATTTTTGTCTACTTCTACTGGATAGTTGCGTCACGTTCAATGGATTCATTTGCATAAAGATGGGCATCAGCCAGCTTTCTGACGCGCAGCATTTTACCTTCCCTGAATGCTTTGCGTGCACGTTGAACTCGCTTGACGTCACCCATAGGAATATAGTGGAGCACAGCGCGACAGAAGCATCACACGGACAAATGGATCACCACCGTGAGAATCTTCTGTTAGGCTCTCTGGCAGAAGGAGTGAGCGAGTAGCAGGGGAATGAGAAGATAAATCCTGAGCCCAAACGGTGTTGATAACGCTTGTTACCAGCCATAATGAGGTCAGAGTCGCCACTGTCTGCCTCAGATGGAGATTTATACAGAAATAACAAGGTCCAGCTGTCTCCCACTGCACATACCAATAAAGATAGATCTGGTTGAATAGCGTTGAGCATGGAAGGTGACTGCCATGATAGAGAATTCTGGTGGTCTGTTACGGAGGTGAGACAAACAAGCTGGGGCATTTCAAATGATGAAGAAAAGTGACTTTTTAGACTGTTGAAAGAGGTACAATGAACCCTATTCACAATCAGCATGTTGTTTTTGATGATTGGCCATCTCGCACCAAACTGTGCTTTCACATTGTGAACAATTTAGATAATGTGTCGCTCTACTCTGACCAACAGTGGGGGAGAGGGAGGCATGATTTCATCCATGTTGGCTGGAGCTACACATTTTTAAACAGGAATATTTTTACTATTGGCTGCGTTGGTATTCTCTTTCATAGTAGCGTTTTTGAGTTGAATTAGCAACGTCAAGACTTGGAATGACTTAATATTACATTAACAATCCTATTAGAAAGAGCAACAAAGTCACCACCAGAGAGGTCAAAGAACACAGGACTTTTACCCAGGAGATTGCTATTTGTGTTCTGTGTGAAAGCAAAAGTCAATGTTGACTTGCGCAGGTGCACTGATCACTTGTGTTGCCAGACATTCGTAGGAAAAGTGACGGAAAAAGTTGTGCTTTTTTCTAAGATATCCTATGAACCATTCGATGAGGATACATTGACTGAATATTCAGTGTAGTTGTTAGCTAGCTAATAACAGTGGGCCTGTTTGTGTGTGCGACAGCTCTGACCGATTTAAAGCAACACTAGAGAACTATTTGTAATTTAAAATAAGGTTTCTAAAATCGTTTCAGTGGTTCATCAACTCGTAACAGGGTGAACGGTACTTCAGCATTCGCTTTGCGGCTCTCCACAGGCTATAACTGCACTATGCCAATTTGCCAGATCAAGTAGCAGATCTGTAGTTCCAATGAGACATAAAGTTATTTCTTTATTTTCCCTCCAATTTCTGTTCTTTTTCTACTCTTGTCTCTGTGCATTCATGTACTGACAAAACATTTTGCTCAATGTAAGACATATTCAAGTCATGCAGATTGTTTTCCTGATTTTACACCACCTTCACTTAACTATATTGTTTATTTTTGTCAGTGGGTTATGTTTGTCTATAATGATGTTTCCCCTTTGGTTACTGGTTACCACTTGCTTACTGGCATAAGTTCAGGGTCATCCAGCTGTAGATGGTAGCAGATTATTTTTTAGGAAAGTCAATTGCAGAATTTCCCAACTGAAATACTAAAGTAGAACTTCATGAGGCTCACCCCAATCATCTTATGTATGAATCTGGGCCAGCAGGGAGACTTCTTGAAAGTGAAAAGCAATTAAACACACAGGCCGAATCGCTTCACTGTACTGAGCTTTACTGAAGTGTAACAGTAGCAGAAGGAGGAAAGAGAGACCAGAGTTATCCCCCGCAATGTCATCTCTTCTCCACAGTGAGAAAGGGACTACATTGGTAGCAAAACAAATAGACAGCAAAGACAGGAATGGGCTGCTGGGAACACACACATTCACAGTCAACTGGGAGGAGAGAAGGCTGAAGCAAAAGAGAAAGACAAAGAAGAGAAGCCACAGGGGATAACAGATGGAGTGTGGAATCATATCTCATTTGGAACTGAGCCAAATGTTCCCTTGAGGATAGGTAGGAAGGTGACAGTTTACCAGGTGCCCCTTCACAGGTTCTGTAGGACTGTAAGTAAAGTTACCATCACAGCTCCAAACTTTATCTCAATGTAATCTTTGACTCTGCAGTACTACAGTGTATGGCTGCCTCTGAAGCAGGTCAGTGTGACTTCTACAACCTTGAAAACACCCTGCTCCTCAAAATATTTGAATCTAGACCAATTAAAACAAACCCCACGGATAACATTATATTCAAGAAAGGACTCCGTATAGTGTATTGAAGGATACACATAGAGAACTGGAACTAACACATATTGGCACAGTGGTTATAGATTTAGTTTTTATTTCTTCCTTTCTGCTGACTAATGGTTAAGTTGGGCAACAGGAAAATTGCAGGTCCGTCTCATCCTGGAAAACTTTTAATGGGGACCCTAGGTGTAAACAAACACTCTGATCTCCTGTTGGATGAAAAAACGATCCTTCACGGGGTCATGATGTCCTATCCCCACATCGAGCTTCAGCAGGAATAATATCACATTAAGAAAGAGTTTATGCCATGTCATGAGGCCTTTTCTTGGATTTTCCTTAAGCCATAACACTTGATTGTTGCATTTTACATCAAAAACTGTACCCCTTCTTAGTCCACGTAATTGTTGTATTGATGTAATTTCACTCAGGATATGCAGACAGAAAAAAGTGCACCCTAAAGATCTTGCCTCATAGTCATCAAAATTAGACATTTTCTTCAAAATCAAAAGGAAAATAGTTGATTTTTGTCTGTGCATCCATTGTGACACTACAACAGTGAATGCATCATGACTCTCTATTCTGCTGCCAAATATAATGTAAAACAGGTCTCAAGTGTTAGCCCACAGCTAAAGCTACATTTTTACATTTCTTGTCAAAAATCTCTGCAAACCTGTGTATGGCATCTGCTCTAAACCTAGAATATAAGACTGTATACAACGGATGCATATGTGCCTATAGACATCTCTGTAGTACTAGTCTGGCTTTAGCAAAGACACTCCTCCACACGCTGCAGAGCTGCGGAGGAGGGTCTAGCTAGTTCACACAGCATTCTGGGATGAGGGAAAAACGTGCTCTGATTTATTGGCATTTCTTTAAACCAACGTCATGGGCGGCTCTAAGATCTGCACGGAGCCGCTGCAAAATAGCCTTGGGGAGGAACTTGTTTTGGTCGACGTTCAAAAGTTGTTTTAGTTATGCAAGACGACAAACTCAGCACACTCAGATTGGACAGATAGTCAAGCTAGCTGTCTGGATTCACCCTGCAGAGATCTGAAAAGCGGTTAACAATAGTCAAATCCACCGGAGTTTAAAATTCCAAAGAAAGCAGAAGGTAACGGTCATCCGGCCAAAAAGACATGCATCCGGCCAAAATTTCCAGCAGCACCAGAGCAATCCCGGAAATAGAACGTTGAGGATATAGACTACAGTAGTACAAACATCCTTTTGTAATATGTCAAGGGGTAAGAAACAGAAGTTTAGTTATTTACTGTACATTAAATGAAAGCTCTTAATGTGCTCTATCTACGACCAAAATGGCATATGTAAATTCTAAACCAATCCAGTGTTCAAAAACCAAAAGACCAACCACTGAACATATTGAACTACATTAAAGATTTAATTTAATTCAAATCAGGAAAAAGTATGGTCCCTTTTTGTTTGGGCAAATGTCCCTTGGAACTCTCGGCCCTGAAATCCTTGACTCTGTGACAACATTACAGTTCCTGTATGCGTCCCCCAAAGCATGATAGATTTTTATCATAAATTAAGTGCGAAGTGACAACAATGCTGTTTATCTTTACCTGTTTATATTTTTATGATCCTTCCTTATATTTGGGCATTGTCTGTATTCTAGATTCACACCTTGTTGATATTTGCACTCGTACTGCAACTGTTGTACAGCAATTTCCCTCGGGATGAATACAGTTCCATGTTATCTTATCTAATATCCCTGAACCACTGACATTCTCTTCTATCTACACCTACACATATTTGCTGTATGTTTAATGTTCTGGACATACAGGCAAAAAATCCAAATATGTAAAATTGCATACCTTTTAAATAAAAACAGTCTTGGAATATGTACAGTGATGCTGTGATTCCAAATGGCTTCGCCAAACCCTAAAAATTAGCATCTGATTGCATGCCAACAGCCTATTAGTGGGGTGTCAGTTGAAAGTGTGTGCATAGCATTTTTATCGCTTATTAACACTAAGAAAAAAAACAATTACGTAATGGTGTCTCAACACTGGCCAGCCAGTCATTTTCAAGGTCAGAGTTACCCTTTGTGCAGAATTTGGACTGAGAAAACAATTCATGTTGTATTATGAAGCGTGTAAATGCAACACAAGGTCTGGGTTATTTATGATCTGAGTTTTAATAATGCATTGTGTTTTGACTTGACTTGAATTGAATTGTTTAACTTTCCATTCGCTGCATATTTCACAACAATAACAGTGAAAGTGCGATGGTGCTGTGCGTGAGAGTCCTCGCAGCTTGCCAGTTTAAACCCCCAGGAAGGAAAATGGAGAAAGTCTCTTTAAACAATTACTCTTAAAGACGTGGTAATTGTGTGTGTGTGTGTGTGTGTGTGTGTGTGTGTGTGTGTGTGAGTGAGAGAGAAAGAGATTGGGTGTCCACGCTCCTCTGAGCGCCCATATGGTGTTTGCCAGTGATGCAGTTTTTAGCTTCAACCTTCAATCCTCAATCACACACCTCACATAATGTAAATCCTACACACACACACACACACACACACACACACACATTCTCTCTGTTGGGTCTTCCAGTGCTCCCTGTTGGTGCAGCCCAACACCGCAACATCGTGTTCAGGCATGACTCTCTCCTCATTAACCCTCCCATCTGGTTGCAAGTTGTGGCGATGTTTAAATGGAGGCATGCTTTCCAAGCATCGTCCCTCAATCACCACTTCCTCTCTCTCTCTCTCTCTGTCTCTCGCTCTCTCTCTTTCTCCTCGTTGACACTGGGTCTGGCGCTCTCTCTCGTGTGGTTTGTTGTCTCAGTCTCTCTCTCTCTCTCTATCTCTCTCCCCCTCTCCCTCTCCCTTTCTCTTTCTGTGGTTCTCCTTTAACCTCTCAGGCTTGTTCATCTTAAAGTTTCAGACGGTTCTATCACTGTCTTACATCTCTGACATGATAGATCCACAATCATGAGCTATCGTCAGCATCCATAAAAAAAAAATCTTTAGCAGGGTTGTCTGCCTTTTATGAGCTCTTTACATTTTTAAGCATTGTGGCTCTAACCGGATTGAAATATCTCAGCAGGTATGGAGTTAATTTGTAAACAACAATCATGTTTCCCTCAGGATAAATTGTAACTTTTGGAGATTCCCTGATCTTTTATCTTGTCAAGCCAGTTTTAATTTGTCCAATAACAATTTGTTACATTACACAGTAACTAATGACAGTCCCATGGGCAGTGCTCGTTGTTGGTGTGTTGATTTGTATTGGTAGCGTGTATATTCGAATTCAAACCCCAGGAAGAATGGCCACTGTGATACAAATACTTTGTTTGTGCTAATTTGCATGTTATCAAAGTTAAATGTTGCTAACACACTAAACTAAGATAGTGAACATGTAAAATTACCTGCTAAACATCATCATACAAACATTGTGACTGTGTTTTTTTTTTTTTTTACAATCAGCATTACAACCTTACAGAAACTAAAGTACTTTCTTCATGTTTGTGTATTTTAAGTCCATTTGTTTCAGCTAAAGAGACTGCTATTCCCTGCTCCTCCCATCGTTGTCGACATGGCTCTGTGTTTAAGCTCTCTATCTCTTCAATGCACACTCAGGCTTTTGTGTGTGTGTGTGTGTGTGTGTGTGTGTGTGTGTGTGTGTGTGTGTGTGTGTGTGTGTGTGTGTGTATGTGTGTGTGCGGCGTACATGCGAGTAAGCCTGAAGGTCATTTGTTGGTTGGCTTTTTCATCCACCCCCATGACCTTCTATGTTCACCACCCAAGGGTGAAAGCATCTCATTACTAAATTAATCACTTTCCTGCACACATTCACTTTTTTAAATGAATTTTTGTGCGTGTGCTCGTTGATGTGGTGTTTCTGCATTGCAGCTTGTAGAAAAGCACACAATTAACACTGAGCTAACAGACTGTCATTGTTGTCATTGAGACGATGATTGTGTTAATAATGTGTTGGCTTTCTTATCTTACTGCATAGCTTCTTATTAGCTGTAATGCAAATCCATAAGAACATTCTGCAGGTTTATATAAATCACTGGAATATACAGAATTTACATAAAGCTGTTGCAGCATTTTTGCCATTTTTCTCTTGTGTTGATAAAAGGCAGCAGAGTGATGGAAGCTCCTCTTGGCATTCCCTGGCAATCCATGTTACCGCTTACTTTACGTTCTCCCCACTCTCCCATGCCTTTGCTAGGAAACTGCAAATATATTGTGTGCTTTTTGATATTTTCTGCTTGTCTGAGCTGCTTTCAGCGCTTTCTAAAAATAGGACAAATATCTCTACAGTGGTTAGTGCAAGGTAGTGGCAGGACAGAACATGTCAGTTGTGTGACAGCAGTGGTAAGACCGGGCCACATTCAAAACAATGATGATTGAACACTTTGTTTTTCAATGAATAACATTGTTTTTCATCTTTCAGGCAACATTGCAGAGAGTCTTGAAAATGACACTTTCAGTTATCAGTTTATTAAGGTCCCCTGTTAAATCTAAACAATCCAACACAACAGCACTGGAATAAATTTGACCTTTGTGAAGCATTTTATGTTGAGATGTTTTGACACTGTAACAGACTGGTGTCAATTAATTTCTAATTTCTTGAGGCTGTAGCTTGTCATGGTTTTGATTTGAATTGTCTTTCTAATATTCTGACATTCAGGGCTGTTAAACTGATCGTTAATGCTTTGTTAATTGATTTAAAAAACAACAACAATTGGGCGTTTTAGTGCATCGGAACAATCTGAAAACACAACGCTAATTTTATATATGTATTATCACTTTATATACTTGTCTACAGTTGCCTAATAATATTGGCTGTCTCTTTTGTAACAGTATCCCAGTAACAACAGACTTGCAGATGGTAACGAGACTCTTTAGAGGCTGCGGAAGTCAACACACTAAGAAAGTGTTGGACAGAGCCAACAACATATTTATGATTTATCTATTCCTAGAGCTTTACTAGTAGATACAAAATATAGTATATTATATAATATTAGTATTACGCTACAAAAAGGTTATGAGATCACTGAGTGCAAAAAGATTCAACTCATAGCTCTCTACACACTAGATTATGAGATATACAAGTGCGCAAAGTTAAAATAATCTTATCCTGAAGATGGGACAAAAGAAAAGGTCAAGAGCTTTCTAAAGAGAGAGAGAGACTGGTTCATCCTCTGGGGTGCATGATTGTACTTTATAAATGCCATGGACATCCTGCACTTTTCAGATAACTTTTCATGGAACAAAGTGTTAATCAAAGGTAAATTTGGAAGAGATGTTGCCCAGAATCAAAGATAAAAATCATTCATCATCACAAGCCTTGTTACCTTCTGTGATGAAGGCATCCGTAATTTTTTTTAAAACTAAACCTGGGTGGAATAAAACGCAACTGTCATGAATGGAAGTAAAGAGTGTGACGCAATTGAAATATAGGAGTGAGGAGGCTGGTTGAAGCTGCAGCAATGGAGGGAGGAAAACAGTGCAGCTCAAATCTGGTTTGTTGTGGCTACTGAAATGTCACACTCTGTACTACCCTCGCTCTATATCCTATCCTCTCTTTACCCTGAACCTCTTCATCCTCTTGTCCCTCCTTTCCTGACTCATGGCTTTGATGTGTCTCCTCAAACAAACACGCACACACACCGTATGCCATGTATATTTTATAGTTAGTATAGTTTGTTTGTTTGCCTAAATCCTATTGTCTCATTGTTTACTCTGTTGCGCTTGAGTCTGTGTGTGTGTGTGTGTGTGTGTGTGTGTGTGTGTGTGTGTGTGTGTGTGTGTTGAGCTCCATGCATCTCTGAGGATGACCAGATCTGACAGCATCAGCCTTAAAAGAACTGTTGTCCTCAGACCAAGAATCTCCCAGTGTACAGTATATGCGTGCATGCATGTCAGCGTGTGTGTTTGTCTGTCTGTGGTTCTGTGTGTGTGTAAGTGTGGGTGGATATGCTGTCTCAAAAATCAGTGATGCAGAGTGTTTCTTCAACCAGTGCGCTTCCTCTTTGTGAATGCCTTTTTCCATGATGTCTCAGCGTGCGTGCGTGCGTGCGTGCGTGTGTGTGTGTGTGTGTGTGCGTGCGCACATGAGTATCGGCTCATGTGTGCACTTCTATGACCTGAAACAGATCCTATTAGCGACAATATATGTTACTGTGAGTAGCTAGTGAGGGGCCTATGGCGCAGCTCCGAGCTGGGCCCCAGGGCTGACAGCAGACCAGAGGCCACCTGACTCAGTGGAGCAGGTGGAGGCCTCATGGTGCAGCTTTTCCCCCAGGCCCAGGCTGTGTGTTCTGACCATGCAGTGAGTCATAAACCATTAGCTAGCCTGCTACCATAATCCAACCCTAACCACTGAATAACATGATAGCACAGAAGAGCCTTTAACACACACTCACACACACACACACACACACACACACACACACACACACCTTAAAGTTAAAATAACATGTTGTTTTCTTTATTGAAATTACCACATGATAGAAGAATAATTAAATAAATTGGAAAAGTCACATGTCACCTGGTGTCAGATGTGTCTGGCAGTGTTTGTGGTCTGTCCTTGTTTATGAAACTCAGCTACTTTTGGTCATTGTTCATATCGTCAGCATGTATGGAGACATTTCTGCATCTGCCAGTGTTGATATGTGACATAAATGCATAATTCAATTCAATTGTATTTAGTGTCAGATGACAGAGGACACTTTACAGAGTAGGCCTAGACCACATTCTATAATTTACAGACAGATTTACATTTGGTGCGATACATAAAAATGTTATAGCGAAGCATTAATTAATTAATCTCACACTATACTAGGGATTGTTCACTTACAGATTCTATCTATGGACATTCATTGGTTACACTCACAAAGGTAGGTACACTCTAATACGATCTAATCTAACCAGTCCTCATTAAGCAGGCCAAATATTTGGGGAAGTGATGTTTCGTGGCAGTAGAGAAAAAATAAATGAGAACAGAAGTAGATAAATGATACAAGTACTATTATACAAATGTTTTCATTTGGTTTACTTTTGTAATTTCTAAAGAAATGTGTGAAATAAATCATGTTATTCTGTAGCCTATTTAAGCCTATAAGCTGAGATGAATTACAAGACAATCAAGAGTCTACAGCCATGCAATTAAGGGTGTAAGTTTAGTAAGTAGTGTGTACTACCATTGCCATCTTATTTAAGAGTGTAAGCATGCTAACATTTGCTAATTAGCATGTAACAATAAGAACAGTATTGGACACTATTGACCTTATGACTAACAGAAGAGACAAGGGATCACCAAAATTATTACAATTCATCCTAAAGGGAACATGGATGCTGATACAAACTTTCCCACTAAATGTCAATGTGCTGTTGGCAGTAGATGAAAAGGGTACTAAGTCAAAAGGATTTATCATCTGGGATCTGTTAATGTCTGTACCTGTTTTGTACTGATGCATTCATGTTGATATATGTCAATGTATTTTTGGACAATTTGACCTGCTGGTAGCAGTTAATGACAAGTCAAGGGATCACCAAAGTCAATAAGTTTCATCCTCTGGAGATCTTGAGGATCTGCATCAAATTTCATTAGTGAGATGTTTTAAGCCTATATTTAGGCCAATTGCCACCATTAAAAGCATGCAAATTAGCTATTAGCATTCAGCTATCACTGAATTATTCTAAGACTATTCTAAGATTTAATGATTCTGGAGCTATAAGAAGCATTTTTGTCCCTATGATTTCTTGGGCAATTTATGGATGTTTATCAGTGATACATGGATATGATGAAACCCTTGGAAAAGAAAGTGTAACACTGAATGTAAAAATATGTGAAACATGCGTTTGGCTGATTTATGACATATATAACTCAGAGAATTTGATTTGATAAATATGACTGAAACCATGAGAGAGCTGTCCCCTGTACACCAATATGATTCTCCAAACGGCGTAAGAGTATGCTGTGGTCCACAGTGTCAAAAGCTGCAGCAACAGAGATGTTGAGTCAGAGTCTGGAGTAATTAATATATCATTTACTATTCTGGTCAAGGCTGTTTCAGCCGAGTGACCGGAACGGAAGCCAGATTGAAATTTATTTAAAAGATTGTTGTTAGATAAAGGGGCAGTAAGTTGGCTCGTAACAGCGTGTGCAAGGACTACAAACAAACAAAGCAACATATACATAACCTTCTTGGTGAAGTAACAACACCACTTTTAACATTTGTACTTTTTGATAATAAAAAAGGTTACATTGTTCTAAATCCTTCTTTAAATAAGTTAAGTGGATTCAAATGAGAACATGCACCTTATTCATTAGAAAGTGTCTTGCTTATATTTTCCAACATATATAGCTTAATAGATGTCTAATATATTATAGGATTTCTTTTCCTATGCATTTGTAATGCTTATCCATGCGCAGTGGACTGTACTGCAGCTGTTGGTTCACACTGGTAATGTCTGTATTAGGGAAACCATGACTACATTTGCCAAGTCACCTGTGGAGCAGAGAAATGTCCAGCAGCTGCTGCACAGATATGAAGCAGCAGTGGAGGTGATCTTTAGGGTAACCGTACTGCAGCTTATTGGTTTACTCACTGACATGCGCACATGGGGGTATGTATGTGTGCTCCAAATGAGAGTTGGACCCATTATGGCTGATAAAGCATCATGAGAACATTGGGTCTATATTTGTAGAGGCTTGTGAAGAAGGAGGTAGGAGGGATATCTTTGGGTGTGGGGAGGTTGCCTCTAAATTTGGGACACCCTGCCTCATACACACACTTTTGATGCAGTTTTATACTGTTGGAGGTTATGAGAAAGGTAAAGAAGAACTAACAAAATATATAAATAAAGACTAAACAGACATCACCTTGGCAGTGGTAGGAAGAAAGTAACTTCATTGCAATGCTCGAAACAATAACGTGGCTTTTAGAGATGGATGAACCCACCGATATTCATCATGGAGAGAATAATAGAACTTTCAGTACATCTCCTAATGTGAAAGTAATGCGCAGCTTAACACAAACAGTGATGCTACATTGCAATGGAGTTCCTGTTTAAAGTCAACCATTAAAAACACAGATTTGTTGCTTTATCTGAATGTTAAATATGTATTCCCTATTTAATATGAACGTTCCTTAGCTGAGATAATAAGTTGTGTGAAGGCTCTGTGTAAGTGTCTCTGAGGGACACCATCTCATGGCGCTATACATAATAGTCAGTTTTTCACACTTTGTCAATATTAGGCTGCCGTCTGTCTATCAAATTCTGCTCTGCTGAAATGTAATTTCCTCAACAAAAATCTGTCAGCTCACTTTGACTGTATGTTGATATCATAACTCAACATTCATCAACAGTGGCCCTCTATCCAGGAAAAGGTTGGGTTCTTAACCCAGGTGTAATCAATATTTTTATAATAATGTGAAAGGGGTCACTCATAGTGACAAACCTACAGATAATTAGCACCTGAATTTGCAACTCTTCTCGAGTTTATGGAGCTTTATAGTGAGTTTCAGCTACTTGTTTAGCTGTCCAGCTGTTGTTTTCAGCAAAAACGCTGTAGATATTTCCCTCAGGAAATGGTAGAGACCAAAACAGAGCTAAAAGAGAGTGAGAATTGGACCCCATTAACTGCTAGATATCTTAATGTTTAATAACAAGTTTGCCGTATCAACTTAACAGAGGACAATATGTCAATATTGGGGAAAAACTTGTTGCAGGTTTAAAGGATATTCTTTGGGTATCTTCACCAAGTGTGGCAATGTTGTTGATTAGAGCATTTCATGTGGATCTTAAAGGAAAACTATGGTTTATTTAATCTTAATCTTTAGTTATGGCAATGATAACATTGTACTCAGATGATTAGACAGTTTGTGAACACCCAGGTTAGTGGAACTTATTTCGAAGAGAAATTGGAAGTGGATTGAACATTTATCACCCAAACTGTTGGATATACTTCCTTAAATAAGCAACAGTACAGCTGACCTCATCCTTTTAATGTGCTGTTTGGCAGACACATCATGAAATACACAGCTGTGAAACTGACACCACAAGAAGTGGTGCTAATGCTGTTATAATGCTGCTAAGAATTTGATTTAGATATTGTTCTAGAAGTTTTATTCTGAATTGTCTATTTTACAAATATTAGTTGTGCTTTATGTGGTTTGATGTTGGACAGTGATGGCATGTGGCTATGTGTCCCTCCTCAGGATTGGGAAATCAACTTGCCAGTGTCCTGCAGACTCTATTAACCTAGGTTAGCTTTTCATATGTAAGCATCAGAGTAGACACTGCTGCATCCTGCCGGCCAGTGTGCAGGCATTGGAAGGTGAGCTGGGTGGCCTCCGTGCCTGCGTCTGTTTCCAGCTGGATGTCAAAGCTGTGGTGTCTTTTCGCCTTGACTTGGCTGGATCCCGGAGTGCCGGTTGCCATTCAACAAGGTGACTCTTTTTCTGTGTGTCGATCAGACGGCCACACTCTGCTTTATGATGAATCATGCACATGTTATAGGAGCTGATGGGATTACATTTCACTTGAATTGTACCTTGTACAGTTTCATCTGACAAATTTATTGATTGATTGACAAGTTCATACACTGACAGAGAATCCAGGGCAGTGCTGGGGACGCCACGAGCCAGGCTGTGGCCCAAAAACCATGTGCAGTGCACCGGACAACCTTGTAGTTTTTTTGTTTGCTCTATTGTGTGCACTGTGATCATCTATTCATCAATACTTTTATCTTTTAAACTTATTTATTTTGGTTGGTTTGGTTGCATGTTGTATGCCCTCTTCAGCTGCACATTGTGTTTGTTTTAACTGTCCATGTCGTGATTGACCAATCTTGAGTAACAACCCCTGAGCCAGCAACCCTTGAAAGCACCAGGTTGGAAATACAGCAGACCCAATGACTACAGGCCAGGTTGTTTGAATTGTCATAATGTAAAAAGCAAAGTGTTACTAATAACATTAACAACGGCTCTGTTTTGTACAAGAGTCCCAGTAAGTCATGACATTGTGACAGCGAGCCAGCATGGGGCTATACTGCCATTTATTACTGATGCTCAGTTGTCTGGTACAGAAGTGTCACATTACAAATACTTGGGTTTTACCATTGACCAATCATTGTCTTTTACATTACATGTCCAAGATTTGGTTAAAAAACTGAAATTGAGGTTAGGATTTTTCTTTAGAATCAAGTCCTGTTTATCATTTGAAGCAAAAAAGCAACTTGTAAATGCAACATTCTTGTCTGTTTTGGACTATGTTGATATTTTATACATGCATTCAACCTCCCAGTGTCTTCATGCTTTGGACACTGTGTTTCATGGAGCCTTGAGATTCATTACAAACTTAAAATCTCTCACTCATCACTGTTTGCTGTATTCTCGGGTCAGGTGGTTTTCCCTCTCCATTCGCCGTTGGATGCACTGGCATCTTTTTATTTATAAGGCAGTATTAGGACTTCTTCCTCCTTATCTGAACTACATCCTCCCGAGGTCTGCAGGGACATATTACCTGCGCTCACAGGATCTGTTTTTATTGACAGTCCCTAAAGCCCGCACTGACTTTGGCAAAAAGGCTTTTAATTTTGCAGCACCATCTGCACGGAATCAGCTTCAGAATGAACTCCAGTTGAAGGAGTTGGTCTCATTTCATTCTTTTAAAGGCTTTTTAAAAAGCCTTGAAAAGGCTTTTTTTTCTTGCAGAAAGGCAGTCTGTATGTCACTGTTTTTAAATTGATTTAGGACCCAGGTTTTTTATGATGACGTTGTTGTTTGAACATGAGTGAAAGTGTGTTTATGTATTTACATGTAAGTGTCTCTGTGTCTATTTGAAACGTGCTGCTGCCACTTGCCAGGACACTCTTGTAAAAGGAGTTTTTTATCCTGGTTAAATAAAGGTTTGAATGAATGAATGAATTACATCCTGAACTTCACAAAGAATGTATTCTACTTCACAAGAATCCAAGCAAGAATCTTTGCAGGAAGCCCGGCCACTTTGATTGGCTGTTATCCGTTATCTCCCAATAACTTTTTCTTTCTCTCTCCCTCCCTCGCTGTCTCTCCCTCATTTCTCCCCCTGCTTAGCTCATGTTTTATGGATGCCAAGTTGTAAAGGATTTATGAGGAGTTTTGTTCACTCGTCCCTTGATGGTTGCACTTAAAATATTGCATAGTTTGGAGCGTTTTGTGCCTCTTGGCGATATCTCTGAGGAGCTCCGCTACATGATTAGCAGTTATATTAGTTGCTTTTTTACTTGGGAATCTAATATGTGCTTAACCCCATTTCCATAAAAGTATAGCTGGTATATAGAGGGCAATGGGCCAATAGCAGTGCTCGTGGTCGCTGTATGGCTATTTACGGTCACCCATCTGTCAAATGCTTTTTCCCACAGTGGCAACAGGATAGGAGGTAGGAATCCACTGGCTGCTGCATGCACTTTATGTAATTGTGTAACTTCAGTTCAGTTTCTGATTGCGTGATTTTATGTTTGGCACCAATATACACTAACATTTTCCCAATATCTTGGCCAATAGCTTCTGATATGATGGATATGATGCTGTTTGTTTGATTACATTTATTTACTGAATAGTTTGTAATGAGGCTTTCTAAATAGATTCCACACAGACATGCATAAATATGTTTGTTTTCTTGCTGTTCATTTTCTTCAGATTTGTTTTTCATCTGATCAAAAATGAATGATAGTTGTTTTTTTCACATGATAATCAGATGATTTGAAAATATTTCATAAGATCTGGTGGTTTCAGTATTTAAAGGCTCATACCATAGTTGTGTCACCTTGGGTTTTTAACTAGTTTCCTTTTTGTATGAAGGCATACATACACAAGGCTACCTCTAATTCTCTTAGTGTTCGACCTCAGACTGCTTAATTTTATGACTGGGTGGAGGGAAGTAGAGGAGGAGTGTGTAAATAATTTGAAGAGATTTATCTTCCTTCACTGCCGTGCACCATCACTCTTTATCCCAGGGCATGGCCGGAGACAATTTCAAGCAGACAGAAAACACATGACCTGTGTGCAAAAGTGTGTGTGTGTGTGTGTGTGTGTGTGTGTGTGTGTGTGTGTGTGTGTGTGTGTGTACAGTATGTAGTGAGAATCAGTGGCATGCGTGCATTATGTGGAAATCTCTCTCTCTCTCTCTCTCTCTCTCTCTCTCTCTCTCTCTCTCTCTCTCTCTAATGCCAAAGAAAACGTCATGCACACAAATGCGTACATGCAGGCAACATGCACTTGAATGCACACAAGCCCATTGCACAAATGCCTTATTCATTCTGACACACACACACACACACACACAGTAGAGGAGGTAGCAGTGTGTTGCTAGGTGCCAGGTTTAACAGGGACATAGAGAGTGGTATCATATAATTTTGTCTTTTTCTAATATTTATACATACTATATGTCTATGTTTCTGCTCTCTGTTTCCTTCTGGTGTTACACAATACACAATACTTATACAGTCTACAGCCGGTTTTTGAAAGCTGTTCCAGTTTTTTTTCTGTTTTTGTCTCTACAAATTAGGTTGTTTTTTGTCCCTCTGGTTTGTTTGACTTTCTTATTAATTACTGTGCTTGTCTGTTTTTCAATGCAGATTTAAAAATATTTCTAATATTAAAATGACATGGGTAAAAATACAGCCTTAGTTGGGGTTATAGGGTAAATATGTTTTCATATAGAATTTGTATACTATCCAATAAGCGAATATTCAGTGTTTTGATAGGATGTATAGTGACTCTTTAATTTTACAATCTGTATGTGTTGCAGTTCTGCTAGCTTTAGTTTTCATTTGACTTCTTCCTTTGTTTCTCTACGACATAGACAGTCCTGGGAAGTGTATCACTATACAAAGCATAACTTAGCAAGAATGTCATTCTTTTTTGCAGATATTTGGTATCATAAACCAATTTCTTTTAAGCAATTAGTCAGTAAGTTTCATCAGGAATGTACGCAATGCTACAGTGAGGATGATTTTGTTGTCAAGCTGACAAAATGTAAACCTGTTCAACCAAGTAATTAATCCTTTAAATAAAGGAAATGTGAGCTTCATTGAAGCCACGATATTGTGTCTGAAAGTGTCAATAGAGGTGTTGAATTAAGGAAGGGAATTGAGCAATTGCTTGCCGCTGTGATCCTGTTCAAAATGGCTGCCTGCCCAGCGCAAGCCCTGTGTACGGTCGGTAAAATAGTGATGGTTTCTTTTCATCTGGACTGCTCAGACAAGACGCCTGTATTGATTTTTACCTCGTTGAAACTATTATGGACACAATGGGCTTCATCCTCGTCCTTTATATCCTTTTTCATAAAAGACCTCCAGTCAGGTTGCTTGCTCCTTTGTGAGTCAATGAAGACATCTTACAACTATTACACATGCTTCAATAGCTGATGATGATGATGATGGGGATAGAAAATACAAGAAATGGCTTTTTACAGTAATTCCAGTCACCAGCTATGTCTTGAAAAGTTTCTAAACACACAATATATTTGATTTGTGTCTGAAATGGTCTTTTGTCTAAATCTCAAACATTCCATCCTTTGAAATGTTGATATTTTAAGAAACAATTGCTATCAATTCTCATAACTTTACAACAGTTGAGTTCAACCTTATTACAGTTCAGTTCAGAACGAGTAGCTCATCAGGAATGAATTAGAATCATAGTTTCTTTATACATAATACATCACTGATTGATTCCACTCTGGGCAGGAACCATGAATATATTGACAGTTGTGTCAACATATTTTTATCCAAAGAACCTTTACATTACCAGACGTGCATACAGTTTTTCCATATGTGTGGCTGTGTTTTGTTATTGGCATTAGCATGTTGATTTACCTCCGTGTAACTCATTCCAACTGCTGTCTTGTGGATTGTATCATTGCAAGATGAAGAAGAGAAAAAAAGCTAGATATATGTACTTTAAGTAATGTTGTGGTGATTTATGCCACAAATAATTAAGCATATAGAGCTTTAAAAGGCTGATGGATCTTAGGGAGTTACTGTAGGACAAATCCAGGAAGCCATAAATAATGCAGGTTAAATATTCCCTTATTCATCAGTCATTATTCAACTTTTCCTCTGAAATGTAATTGACTAAAACAGGTTCGGATATTTTACTGGGAAAGGATTTGAGATGCAAACAATTTGCAATAACTCAAAATCCAGTGGATTGACTTCCCAGTAGGAAGCATGTATTGGATGTTTTTGCTCTCAAACAAGTGGTAAATAATGGAGGTTTGTTCTGTGCAGCCAAGATCGATACATTGACAGGGCAGAGGTCAGGGGCAGCCATCATCAAACTGCCCTTTTGCTGTGTGGAGGGCCTGACACCTGGGGGACCGAGGGGGAAAATGTGTCCCTAGCACCAGACCTTATCCAACCATCCACGGATTTACACAGAGCACTGATGACAAAGTAGTCCAAAGTATTGCTTGTCAGTGGTACCGGATTGGGAAAGCTTATCTGTCTCAAGCTTCAGATGATTCCTGGCACAAGATGCACTTCAGCCAAATTCACCCAAATTAGTTTTTGTTGTTGTTGCAAGAAAAGACGTGAGTTGGTTTCTACTGTGTTATGTAAAAATGATAGGAGAGCTTGTGCTGCATTGCTCTGTTAGTGTGTCACACGCAGAATGTCTGGCCCATTGATTACAGGGAGCTGCAGTGGCTGTGTGTGTGATCTGACCTGTTTGTGCAGTGGAGTGTGAGGCTAACGGATGCTGTTTCAGGGTCAGTGCTGGTGTGGGACTAAATGGACCAGTCCAGGAGGCTGGCCCATCACTAGTGGCCACCCACTCACTGTCAGTACTACTGCTGTCACTTCACTACTAGGTCATAAAGAGCAAACTCGGTTTGATACAACTTGACTCTGATGGATTGCTATTGGCCACTGGAGCAATCGTCTGGATGTTCGGTGAAGCTGTGTCTCAAAACACGTGTCACATCTCAGACTGACTTCAAGTCACTTGGACATTTTTTTTTTTTTGAAAATGGGTTGTCTTGTCTTGTGAGTCCTAGAAGCTACAAACAACAGATTGATGAATAACGTCTTTGTTTAATGACATAACAAGATGACGGGTGATGCGATAGCATGAATTTGTCAATGTTTCTCAACCATTGATGTACTGGCCACCTATAAAAATCCATAGAATTTTTACCGTCTGGTCCTTTCTGTCTCTTTACCGGCCCTCTCTGTGTGCCCATAAAGAGACATTCACGTTGCACATGAGAGCATGCTGTGTGTGTGTTTTGGGACGGGGCTCACTGGCCAATCCCAATAAGTTAGTTAAACTTATGTTATAGGCTCTGCCATAGCCTTCTCCATTGCTATTGTTGTGGCTGTGTTGCTGTTTCCAGTGGATAAATCCAGGGCTGAATTTCTCCTCCACCCCTTTTCTCAGCCTAACTATAGTCTACATCATAGTTTGGGAATTTTCTGAGTCATCATTACAAGAGGACATCACCTGTAAGCTGCCAGATAAATGTGTATTACAATAAAGATTCAGTGACCCTCTAAATAAAATAAAAAACATGATCCTATCTCACACTCTTGTGACTAATATTGACATACAGTATGTCCTGTCTTCTTTTTTTCAGGCATTTTCCAAACTATCGTTATCGGCATTTATAATGGCCGATAAATAAATATTTAAAAAATTTAATAAAAACGGACGAAACACCCTTCAACCATGTTATGAGTGTTGGCGTTTGTCATAGTTTGTCCACCAGAGGGCACTCTACAGCGTCCCTATCAGAAACACTCGTGTTTAACCCTTTAAGTCTCATATCTTAAATTTGTATTTTTCTACCTTTTATTTATCAGAAATTTAATATATTTTAATGTTCCCCTGTTCTGTTGTGACAATTAAGCAAACAACTTTTATTTTTTAACTGCAATATCATATTACTTTAGTGAGGACTCATAAATAACTGCAAATAACTAATGTTAGGGACATCTGTTTATGGTTTGTTACACATTACTGCATTTTTTCTTAAAATATATATTGGCCGATATATCGGCATATCGGTTTTTTAATCACCAAATATTTGTATCAATATCGGCCTTGAAAATCTTTTTTCGGTCAGACTCTATGTTTTGACTTAACTTAAGGGTTCATGTTGTGTGCGGCATTAAGGAAAAAGACACTGCAGACAATTAATTCTTCATGCTTTTTGGTAAAAAGAGCCCACATAGTAAGGACATGACTGCATGGGAATGCAGAAGTGATCCCCATGCTTGTCATCAGGGAAAGATACTGAGCAGGCATGTGGCAAGCTGTTGGCGGTTTATGGTTTAAATGGATTACTCCTTCATAGCTGAGGCAATCAATCTATTTTAATGAAATGGATGAACACTCATCACCTGCCATTTGGCATGTTCCTCAGTCCTGTACTGAAGTACTGTGCCAGAGCTTCTCTGGGCAGAATGTCTCATTGGCAGCTCCTGAATGTGTGGAAATGTGACCTTGAAAAGATCCTTTGTTATGCTTATAGTTAGATTTAACATAAACCATGATTTAATCTAGGAAGTATTTCAGCATCCAATGTGCCACGTCTGAAAGGCAGCCCATTGGACAGCTGCTTCAGGATTTCCAAACATACACTAATGTTTTTCATGATGTTTTTGTGGCAGTACGATTTTTCTTGAAACTGGGGTGGAAAGAAGTTAAAACATTTACTCAAGTACTGTGCTAATACACAGTTATGAGGTACATATGATCAATAAATGAATTATGTATTATAATGTTAAGATACGAATTTACAGTCTATGGATAAAATGATTGATCCCTTGGAAAAAAATCATAATTAAAATGTGCCCCACCAGTTGCAGTATTAAAGTGATGTCCACATTGATTCATCATTATTTTTGTAACTTTAATTATATTTTGTTGCCTTTACTTTTGTACGTTTACTTACTTCTGAATGCTTGCAAAAAAGTACACAAAAACTACATATACATAGATTTTGTGGAAGTGTAAGATTTCTACATGTAAACATTTTATTAACTTCTATAAAATATATATTAATAACAGTTATTAAGCAAAACAAAAATGGGAAATATTACACTGGAAGTTAATACCCTTCAGAATAGAAAAGTCTCCATGTAATCCGGACAGGATTATTTTAGGAATGTCTAGTGAGAACATCAAAAAAGATTTTATAAGCTTATTTAAAATTGTGTTTACATTTACGTACATGTACATGTACATGTACATTGATTATTACTGTCAGTTATGTCCTGTCTGTTGTCCTCCAGCATGTTTGTGATGGTAATGTATGACTGTGCTTTCCCAATCAATCCAATTGCTTTTGGTTTATTGGTCCTATTTGTCTGAATGTCTCCATGCAAGTGTGGCAGAGAAATGTCCTTCATTTAAATGTGTAGTTAAAATAAATGATAAATAAATGATAAGTTGTGGTGGTGTTATTATTGTTTTTGATTTGTTATCCGTTTTGGTTCAACATAATGAGATGAGTTGAACCCTAGTGGTGTGAATCAGTCATCAGTCATTACAGACAAACAAAGCAGGGCCAGACAAAGTTCGAGTCACGCTGTAAGGGTTCCTCACATGCATATTGATGTCTTGTTATTCAGACTGGTATTTCTGCATAATAGCAATGCAGCATCTACAGAGAGCGTGTGGGTTGACATATAAGCATTCAGGGATGTGTGTTTGTGTGTGTGTGCATGTGCGTCATCTCATCCCTTGAGGGGACATCAGTGGGCTCTGTGGATTCTTCAACCTCTGAACTCCTTTCTTGGTTGAGTGGACACTCTCTCTACCACGAATCCTGCGAGCCTTCGGCCCTCAACATGGACACACACACACATGCGCACACACACGCGCACCCTTAGAATAAATGTTAGCCACTGTTGCTTTTTTGGAAGCAGGTGTGTATTCATATTTGCAGTTACACTCCTGCAGTTTTTTTTTGCTCCAGCATCCAGATGTTCTCTGTAAATTACCTGCACTCTTTTTTGATATGAACAAGTACCCAAACTGAGAAATGTATGTTTTATATTAATAATAATATTTTTATCCCCTATCTGTGCATCTTCAGGATTTAACCAATCAAGTCATTCAATTTCAAATTACTATCATTGGCCGATCGAGACACTGACTAAAACAACAGCCACTGAACAACAACCTATAATCTAAACCTGCAATAACCGATTGCTTTGGCCACTTGGGGTCAGCGGAAACATATGAATATCTTTTAAGTTGATGTGACAAACTTGTTAGCAAAACAGTTGCCTATTTACACAACCAGCAGGTGAAGGTAAGTCCAATATTTCACACACAAGTAGTCATGTGATTCAGTTTTGACATTAACATTTTTTTTTTTAAATATTGACTGTAGCTGTTTTAAAGACACATAGACAAATCATGGCTGGCTAAATGACCCAACAAACATACCGAGAGGAATAATTGTACTCATAAAGTCAGTTTGCTGGCTAGATAAATAGATATATAGGTAAATTAGCTATTCAACTGTAGTACATAATTGTCTCTGCCCTTGGTTTATACTGTAAGCTTGCTTGGCAGCACAGGTTTGTTAAGGTCAATCAAACACATATACCATCCCAGACACTCCACGTGTTGGAGGCTAAAGGAGAAAAAGTACTCTTTTTTTCCCCTTTCAGTGAAATATTGCTAATCCTCTCTGGACATTATTTTTTTTAAATATAGACATATGATGCTTTAACATTTATTTTAGTTTTTCCTTTAAAAAAGTTCATTTACCTGTTTAAAAATCTTGAAATGACATATACCCTTCTTACTCATTGTGTCAAACATCCTTCTGCACAGTGAAGATCAAACATCCAACTGAAGTAGCAATCCACAAAAGTGGAGGAGGATTTTATCATTATAACCTTTTAAGTTTTAGATTTCAGTTGGACTTGAAAGTTGAGTCGTCATTTGAGATTAGGTAAATTTAACTCACAGGTTTCTTTCTAGTCAAGTACTTTCAAATTCTTCGGATCTGTTGTAATATCTCCCCACACTGTGACTGTCTTTAAATGAGTCACGACACATGGAAAAGCAAACTTTTCACTAGCTGTGATGTTACAAAAAGCCCTACCACTGTACAGTCTTGACTGCCCTGTTTATCTAATACTGTAGTTCCTGGCATCTCCATGTACCTTAATTGTGTGTAGAACAGAAGAAGCATTGCTTTCCTCTTCCTGCCTTTGACTGTTGTCTTGTTTGTCTCACTGCGGATAGAAGCTGCAGGCAGGTCAGAAAGACTCAGACTCTCTCTCTCTCTCTCTGTCTTGCTCTCTCTCTCTCTCTGCATTTGGAATGGAAACAATGGCTTTGTCAGTAAAGTAGCCCTCTTGTTTGCTTCCCCACCCGCCATTTTCCTTTAACAACGGGAACATCTTGAGCTGTTCTTTCAGTTTGCCGCTCGCTCTGATTCTCCTCGTACCCGGAACCTGGCAGAGGATGCTCATTATCTTTCCTTTCTGTTGCTGTTCTGTGTGTGTGTGTGTGTGTGTGTGTGTGTGTGTGTGTGTGTGTGTGTGTGTGTGTGTGTGTGTGTGTGGGCAATTATAGTATGTCTCTTGTAGACAGCCAAACCTTTCTATAATGAGATCTCCTTAAGCAGGACACACTCTGTGTGTGTGTGTGTGTGTACCCTTCACAGCTTGTGTAGACTTTATGAAAATGTGAAGTTTCCATTTAATTCAAAGTCTGACCAATAAAACACAACAGATGCAGATGCAGGTTCAGTTGGTGCTGTTTTGATGTCAAGAAGCAGCGCAGCATGAATGTGATGTGTTTGTTAATGGGGAAGATGTCTTCTAGAATATATATCTACACAACAGCTATGGGAACGTTTCAATGCGCCGCTAGGAAATGTTGGTACTGTTGTTGCTGAATAAATGGGGGGTTAAAGAACAGCTTTTAAGATGAAAGCATCAGAGGAAACGGATGTTTGGTTTTGATCTCTGTTTACTGCATTCAGCAGTTCCCTTGAAAGGATTTAAAGTGGTAATCCATGGGATAATGGTTTGTTATTTTGTCTCCAGTCGCCGTGCTAAGCATTCATTGCTGTGGTGATTTTTGCACCGCATTTCCCAGTCATCAATTGTCATTCAAAACAGTGTGCATTCTTTTGTCTTCATCATCTGCTCAGGTGCATTTGTCAAATAGGGTTATCACTGCTCGTTAACTATACTCACTTCTCCCTCTGTTAATCTGTACCAAACTGGAAACCACACTTCCTGTGTGCTGTTATTAATTTCCTGACATTGTGCCATCATTAAAACTTGTTTCTCTGGAGATGAGCCCTCATTGTGTTTGTTATTGTTTTCGCTCCTACACAATGAAATTATCATGGGGGAAATGTGTTTCATAAAAGATAAGTGAACTGATTCCCACTTTGGTAACATCCGTGTTGTATAAACTATGTGGATGCTTGAATTGCTTGATGCTTGATAATTATATATAAAAAAAGAAAAAACAGGACAGACCAGGACAGATATGAAAATGAAACTATATTATACCTGCATTATTTTTAAAGTTGCGGTTTTCTTTTATGTAAACAGTAGTCCTGACATTCCACACGCCAGATGTCCTTTCCTTCTTGCTGTCTTCCCTATCAGGGCTTAGCGCCGGCCAGGGCAGTTGTGATTGATTTAAAAAATATATATAAACAAGCCATAGCATTTTCGCCTTTCACAGAATAGATACGCAGTGTAGTCAGACTATACTCCAGCGCTGACACAGCACTGCGGAGATAGGCTAGGTGTAGCAATGCGAGACTATGGAAACAATGGCTCAAATGACTGTGTAATGGGAGAGGGGTTGCCCGTAATGACGAACCCACAGAGATCACCCAACTGTGTACTTGCTCTCCGCTTAGAGTTTTAGTGTCTATCTCACAATCTCATAGAGGTCTGCTCTATATACAGTATTTATGTATTTGCCCTGATGAAGGCATAAATGACAGAAATGCTGAATGACAGACAGGTTATGATGAAAAGAAGGAAACAAACAGATTAAATGATTTAAGAGAAAACGAAGAAAAAGCCAAACCATTGTAAGCACAAGAGGAATGTGGAAGAACCTAATTAGATAAATGCCTATTGAGAAAGAAAAGGTGTTTATGAGTCCTGGTGGGACGAGGTTGCCTTCAAGATTCCACCTTGTCTTCATTTGGTTAATTTCATTATTTGTGATTCCCTTGACATTTTAAAACATCTTTCACAACCCAATTCACAGAAATGAATGTTATGTTTTCTCCCAATCCACACTAACTCTATCTTCTTATTTAGTAATTGACAAAAGTTTTTTGTTTTTGTTGATTTCGTCCCCAGTTTGCTCCCAGTACTCCCGAGGTGTCTTCGCCATCTTCGGCCTGTATGACAAGCGCTCGGTCCACACGTTGACGTCCTTCTGCAGCGCCCTGCATATCTCCCTCATCACGCCCAGCTTCCCCACCGAGGGTGAGAGCCAGTTCACCCTGCAGCTCCGGCCGTCCATCCGGGGGGCGCTCTTGTCCCTCCTCGACCACTACGACTGGAACAAGTTCGTCTTTCTGTACGACACCGACCGGGGTGAGTGATGACGATGGACTGTTTTTGTCTTTCCTTTGGTGTGTGTGTGTGTGTGTGTGTGTGTGTGTGTGTATGTGTGTGTACTGTACTTTAGATGCATTTCTCATCTAACTGACAACCTTTAAAAGTACTGAGTGAACTGATTCTACCAAAATGTAAACAGTAACTACACATGGAGACAATTTTGTTAAACCCAAATTCTGACTGAATAATCACATATAAAATTTTCAGTAAAAATGCAAACCCAAATGCAGTAACTGAACTTGGGCTACGTAATGTCTGAGCTCTAAGACCTGTCAAGCACTTACTGCACTCTGTTACAGATACAGCAAGAAATCTACAGCAAAGGAATATCTCTGAGATGTGGAATAAAAACAACTAATTGAGAAAATAATCAACAGATTTATCGGCAATAAAAACAAACATTAGTTGCCGCCCTAAAAGAGACAGCCATTTGCATCCCGTCTTCTGCCGACAGTCAATGTTTATTTCTTTTAACCATGATCATTCTATAACCTTAGCTACTGTAAGTATGTGTCAACTTAACCAAACCTTTAACATACAGGTGGCAGATCAGAAAAAGCTCATTAGAGTTGTTTTTGGTACCGACAAAAGACCAATTTCATTGTTCAGGTATGAGGACCTGTTGGATTATGTGCATGATGTATTGCAATAAATCCAATTTTAAGGAATTAAAAAATGTCACCAGCCCTAAAACATTACATGAACCTAAATATATGTAGCTTTAATTCAAAATAATTTGATTTAAGTACAATAACTCTGTCAGCAGGCGGGTATGTGGTGTTTCTTTGGCCTCATGCCTCCTACATGGCAAACACAGAGGTGTGAATGGATGTGCCGCTAAAAAAGTGGCTGTTTTTAATCCACAAAATGTTTTTGGGCCATAAAGTGATCAATATCGCAGTGCAGCTACTGTTAGAAGTGTTGTGGATAGTGTTGGACCTCTCTCTCCATCTGTCTCTGTCGATTGTCCTCCTGAGGACGACGACTGCGTATTTCTTTCATCCGTATGTGTTTCCCTCTCTTTGTTTTTTTTCTTTTTCCTTTTCTTTCTGTCCCTAACCCAGTATTCACCTCTCTCCCCACATACACACTCACAGAGTCAATAGGTTTGTACTTACTTCCCCCTCCTCCCCCCTCCCCGAGTCACATTTCCATTACTAGACTGAATGGATATGGGCTGCTGCTTGGATCACATCTCCACATCTCTCTTTCTTACATTTTCCAGAAGGTAGTCAGGGTTTTCATTCTTTCTGTCTGCTGCTTTGGTGACTGCAGTGAGTGTTTGTGCAGATTGGATGTGTAGGAGCGACCGTGAGGACCGTATCAAGATGGCCACCCTTCAGAACAATCATTCACACTCATTCCCTGCCTCCTTTTTCTCTTATCTCAAGTTGTACATGGTAAAAAAACCTCCTCTCCTTTCAACAAAACTTTCTTAAATGTAATACAAATTACAAAAGCATTCTCCAAAAACACAACAAAGGTTCCTTACTACATGACTGTGTTGCCATACAGACACACAGACAGAGTTCAAGGTTGCTTAAAGGTGCCCTGCCACACTGTTTCAAGCCATTCTCTTGTGGTATAGAAAGCTGCAGGAAGACTCAGCTCGTTTTGCTTTGTGCCAGTTCTCATTAATATTCAACGAGCTAAGCTGCTTGACTCTGATTGGCTAACAGCTAGCCAATGAGTGCCTGGCTATCAGCATCCTTTACCCATGGCAACTGGCCGAGCTCATAAATAGTAATGAGCTCAGGCAACATGACATCAGACTGACCAGCTTTTGTAATTGGCCTGAATTCTCTGCTTATTTCATTTCAGTGGCTAGAGCTGACGGAGGAGGTAGCAGTTTATTTTCACATTCAGAAACATAACACAAACACATATGGGCCTAACATATTTCAAAAAATGCAAATAACAACGTTTTTGTGCAGCAAGGCACCTTTAAAGCCTCATTCTGGCATCTGAAAACTGATTCAAGATCAGCATTAGTCTTTGACAGGGATACATATGTTCTTATGGTGGACTGTAATGATTATTTTAAATACTAGACACTTGAAGTGCTTTCTGGTTTGCCAATCAAATTCAGACAATGAACAGCGATGGCCACTGGCTGTTGGATGCAAGAAAATGGCATGGAAAATGAAAAAAATCTGGAATATGAATGCAACCATGACCTAACCTACCTTGATTGACCTTGTATGGTGACTGTGTTATGTATTTGGTAAATTTACCCTAACTTGATTTCCTGCAAACGTGACAGCCCTACTGATGGCTCTGTCCATGGTGCTGAAATCAGTCAGCAGCCAGCAACTTATTTCAATTGACTGATCGCTGGTGTGTGAGCTCTGCCATTCTGTTGAAGTTGCCGTCATCCTAACAGTGGGAAACGTGGAAATCGAGGAATACAACACAGCAGTTATGTTGGATTTTTTTACTTAAGGGAATTCATTAGTGTGGTATTCAAAGTACTCCAGTTTAATTTGAAGGCAGTTTTTTTTTGTTCTTTTATATTGCAATGAAACATATATCAGTAATTTATATTTCTGCATAAAAGCAAAGTACTGCACAAACATTATTCAAAATCTTAATAATTGTGAATTTTCTATTTTTGTGTGTGTGTGTGTGTGTGTGTGTGTGTGTGTGTGTGTGTGAGAGTGACTCAGTGACTGAGAAAGTGTGTGCCTGTGCACGTCAGCAGTGCCTGACTGTATACATACGTGTTAGTGTTCTGTATGTGCAGGCAAGTGCTTTTCAGAAGGCTTTTGGGTGCAGGATGCAGCACTTTGGCCTGAGGATTTCTTTCACACACACAGGCCAGGCATTCATCCAGTATCGACTACAATGTAGAATCAGCCCACGCATGGCTGAGCTCAGTCAATGAGCGGCAGTCTGATTCCCTGCATCAAAGCACCAGAGATACAAGGGGCTGGATACCGTAGCACTGTAATGAGTGCTATTCCTTTTAGCTTTTTTTACAATTCCTAGAAATACGTTCTCATACTAAAAAACATAAATAGAGGTAATACAAATATAATAATATTTAAAAAAAATACAGGAAATGTTTTGAAGAAGATAAATGAAAGGAAGCTGCAAAGATAGGAGAATAAAAATAAAATGAAATGAAATACAAATCTGGAAAAATGTTTTTGTAGAGGAGAGGAAACGAGAGGAGAGGAAAGTGACAGGGGAAATAAGAGATTAGAAAACAATAGAGGAGAGGAAATGAATGGAAAGGAAATACGAGAAGGGGAGAGGAGAGAAAAGGATATGAGGGGAAACCAGGAGGGATGAAATGACACAAGAGGAGGGGAAACAAGGAGGTAGGAAAGGAAAGGAGAGAAGGGAGGAGAATGAGAGAAGCAAGGACATAAGAGAAAAGAAACAAGGAGAGGAAATGAGGAAAGAAACTAGGGAGGAAGGAGAGGACAGGAGAAGAACCAAGGAGGTAGGAAAGGAGTGAAAATTTAGAGGAGAGAAAACAAGTAAGTAGGAAAAGAGAGGAGATTAGATAACATGGCTCCAGTGGCGCAATCGGTCAGCGTGTGGTACTTATAAGACAGTGATCTGCAGGGCAATGCCGAGGTTGTGAGTTCAAACCTCACCTGGAGCAGGGAAGTTTTATTTTTAAATTTTAAATTCTATCTGTATGCATGTCATTGGGGTGGCAGTAGCTCAATCTGTAGGGAGTTGGGTAAAGTCCCCGTATGGACCAAAAAGTACGGAGTGTGAAGTGGTGGCTGGAGAGATGCCACTTCACCTCCTGGGCACTGCCAGGTGCTCTTGAGCAAGGCACCGTACCCCCCCAACCGCTCAGGGTGCTAGTTCGGCTGGCAGCCCACTCACTCTGACATCTCTCCATTAGTGCATGTATAGATCCTGAGCATGTGTGTGTGTGTAGTTCAGGTTCAGGTGTGTGATAACTAACAAAGTGTGGACACAGAGTGTAAATTGTAATTTCCCCATTGGGGATCAATAAACAGATAAAAAATTAAAAAAAAATTCAAATTTAAAAAGAAGGAGGGAGGTAGGAAATGAGAGGAGAGGAAAGTAGAGGAGAGTAAACTAGAGAAGAGGAGACAAGAAGAGTGGAAAGGAAAGAGAGGAGAAGAAAAAATAAGAGGAGAGGAAAAGATACAAGATGATAGGAGAAGGCCAAAGAGAATTCCAGAGGATTGGTAAAGAGAGGGGAGGGGAAACGAGAAAACTAGAAGATAGAAAAGAGGAGAAGAGAGGAAAGTGTAGAAGAAAAGAGAGCATTAAAAATTAGAAAAGATGAGATGAGAGGAGATGACGTGAAGAGCCAAAGAGGAAGTAAGGGAGGAAAGGGAAAAAAGAAGAGCAGGAAACAAGACTATCTTTCTCTAACAGATGGACTGGTAGCAGCAGTGTGTACAGGCCATGATGAATGGCTCGTTTTAAAAGCGTAAGCATCTCTATGCTCTCTGAAGAGCAAGAGGTGAAAGGATCAGGACTGGTTCAATGAGGAAGGATGTAGGCTCTGTAGACATACCCTGACAATATGCATCACACTGGAGGGAAAAGAAGGGACCCTATGGAGGGAAAGATAGAGTACAGGCAGAAATCCCACACACATAAACCCAGATGTGCACTTACTCTCCCCTCCACACGCTGCAGCTGCTTCCATCTAGTGTCCAGCTCCACTCCCATCAGCACAACCTGCGTTAGTCTGCACACTAGCCCGTGGCTGTGTCTTTGACGCTGATTGCAGCTGGCTGTTGCTCCCCATACAGCCCCAGGGCTACACATTTATCAGCTGGTAATCAGCTGGCCCCTTGCTTGCTTTACTTTACTTGACTGCCACCCCTGCGGTTTCCTGTCCATGCGCTTGGTACACCATGCGGCACAATAGGACATAGTGGGATGTCATAGATATGGGACAAGCAACTCTCTCCAGTTGTTGGTTTGTATTTGATCAGATAGTGGTAACAGTGTGGAATGGGACTCCTGATTTGGATTTAGTCTCTGTTCTAGTACTTAGTTTCTATTCTAAACATAGAAATCTGCAGGCAAAGGTAGAGAAGAGTGTTTGTTAGCAAAATATTAGATAAAATGTTTTATGAGATGAAAATGCATTCAACACATTTTTTAGGCGTCAAAACTACATACTGTTTTTTATGGAAACACTATGTCATTTGATTTGTGACCCTTTAGACTAATATGTGAAGCCATAAAAGTTCTTTGAATTAGCTCATAACAACTAGTAAGCTTGCATATCAACAGATCCATCTCAGGGTGCTGAGGAAGATGGTGAAATAGGAATGAAAGCCAACCAACCTCCCCATGCAAAATTTCCGCCTTTAGTACTACTCGCTACCGTTGTTGCTCTTAAGACTACGTCATATTCACGCGCCACAGAGCTGCTGCTCTCCCCGGTGCGTTCCATCAACACGCATAGGGGTGTCAGATCTGACGCTGAGAGCCAGTGACCAAGCATCCTTATTTTACTAGATGGGCATGAGAACGGGTTGGAATGGGTTTGACTCCCCAACAAAAAGGGTAGGAGCACACCAGTGTAATATACTATGGTTTCACACCACAACACACTAACAGTGAGGTAAAACAGCTGCTCATTTGTAGCTAAAACAGCTCCAGTCGATACAGTCAATAGCAGCAAAGTAACTGCATCTACCACAGGGAGGTCTTTCTATCCCAGCCCATGGCATTCTGCACAGCAACTCTCTCCTTCTTTCATTGTGTTTATTTGTCAGGAACAATGGACAAAAAGCTTTATTTCAAACAATAAGAAGAGACACTCTGTATCAGATTTAGCCACCAGCTACTATTTGCCTGCAATCCCTGAACAGGTATACAGAAACACCACTAAGTAAATGGAATTTGAATGTCTTGAAAGCAGCCTTGAAAAGCTGCCTTAGTTATTTTTTCTGTTTTGGGTTTTCCACATAGGAAAAAAAAAACTAATGAACAGTGTGAACATTGATTCAAATGTATCAATTAGCACAGTTCTGCTATTCAGCAACTGGCTATGTCCCCAAGAGAGGTCAGAAGTCACAAAATTGATGAAATGGGTAAATAAATTGATGGTTGACTCCAGGGATGTCAGGCTGTGGGTTCACCACTTTGGTCCAGATATAGTCCCTACAGGATGGGGGTGTTACCCTGCCTTTTTATTTATTGCCATCTTCATGTCAAAACAATGACATTCCCATCGGCCTTATCAGCAAATAATTTTTGCAAATTAGCAAATGTTAGCATGATGACGTTATGTACAGAATGTACAGTACAGTACGTAGCAAAGCTCTTGAGAATTCATTTCACAGAGCAAACCCTGGTGGATTTTGCCCTTGGTTTTATCCTAAGCTAAAGTTTATTAGCAGCTTGTTACACCACAGAAAGGTCAGTGTGGTTTTGGTTATTTAGGAGATACATAGAACTGTCTATAAAAAAACTAGACAAAATTTGACTTAGATATTTTGCTTAATTTCAATGGCTTTTCGATGACTATATTTTTATGTGTAACAGGCTATACATGATCTAATATTTATTGATGAGAAGGGTGAAAATGTAAAGTCCTTTTATCCATTAAAATATTATTGTAGCCAGGTTTAGAAGTGAAAACATATTGTCTGTTGAAGTATAATAAAATCAAATAGTGGCCTTTAAAAAGACACAAATGGTGGCGCCCTGTTGCCGATCATGAACTGCAACATTTGCATTTCCGGTCCAAGAGGAGACATTTTGTTGCATGTCGTCTCTCTCCCTCTCTCTCTCTCTCTCTCTCTCTCTCTCTCTCTCTCTCTCTCTCTCTCTCTCTCTCTCTCTATGTCATGACGGTCTAATGTCTAATGACAGCTAATAATAACAGCTTAAAATCAACAGAGGAAAAATGTGTTTGTCCTCACTACAGTAAAGACCTCATCAAAGCCCATTTTGTTCATTTTTAGGTTTTGCAACATGCAACCCCATTTGTCTTTTGTCATTATAGAGAAAAAGAACAATGATTGTGATCCATTTGGGGTCTAGCTTCCCAAAAGTTCTAGTCAAAATGTCATGAACCAGCTCTTCCTTTAGGGCAAACTGAGGACTCTGGTTGGTGCATGTGTGAGTCCCTCCTGGCACCAACATCCCTCTAATGGGGAGCAAAGGGCTGGGGAGGGGATAGACAAGGTGGAGAGGGAGCTGGGTTGCCAGAGCTCAGGTTAATCCACTAATTGGGAGCAAAGGGAGATGGGTTGCCAGATTGTTATGACCACAAGGAGGGTCCGTTTATGGGGGACATCTGTTCCTGCTGGAGAACAGCCGACCTCACAGCTCCCTAGTTTCCTCTCTGGCACTCATCTTCTTTATATAGCAAGGGCCACCCCCCCATCCGCAACTCAAGAGTCTAGTGTTACATTGGACTCCTGGAGACAAGCCTGTTTCCCCGTCTGGACTAAAAGCCAGGATCTGGTTGAAAAAACAAAAAAGCTTAAGAAGAGTTTGCTTGAGCACAGTTTCATTTTGATTGGATAGAGGTTGTCTTGCCAAACAGCAATTATAGGCAATGTGCTTTATCACTTCACATGGCCTAATATGCCACTTGTTTTTTTTTTAAATAAAAAAAATATATACACTTTTAATATACTTCTGATTATAATCCTGTAAGGCAATTAAGCCAAGAAGTATATGGGGTGGCAGTAGCTCCGTCCATAGGGAATTCGGTTGGGAACTGGAGGGTAGCTTGTTTAAATCCCTGTTTGGACCAACGATGGCAGTGTGGACTGGTAGCTGGAGAGATGCCATTTCCTCTCCTGAAATTAATACCAGCTTCATTTTCATCAGTAAACATATCCAGCAGCTGTTGCACTGACAATTAAAAAGCATTCAGCATTTTAACCAATGGATCCAGATCTGCATAGAAATACTTAATACAACATATTTCTCATTCACATAAGCGCAGTAGTTCTTTAGAAGATCTTTTAAAATCTTACAATGTAAAAAGAACCCTGTATAATTCTCAAACACTAGAGCAATGGTTTGTGTTGTTTTGATGAGTGTGTCCCCATTTTGTTTGTGTCTTACGAATGTACACCAGCATGAGTATGCATTTGCAAGTGAATGAGCTCCTGCATGCTCATGCACGCATGACAAAGGATCCCTTGCTTCTGTTGGTTTTGCTGATTTACAGTTGTTGTCAATAGCCAGCCAAGAAACATGGCAATGCGGCGGCAAGATGTAGAGAAAAAGAGTGACGGCTAACCATGGGAATAAAGTAAGGGAATTATTGCAGTTACTGTAAAAAGAAAAGTGAACAGTGGGGCAGCTGTGGCTCAGTAGTAGAGCGGTTGTTGGCTAATTGGAAGGTTAATGGTTTGATCCCCGGCCCTGCAGTCCTATGTCAAAGTGTCCTTGGGCAAGACACTGAACCCTGAGTTGCACCCAATTCTGCGCCATTGGAGTGTAAATGTGTGTGAATGTTAATCTGATGAGCAGGTGGCACCTTGTATGGCAGCCTTGGCAACAGTGTATGAATGTGTGTAAATGGCAAATGGTTTCTGTATGATGTAAAAGTGCTTTGAGTAGTCATTAAGACTAGAAAAGCGCTATATAAGAACAGTGCGTTTACATTTTACATGACATTATCTGCAGGTCTGTAACAGGACACAAACTCTTGTCTCCTACGTTAAAGTCTCTGACCACCATCGTTGTCTCGTTACATCAAGGATACACTTCCTCTTAATTGCCACTGAATTGTTCAATAAAGATGTAATTATAAGGGTCACTGTAAAAAAAACAACTATGCACATGTTGACTGTTTATGTTTACAAAGTGAAGAGTGGTAAATATTAAAGTCTAAACTAAGGAAGTTAATGAGCATACTGAGCTCATCTTTGCCTACAATGGATGTACGTAAGTACAATAATAGTATGCATTATGACAAATACAAAAATACTTGTGTATTGGGTAAAGTGAAGTGGTTCCATTTTTTTGTTCTTTCCCCCCTTTGATGATCTTGTCCTGTGTGTCTGACTGCATCAGGATACGCCATGCTGCAGGCCATCATGGAGAAGGCGGGACAAAACAACTGGCAGGTCAGCGCCATCTGCGTTGAAAACTTCAACGATGCCAGTTACCGACGGCTCCTGGAGGATCTGGACCGGAGACAGGAGAAGAAGTTTGTCATAGACCTAGAGGCTGAGAGACTGCAGAACATGCTGGAACAGGTGATGCCACCATGACACCGGTTTAGTTGGTATTAGTGATTCATCCATTATAATTATCTTTTGTCTTAATTTTTTTTTTTTACGTCTGGTTCAGAAGATTGTTGAACGCCTGCTGTTCATTTGCTTCAGCTTGCAAAAGTTGAAATGCACACTAGTTACTGAAATTTATTAGGCACTATTCATATAGTGCTGTTTGGATCTACTTGTGGAGCTTCAACAGTGTAGTTAAATACACAATTTGTTAGCCAGAAAGGAAGCAGGCTGATCCCCAGAGCAAGCATCACATCTCAGCAATTACCTGTAGACAACAAGTCCAGCCAATCAACCATGTTAGCCAAACTTATTTGGACGAGAAAACAAAGGTGAACGGTAAAATTAGTTATTACAATAACTGGATACTGGACTCCAAAATGACGCCCATTCATTCCAATAAAATATGTTACCCCAGGGCGTACAGCAAAAAAAGGTTTTCTCTCTTCCTGGTTTGCTTGTTCTGTAGCCTCACTGGTGTCTCTGGCTGAGCCCACCGGCACATCCCATAGACTCTACATTGATGAGACATATACAGTATATATATTTTTTTTAGTTTATTTGTCAGGGACAACTCAGCGCACATTACTACATAGATAATAATCACAGTCAAGGCCATAACGATATGTATAGATGTGTTGCATAAAAGGTTTTTAAATGCATAAAAGGTTTCTAGCCAATAAGCTAATTTGCAACCCCAGTCCCTAGTCAGGACTTTCTAAAAAGATAATATTAGCAAATATACATTTTAAAAGTACTACATAGTGTGAGTTATACAGTCATGCAGCAGATACAGTGTCTACTAATATATTACAACAATATTTCACAGAGTCGTAGCCTCATTACACAAAACAACACATCACGTAGCAACACAAACCTCAAGCACCCAGCCGCTTGCACCTGCTCAGCTGAACTTGAAAACAGTCGGTTTGGTTCTCCAGTGGTGTTAGTTGGCATAAGCACACTCAGAATATTATGTGTGCCTTCCTCCTCCTCGTCATCTTCATCCTCTCATCTATCCACATGTCCCTTGGGCAACTGGTGTCTCTGTAATTGTTCAATTATTCAGGAAATCTCCACTCTGACATCTGTCATAGTTCTAACAATTTACTTTGCAGATGTGTGTGAGAGAGTCTCTTTTGCCCCAAGCAGCAGCAGCAGACTTCCTGCTCCATCCTTGTTTGATGCCAGAGCACAGAGCATCTCTCAAGTAGATGTCAAATTTCAACTTGTGGGAAGATACATTGTTTTGTGCAGTCGTGGTCTGAGTTGCTGACAAAGACATGAATATGTGTTTTAGCACGTATTTATTTCAACTGTCATCCTGTTCATATTTGCATCTTCCTAAATTCTCCTGATCCAGGACAAGGATTTGAATACATAATTGGGCCTCATTAGCTGCTAATTAAGAGCACGGTCAGTAGCCTTGGCTTATAGGCAACCAGATGTTACTTTGTTTGTCATAGGATGAAATCTCTGAATGCAAACCTGTTTCATTTACAGATGGTAATGTAACTTGCAGGCAGGTTATTTGTAAGTTGTACAAACTAACTTGTATAGCAACTTTGATTACTAAGAAAAGCGCTATATGAATTTGATATATTAAACCAGCTGCAAAGTGATTAGCTTAAAGTTAATTTAAAGTCCAGGAGGTGTCAAAGGACTAAATGTCAGCAAAATGTACTGTAAGTCCTCTTTCAGACATGTATTTTTTTATGTAGCTATGTCAGCAGTATTTCATGTTGGATTCATGTCTGAATAAATGCCTAAGTCGCATTTACTTCACTTTAAGTCACAAGGTCGGACCTGCAACATGTCCAGCATCACAAAACTCTGAATTGAATGCCATTGTTAATGTTAAAGCTGCTGCAGGTTGATTATGCATGTCTTGTTCTGCCTTTAAAGAGCACTGTAATACATTTATCACTTACGTGTCAGTTCTTGTGGACAGAAAAGCTGCTTTATACTACATGAGACATTGTGAAAGAGTATTAAAAAGATTCGTCCCTCCCCACAGTGCAGGGTAAGGGAGGCAAAATAAAAATAAAACAAAAGTGGAGAAAAAAAACCCAGCACTACCACAATGTCATTTAGAGCAGCACTCCATGCCAACTGCATGGATGAAATTATAAATATACAGCAAAACACTTAACATACAGCATGTGAGCAAGTTGGATTTAAACGCGAGTCCCAACATATCATCTCATGATTCTATGCTTGTGCACACTGGGGCATTATAAACTAGGGTGTTTTAATTTTCTATCAGCTAAATGATGAAATTGATGAGAAATGTAGTGTGTAATTCACTGAAGTGAGTCATTAATCAAGGATTTGTTGAGAAAAAAACACTCTCAACAGAAAACACATCTTCCTTCATTCTTCCATCATTTCCCAACTCACCGATATTCTCCAGCAGTGACAGTGACTCCCTCTCTCACCAGATGCCAAATATCTTAACCCTTCTATTGTCTTCACCTTTGGGACCGTCTCGTACCCCTCGGGTCAAATTGACCCATGACTTATATGGGGTTTTAAAAGCAATTCTGACATTAAATTGTACTTCATAATCTATTAAGAAATATTGTCTTTGTCTCAATTTCAAACAATTGAGTTAATATACAGTATATGTTTAGGGAATGCAATCAGTCTCTACTAGAACACAATTAAAAATGGAAGTGTGATTCATTTTTTGTCATAAGGTTATAATTCATGTTAAAAATCCACTATGTGATCATTCTTATCTTGGAAAAAACACAAGTGGTCATATCCAGAATAGTTTTCTGAATTGAGTCAGAAATACATGTTTATTACAGAAAATAAGGTAAGGCCATTGATTTTCAGGTAGAAAAAATGTACTTGTACCATTTTTCTTCTTGTAAAAATTTGAAATGGGTCAATTTGACCCAAATACCATACAAGGGTTGAGCAGCACTGTGGCGTTTTCTGTGGACGGTCCTGTTGGGTGTGAATGAAGCTGAATTATAAACATTTACTGCTTAATATTCCATGTGTAAAAGTGGCTTAAGGGGTTGGATTTTGAGGACTTTATTAACCATAAACATGTAGTAAAAGGTTACAAAACTACACACACAATGCTCAAAAACTGTGAAAAATGTCCTAACCCTAACCCTAACCCAAACCCTTTGACGTATATAAAAATATTTATTTTTATATTTTAGTTAAAATTTCAAAAACACTATAACCAAGCACCAGAATAAAAAAAACGTTGGGTTCTGCGTAGTATTCACTGTGAATAGTTTTGACACTCAACTGTCAAAATAGTCCCATTTATCCTTGAATATGAACAAGCTGGTCTTTTTACAGCCTCTCAGTAGTGTTGATTGGATGCTTCATCGTCCAGCTCTATGTTGTGATCCCGATTTAATGCAGTAGGCGATAATGGATGTGTGGTCATATTTAAATCTTGCAAAGTGCAGTCGTGAGCGTTCACCAACAGCAGCGTTTCACAACCTGCAGCTCAGGTCTTGACAGCAGTAAGGCTGTTGGGGAATTGATATTAATCCAAGTTTTTCTGAGCTATTCAAAACATTTTCTTTCACCTTAAATCATAATTCATGCCCTTATTAACAGGAAGTCCAGTGGGATTTCCCAGCAGATGTCAGCTTTCATAATCACTTTTTATCACCAAGATGCAGCTGTCTGGTTGTATGCCTACTCGTGTGTTTGTGTGTGTTTGTGCGTGCGTGTGTGCATGCGTGCACGCGTACATGTGTGAGTGCGTGTTGTGTCACAGTGTCGAGAAGCATTGTCATATCTTTGAAAGCGTGAAGTGTTTACTTCCTCCTTTAGATGCTGACATGACTGCCTGTTCATTTGTTTAGACGTCCGATCTTCTGTGGATTCAAACCCGACGGTCCCACTGTGTCAAAACACTCACACTCACCTGTCACTTGCATCATTAAATGTATAACGCACACTCAGTTGTGATCCAGTCAGATTAACGTTGAGCTCTGCTCCTCCTCCTTGCAGATCGTCAGTGTTGGGAAACATGTCAAAGGCTACCATTACATCATGGCCAACCTGGTGAGGGAAAACTTCTCCTTGTTTGTTTGCTTCTTTCTTTTCATCATATCTTCTCTATCACCTCCCTGTACTTACAGTCTATTTTTTGGAACAGTGTTGTGGTGGGAATGTGAAGACTGTATCTCTAAAGGGCTGGCTATTGGAACAGATGTACACTACAGCAGATAACATACAGGAATCAGCAGGATTGACTGACAGCGGACCAGAGTAGCTGACCAACCAACCAGAAAACCATATTTAACAACTACTGAATACTTCATATTAAAATAGAAAACATACACCAAATGTAAAAAAATCTTTATTGTTGTTGTTTGGCTTTTCAAACAAAAAATTAAGATAATAAAAGCAATGAAAAAATGTGTTAAATCTAAATGATATAGCTTACAGATAAGCATTCTTTTTACTCAATATTACAGTTAGGATATAAGAGTTAGGATACCACATAACTTTAAAGCATTTAAATGTTTAACTTTGAAATCCATCTGTCTGAATGGTTTGGATTACTCTCCTCTGAAATTTCAATATTCGTCATTTCAACAAATTCTCTTTCTTGTATAACAAGAACACACACAGAGCTGCGGACAAAGGACTGTAGCTGTTGTGTCTCCTTCCTATCTTTCCTCTGTTTTTATTTTATTATTTTTTATTGGTCCTGGGACACATTCTCATGTCTCCGCGTACTGATTGTAATAGTTTGTAATCTGGAATTAAAAACATTTGGTCACAAAAAAAGAAAACACACAGAACATGATACACGTGAAATAGTCAGCAGTGGTTTACAATTATAAGGAAATCTTTTTTTGCTAGACTAATAATCACTTGAAATTCAAACTTAATCTTATTTAAAGTGTCAAACCAGAACAGAAGTTAGCTCAGGACACTACAGATAGGGTAGGTCTAGACCACACTCTCAAAATAAATTGAGTTGTATTAACAATTATGACAATACCACAAGTAACACATCAAAATTAAATACGAAAAACAAAATACCAACATGTCAAATGCCATCTAAAAAACTGAAATTCATCAGAAAAATCATCTAAAAAGCACTTTGCTTTAATCCCAGACTGCCACACCGCATTCCAAGACGTGTATAACAAGTGTGTAACTTAAGTTACAGTACGATTAGAAGACGTTCCTCTCTTTGATTTACTCTCCCCCCACTGCAGATCAGCACGGAAATACAAAAATCAAGCTTTCCACAAAAATACTTTAATGTTGGAAGATGGTTGCTAAAGCCTCATATGACCTTCTGCTCAATGTGTTTTTACACAAAATGAAGACTGTGGATTGCGTCCCCATCTCTATTGGAATACCGTTATGCAGAGCTTTTTTCATGAGGGCTGGACAGCAGGAACGATAACAGGTGTCCATATGGGCATGTGGGGATTGTATTAAAGGAGACTTAAATATGTGCACCTATCCTTTCAGAACTGTTGAGAAAAATTGGGTTACAGGATCAGGGACTTGAATTCATAACCATGGAAACTTTTGAGGTCTGACACAGACTGCTGTCATGTTCAGCTCCCTCTGACAGCCTCCAAGGACCATGATATGCAGTATGATGGTCCCGGATCAGTGCTAAAGAACATTTAGGCCTATTTTCACCCACTCTTTGTCCCCCTCATTATGCAGTAGTTTAGTGGTATTTCAGTGTTGACCAGTTGTGAGTGTCTTTGCCAATAATGTAATGAAATCTAATCATCAATACATACACCTGCCAAAGAAGATTCTTTGATCATATTGTTGCTGCCATTGATTGGTTTCTTTCTGCCGTCACTGGATTCAGCCCTCTCTTTCCCTTTGTTTTCCCTGAAGGGTTTTAAGGACATCAATCTGGAGCGCTTCATGCACGGTGGAGCCAACGTGACAGGTTTTCAGCTGGTTGACTTCAGCAACCCCATGGTCATCAAACTGATGCAGCGCTGGAATAAGCTGGATCAGAGGGAGTACCCAGGCTCAGACGCACCACCCAAGGTATAGTGTCAAAATAAGATGGAATCAGAACAGGTTTATCGTATTGTTATTTGGTTCTGTAGCTGTGAGCAGAGGACCCTTCAGAAAACTCATTGGTGGAGAATTACAAAGAATCATGTGACTATCACATGATCCTTTGTAAAATAGTTTTTTCAAAATGAGCTGAAACCAACAAAACAACAAAATGGCATGCCATTTGTAGTCAATGGACTAAAACATACAATGCCACGGTCCTTTAATGATTCCTTTGGGGTGACTGGAGTTGTTGCAGCAGCAGAAAAATAGCGGATGCAGCAAAGTAAGATAATACAGAAAGCACAGTGCCAGATAAGATGAGAAGGCTATGAATATAGAGCAGCGTGTTTGCAAGGTGTGCAGACAGTAGCAGCAGCATGCTGATACAGAAGTGCATGAAAAACTGGCTCGATGCAAACACTAATAAATAAACTATGATAAAATGAGCATGTACACACAAGGAACAGGCATCATCATCATCAGCAGCTCCACTTTGTCCACCGTTGTCATCTGTAGAGATATGACAGACTGACCCACTTTACATTGTTTTCAGGCACACAGATTGCAAATGGCACTGGGGCAAGAAGGCATCACGCTATGGTGGTCAGCAAACCTCCCCCCCCCCCCAGCAAATCTGTGTCCAACAAAGATTTCTATTTTAAAAACCAGATGCAGTGGAGTGGAAATGGTGTGAGTCAGGCAGTGTGTAGTATGTGTGTCTGATGGATTGGGTGATTCAAATTAAAAGTTAACACCACCGGGCGATATCGCATGACGTTATGTGTGTATTTGTTATCTGTGTGTGTGTGTGTGTGTGTGTGTGTGCTATTCCCACTCAATTTCTTGATTTATTGCTCTCTCTCCTGGAAATCCACTCAGACTAAATTACTCTGCTCCCCATTAAGTTTGTCCACAGTCTGAGTCACAGTCGGCCCTTCCTTCTTCTAATATATGAACACTACTGGAGAGTTTGGGCATTCCTTTGGCATGTTGAATCACTTTGCAAAGACAAATATAGTGCCTAGTGTTTAAAAGTTCCAGGAATCAGCAGGTAGTGAACTAACGAGAGATCCCTGTGCTGTGTGACAGCAAGCTTGGGAGATACTCAAACACCATTTCCACCTGGTATTAATGTGTGAGCTGGATCTCCAAATGTTGCTGTGCCATCCAATAAAGTTCTTTGCATTTACACCTGATATTAACAAGCTTTTTTAAGAAAAGTTTTTTTGTGTTCAGTCAATTTTTAAGTCATGGAAATAATTCATCTACTCCCTCTTTCCATGTCCCTTATAGCAGTAAATTTATCCCACACCTTGGTTGTTTTTGTGTTACTTTGGGCAGCTTGTCAGAGAGTAATGGGGGGGGGGGTAGAGTGCAGCAGTCTCCGTAGAGAGCCATAAAGAAAAGGATTCACCCCCAGCCGGAGGCAAAAATAATGAACTCCTGCTAGCTAGGATAATTAATGCCAGGCTGCCACCTGGCTGGACAAAACACTCACCCTTTCCCTCTGTTTTCCCCAGGCTCACGCTCCATCTTCCTGCCTTTACGTCATTCCCTCAATTAGTTTTCTGTCGTGCTGGAGGTGACTTTTAGGGAAACGTAAGGCTCCTGACGTGGATAGGGATTCCTATAGAAGCCAATAATTAGACGCAACACAGAGTCTTCAGGTCAAAGATGGATTAGGGGAAAATAGTAAGCAGAGTAGAACTGCTGCCTCTCTGCATTAGCCAGGCCGTTAGGACGTATACCTTGGCCCTGCAGAAGCTCAGCGTGCTCTCAGAGGCAGCTGATATTGCAGAACATTTTGCCTGTCTAGCTAAATTAGCATTTAATTGGCCTCATACCTTTTCCTAGTGTGTGTCCTCCAGTGCTGTATATACCTAAAACAGACAGAGCAGCCGGTTAGCCTCCAGGTTACAGACTGTTATTTACAACTGGGTTTTTATTTCAGTTAAATAAGGCTAATAGGCCAGAGTTGGACCATAATTCCTACTGCAAGGGTTTTATGTAATGTAAGGTTTTTTCTTTCTTGATAAACCTGCACCGTAACCTAACTGTGCCCACACACGCTAACATCTGTACCTCTGATCACCTCCTCCTGTCTCCCAGTACACCTCAGCGCTGACATACGACGGGGTGATGGTTATGGCCGAGGCCTTCAGGATCCTGCGCAGGCAAAAGGTAGACATTTCCAGACGGGGGAACGCCGGCGACTGTCTCGCCAACCCCGCCGCCCCGTGGAACCAAGGCATTGACATGGAGCGCACTCTCAAACAGGTGAGAGAGAGACTTGCTTCAGACAGCTAAAGGATAAGAAATCACACATTGATCTCATTGTATCTTCTGATTTGATGAGACTCAACTTCTTTTTTTTTCCTTTTCAAAAAAATGTGTTATACTACTACTAGTACTAGTGCTAAGACAAAAATGGAGGTGAACAATTTTTCAAGTAGTTACGGCATGTAACTCCCCTTAAATGACATGTCATTTTTAACTCTCTGATTAAGAGCAGCTTAACAGTAAATAAACAACATAAAGCATACTTAGGGATCATAGCTAAAGCATCACATTAGCCTAGCACGCAGCAGGTAAAATCCCTGTATCACTGTAGCTCTGTGTGTAAAACAGAAGAATATAGACTAAAATGATTTGAAATATCTAGACCGCAAGCATGCCAGACACGTTTTTTACTCATGTGTCTTGCACTCGCACAACAGATGCTCTCCCATTTGAACCTATGCAGCCGTCTTACACTGGCTCCGTGTAGGCTTGCGCCTCACCTGCATCTCACGCACGTAACCGCGACCTTATTTACGCTTCGAGTCTATTTTTCATTGATGTGCCACAATAGTTTTGGCTTCTCCTTTGCTGCTTGACACTTTGAAATTCTCTGAATTGTGTGGCCTGAAGAGCTAGAGGTGGAGTGTGGAGAGAGTCGGGGTTGGTTACCGGGCCTTGTTGATAAGACTAGTGGCGGAGGGGAAAAAGCTGTTCATGTGGCGTGAGGTTTTGGTCCTGATGGACCTCAGCCTCCTGCCAAAGCGGAGTGTCTCAAAGAGTTTGTGGCCGGGGTGGGAGGGATCAGCCACAATTGTTCAGCACGCTTCAGAGTCCTGGTGGCGTATATTGCAGCCAATCACCTTCTCTGCTGACCGAATGACACGCTGCAGTCTGGCCTTGTCCTTGACAGTGCTAGCAGTGTACCAGATGGTGATGGAGGATGTGAGGATGGACTCAATATAGGCTGTGTAGAAGTGCACCATTGTCTTTGTCAGGTTGAATTTCTTCAGCTGCGGCAGAAAGTACATCCCCTGTTGAGCTTTCTTGATGAGGTAACTGAAAAAAACTTTAAAGCATTTAAAAGTGTCAATTGTGGAGTCACA